>OX638135.1:54645920-54904920 GCA_951804985.1 Dryomyza anilis
TAATAAATCTTTAATATTATATTTTATTTTATTTATAATCTGATTTATTATTTAAATCGTATAAGTCCATGCTGACTTCGTGCCGTGGACCAAACAATTCAAACGTCGTTGAATTGAGTAAATTTCATTTGTGTTTCGTGGTTACCAACATCATTTTTAATTTCACACACATCAGTGTGTGTTTTAAAAATTAATATATTAAATCGTGTGAAGGCCGATAAACCAAACATTCCTTAGTGATTGTTCGTTCAAATAATTTTTTAAACGATTTTCGAGTCCATTTTGACTCATTAAAAATACAATTCAAAAGAATAATTATTTTTAAAAATTTAATTTGGAACGTGGCAACTCTAGTTTTTCGCTATTGTTTTAATCACATACACACACTCTTCGTGAATAGTGAGAACCGAGTTTTATTTAAATAGAGTGACGACTGCCTCTCTTCCAGAGAGCACGTGCAGCGTTGCATTTATTTCGCATCGCGTTCGTGCCTTAAGTATTTTTGAGTGACTTTAATATAAACTGCTGCTACTCTGCCAGAGTGCAGCATAGTGTTTTATAATTGTGATTGCCATACTGCACACAATTCGTGAGTGATCATCGATTAATTGAGTGGAAATAATCGCATCGTTGGACAGATCATTTAGTGAGTGGATGCGATTGTCTTTTTTTAAGACTGGACCTCTCTCGCGCAATACTTGTGCGATTCTCTCCGATTTTTTTTTTGTGAAGGACAGTGAATCGACTCATCGTGTCAACCTGCTGCAGCAACATTGGACTCTGCTGCTTTGACTCACATGTTAAATATTTGATTGCTCAAGCACAGTGGTGGCGAAAATAAATTTATTTTAATAAATTAAATAATTTAATCGTGATAAGATGTGATTTTCTATGCAAATAAATAAATTACCAGTGTGCATTTTTTGTTTTTCATTTTACAAATTTTTAGGAACGCGCTCATTTCCAAGGTTTAAGTTCCTTATTATTATTCATATTATTATTTAATATCATAGAATTATTTAATATCATTATTGTATTGAATATGTAAATTGCTTTGCAAATTTAAATTTATTTTTCAGCACATATTTTCTTATAATTGTTTAAAATTTTTAAACATAATTATTTAAATCTTTAAAAAGTTCTTTTTAAATTCATTTAAAAAATTAAGAAAACTTTAGACATTTAAATTTGTTTAACGAAGACATTTTGATTTTTACAAATTGTTTTTATTTTTAGTTTTTCAAATTGATTGGTTTTCAAAATATTTAACGACCAATTTTTTAAATTGCTTTGGAAATTTAAAATTCTTTTTAGAACAATTTTTATTTTTTAACTTGTTTAAAAAAATATATATTTATTAAACACATTTTTGATTTTTTTGGTGTATGCTTCCCTACTTGAAGCGACATCCCTGCCTGTGTTTATAAATTGTATATGTACTTATATAGTAATTGATCTAATATTTTTATATTTCAAATTCAACAATTTACTGTTGACTTTTTTTTTCTGCTGATTTTTTATTTTTTTTTTCTAAGGGCTTCCTTTTAAACTCTATTCAATATGACTGCTTTGGATCTTTTTATCCGTGCAGCAGATGCACTGGTCGAATTTCAGTCATCATTTAATGACATTTTGGTTGACAGCCATACCAAATTTTCACTGGAAGTATTCAGTAATGAATTAAAATCACTTTGGTCCACATTTAAATCCAAATATGATCAGTGCCTGCAATTCCTGGATTCCCAGGAAGATTCGGCCGATGATGAAGATATTTCGGTGATCAAAGGAAAATATAAAACCATCTTTCAGACTTACGTCTCCAATATGTACACTATTAACGAGCTTTTGCAACAGCTCAGCGAAACGACTACCACTTCAGCTTCTGCCTGCCGCGTCTCCGATGATATTTCATCAAATAATTTGCGCCTTCCGCCTTGCGACACTGATGTGTTCGACGGAGATTATGCTTCTTGCCCTACGTTGAGAGATCTCTTCTCTGCTATTTATATTCGAAACTCACGTCTTACAGATGTTGAGCGTCTTTACCATCTTTTGCAAAAGACGAGCGGAGATGCGCGCGATATAGTGCAAAGGGCCCCTCTTACGAATAGCGGTTTTGATTTAGCCTGACGAAATCTAAAATACATTTATGAGAATAAGCGTGTGTTGGTTAACGGCCAACTAAAACTTTTATTCGACCTTCCTGTCGTAACCTCTGAAAGCGCGGCAGCACTTAAGAATTTGCAACGCACTATTAACAATAGTCTTGCATCTTTTTCAATTTATGAAATCGATACAACAAATTGGGATCCCATCCTAATCTTTCTATGCTCTCAGCGCTTACCTGAAGCAACATTGGCTCTCTGGGAACAAAGCTTGTTGGATAAGTCGGCTATCCCTAAGTGGAGTTTTCTTGATGCGTTCCTTTCTGAACGCTTCAAGATACTTGAATCCATCGGATACATCCGCGGTCACACTACCGTTAAACCTCCACGTGCAAAACCGCTTCATCCACAACATTCAGCTATGCCTAAAAAATACAATAGTTTTCACGCACACCTTACAGGATCACTTTGCGTTCTTTGCCCCAAACAAAAACATGTTTTGCGGGTCTGTAAACTATTTTTACAAATGAGCGTCTCCGATCGCTATTCCACTGTAAAAAAGTTTCAATGTTGCGTTAACTGCCTTAATAGGTCCCATGAGCTTAACGACTGTACAAGTTCTTACTGTTGCTCAGTGTGTAAAAAGCGTCATCATACGCTTTTACATAGGGATGTCTTTCAGACTTCGGCTCCTTTTATGAGCAGTGATACGACTACGTCGGTGGCCTTGGGGTCTCGCCCTCCGCCATTCAACACGCAACCATCTTTAAAAACCGTACAGTCCACTACATCTCCTTTCATGAGCTGTGAGCCGATTACGTCGGCAGCGCCAGGATCACGTCCTCCACCATGCATCGCATAAAACATTCAATTTCATTCTGATTCGCAAACTTCAGAAGTCCTTCTGGGCACTGCCATTATTAATGTATGTCACATGGGTATTACGTACTCTACAAGGGCACTAATTTATTCTGCGTCCGAAACTTCTTTTATTTCCGAACGCCTTAGTAATCTTTTGAAGCTGCCAGTGTCTTCGACACGAACCTGCATTGCTAGTGTAAACCATGCAGTTGCTGCCAGTCCAACAAAGCGATGCACTTTTGTAAGTGGATCTCTCATTGATCCCAATTTACACTTAGAGGCAACGGCACTGGTTTTACCCAAAATTGCAGGAGAATAGAACCATCTATCCAGCATCAATTACCAAATATGGTCTTAGCTGATAAAAACTTTTTCCAAAGATTTACGGTTGACATTTTAATTGGTGGCGACCTCTATCCATTGATTATAATGGATGGTATAAAGCGAAACGTCCTAGGCACCCTCATTGCCCAAGAAACTGTATTTGGCTGGATTCTTACGGGACCACTACCAGTTCACAAAGTTTCTTGCTTTGCCACTACTGTCCGTGATGACATTGATGTTACCAAACGCAAAAAAGATGGTATATATGGGGTACATTCGCCTTTTAAAACCAACTACCCTTCTATGGTTGAGCTTGGTCATTTTCAAAATACTGCTTCTTTCCCAAAACCATATTTTTGGATGGATCCTTTCTGATCTGTACCTTTTGTTAACTACTTTGTTATCCTTTTGTCTTTAACTTATTTGTACATATTAATTTCGTTTTCTTTTACAGCCTGGAAATCTTTCTTTTTTATCTAATTAATTTTGCAGTGTGTACTACTGCAAAGTGGGCGGCAATGTTTACGCCAAAACTCTTGCAGTGTAAACCTTGTGTTATTTATTTAGTACATTCTGTGACAGGTCAAACGTCAAGAGGTGAATTTCGTCATTTCCTTTTCAACCCTCCTTCTTTGAGGTTCTCGGGGCTGCAATTGCGCTGTGCTCGATCTCTTTGCTGCCACCCACCAACAGAAGAACTTCTAAGTAAGAACTACGTTCCTGCATATTAACTCATATTTTATACTTATTTCATATATTGGATGTCCTTTCATGATTTCCAATAATATCTTGTATTTTATACATCTTTCAACATTATATGGCAAACGCTTTGGTTTGTCCCTTAACTTATAAATATATTTGCTCAAATAAATATAAGAAAAAACATATAAACTTCTGCCTTTTAATTAATTTTGAATTTATTGGAAAATCCGAAAATTGACGCCTTTCTGCGTAAACAGTACTGCTTCATTATAATTAATTTCGATGACTTCGATTTTCGCTAGATCAAATTATAAATTTGTGTTGACTGCTGTAATATAGTCAAAGTGTGATCCTGATCATGACTCTTCTATACCTTCAAAGTTTCTGTGATGAATTTTTAACTACTGATGAAAATAAACCAGTTGGGAAGGTTAGATCACATGGGAAATTTTAAAGTAGGTGTAATTATGATAGTTAGGATTATCAAAATTATAGTCGGTCTAAGCCGACTATAAATACCCTACACATATGTGTGGTTACCATTCAGAGTGATATATAGGTCACCAGGGTATACGAATCCTGAAAATAACTACAAACATTCAATCGCTGAAGAATTTCCATTCATTTGATACCCATATTTACAAATGGGTAGGTGTACCGAATTTCGATTTTTTTTTGTGAACCACAAGTTTTTATTATGTATTTGAGCATGATGTCAATATATATTTCAGCAAAAAAGTTTACCTAAGCACGTATACATAAAAATTAATCTTTATATGTACATTTTATATGAGGTATTTAAACATAAGTGGTCGGATCATAGGTCACAATAGACCGATCTCGCACATACAGCGTAGGTATGTTAGTAATCTAAGTTATAAGTTTCATTTATCTAGCTCTTCAATTTTAAAAGTAGTAGGGATTTCAACAGACAGACGGACAGACAGACGGACAGACGGACATCGACTCAGGAGGTCATGCTGATCAAGAATATATATACTTTTCCATACAGGAGATGCTTCCTTCTGGGTGTTACAAACGGCGTACCAAACTGAATATACCCTTTCACTCTTAGTGTAGGGTATAAAAACAAAGGATGCCTGTTAAAATAATCACTGCTTCTGTATTTTTTATCCGATTTTTTTCATTTATAGTTTATTGAAAAGCTAATAAAATTGTCCAACAGATCTTTGTTTATTGCGAGAGTCATTTCAATTCAATTTCGAAATTGTCGATTTAGGTACGAAAACGCGTACTTTGAAGTCCCGGCGGGTCCACTTCCCATATTCGGATTTCGCAGAAAATTGTTTTGCGAGGTAGTCATCTGTTTGTTAGTCTTCCTGTCTGTCTGTTGAAAGTAACTAAGCCAAATTTTTCTAGATATTCAGACATTAAGTTCTTAGGTATCAAAAAAGTAACTAAGTACAATTTGTCTGGATTGCATATTTTTTTTCTTAGGTATCAAAAAACGGCATGAAATACAATGTTTGCATGTGTGTGTTTTCACGAATAGAACAACAAAGCACAGCCCGACAAGCAACCCAGCAAGAACACTACCGGTCATGTGAGCAGTAATATTACTAGTAGCAAAAGTGAAAGTTTCAGTAAAAGTTTATATAACGTTTTTAAGAGCGTCGGGTCATAAATGACCGAAATTTGTTTGTGCGTGTGATTTTTTATCTCTTTCTCACTCATCTACAATGAGATACAATTTAATATATGTTTGTCACTGTTCTTTTGGTAATAAGTGACGATTAAATTACTGGTAAATTTATGAAAAATTTTACGTAACATAAACTGTTTTCCTTTTGAGGTTAGTGACGTTTAAATAAATAGTAAACTAACCAAAATTAGACCAAATAAAACCAAAAAACCCAAAATTCTGTAGTTTTCATTATATTATAGTTTTCATTTATTGCGTTGAATGTAATGTTTGCTTTGCAGATTTTCTATTAAAACTACTTTTTTTTGCTTCCTTCCATACATTTGTTTAATGCAAACGACCTTCCACCTTGATGATATCTATAATATAAATAGATAAATAAGCAATATATAAAAATATTCTTTTCAATATACTTTCTTTCAGTGCTTTTTTCAACTCCTGCTGTAGCGGCTGCTGTTGCAAACGTAATGAATAACCTATAAATAAAAAAATGGTGGCAAACCACCCAGCGAGACATGCCTTACCGAAACACCAATACAAAGACAAAACTATATTTTCTTACTCATACATAACTAATTTGAAATACATCCCTGAAGGACCAATGATGGATAAATGACCCATAATTTTACTAATATTTAAAACTAATATTTTTGCGCGTTGGTTCGCCACCATTTTTTATTTGTAGGTTATTCTTTAAGTTTGCTTTTTTCTTCGAACAGCCGCCACAGCGGAAGGTGATAAAATGTTTTCGATTAATTGTAAACAATTGGTAAACAATGAAATAAAGTATATTGAATAAAGTATTTCTATATAATGCTTATTTATCTATTTATATAACATATGGCATCAATGTGGAAGGATCGCATGCATCGAACAAAGCAAACCAATGGCAAACAAAAGGCATTTAATGGAAAATCAGCAAAGAAAACATTACATTCAACGCAATAAAAAAAAAAACTATGGAATATTGTTTTTTGTTGTATTATTTTGTATAATTTTGTATAAATTTACCTTTAATTTAATCGTCACTTATTACCAAACGAACAGTGACAAAGATATATTCAATTGTATCTCATTGTAGATCAGTGAGAAAGAGATACAAAATCACACGCACACAAAAGTTTCGGTCAATTATGTCCCGATAGAAACTTTTAGTTTTGCTACTAGTAATATTACTGTTCAAATGACAGGTAGTGTTCTTGCTGGGCAACGCGTAAAAATATTAGTTTTCATTATTAGTAAAATTACGGGTCATATATCTATCATTGATCCTGCAGGGATGTATTTAAAATGATTTATGTATGAGTGAGAAAATATAATATTGTCTTTGTGTTGGAGCATGTCTTGTTGGCATGTCTTGCTGGGAATTTTCCTACGAATGTTGGTATGGTTTCAGTTCGTAAACATAAATTGATTCGTTCCATTGTTATCTAAATACACTATACAACGCTTATGGGTAACGTTTATACATAACCAACAGTAGAGGCAGCATAAGAGGAGAAAAGTGTATCAGGTAAGTAAACGGTTTCAGAAAAATATACATAGATTAAATTAAATAATAATACAAATAAAATAAACAATACAATTAAATTAAGTATTCAAAGAAGTCATTTAATAAAAAAATATAAGGTAATAAAATTCTAAATAAACAATAAATAAATTAACTAAAATATATTTTTTTTATGTTCGCTTCGAAATAATTGCTTTTAGTTACTTACAACATATCGACAGACAGACACACAAACAAACAGATAATGCTGACAGACGGACAAAGTAAAACAAAACATAATAGCGACAAAGCAAGATCGAAAAACAACAACTATATGAACACGTGTTAATTAAATTTTGGGACGAAAACAACAACAACATTTTTGATACCTAAGAAATTAATAACTGAATTCAAGAATAATTCTACTCAGTTACTTTTTTTGACAACTAAGAAAATCCATTTCTTGAAATTGAGGATTTTCGGTTTAGCTGTATATCACTCCATATACTTCTTGATTCCTTCTGGATTTTAGAACTTTTTTTCCCTCCGTGTACTCAAATACCTACCTACTTTGTGTTGTATTTTCTATGCTCCTTTTTGTGGACTGTTTTTTTATTTTTCAGTATCATCTTTATGCTCGACTGAAGCGCCCAACCCATTCAATACTTCGTTTCCGTCACTTCAATGTATTTAACTGACGCGAGAGTACACGACAGAAAACGGTGACCGAATCAATACTTCGTTGCCGGAGAATATTTATGGATTTTTTTTATTGATGTTGTCAAAATTGCGTTAGTACATAATTAATTGGTTTTGCTCAAATATTTTAAATTTATTTCATATGAAATATTTTAAAAAACAAACACAAAAGTAAATATATCAAATGAAATTTATGTCAATGCATTCAACGGAACATAAAAGAAAAGTTGCCGAACTTTTTCTCCCCGTTGCGTTATTTTGAACGCATACTTTGTCATTGGGACTCTCTTCATACAAATTTATACATTTCAAACGTGATGTCAGTTGAATACGTTGCGTCAACGGATATAAAGTATTGATTGGGTTGAGCACTTGAATTGAACGTGACGTAGAGGGTGTGCTGCTTTACCTCAAAAAATTAATATGAATACCTCAATGAACGCAATTCATAACAATTATGAACGCGTTTATTATATCAATTTCGCCCAAATTGTGCGACTCGTATATAAGAAGAAAAGTTCATAAATAGAATGTTTTTTTCCATATATATTATGAACGGTGTCTCAATTAACGGCGTTCATTTCATTTATGTGTGTGCGTCTGTAACTTGTCATGCCATGTATACAGGGTAGCAACGAAAACTGAAATACGTCTTTATTATGTTATATAAATAAACTTTTTTTTAAATCTTAATAATAATTTTTGCGTTTCTTAAACATTTATTTTATGAATATTTATTCATTAATAGTATATATGAAACTTCACAATAATTATCGTTCAACACTCTTTTTTGACAACGCTCTTGATCTTGCAAAAAATGCAAGAACAAGATATTTTCGATCATCAATATTATGAACTATTCTTCGTATATACGAATCGCACAATTTAAGAGAAATTCATAATTGTTATGAATTGCGTTCATTAAGGTATTCAACAAACAAACTGCCGTCGAAAAGGACGTTTCGAATTATGTAGCGAGCATATGAGTGAATGTTACTGATATGGTGACAACGAATTTTGTGGAGTATCGCAGGTTCGAATCTCGGCCAGGGTGATATTTTTCTTAATTCTTAATTCATAAAACTGATGAACAAATTCATAAATAGTATGAACTTTTTTTTTCTGTGTACTGATCATGCATTTCTCCTTGAGAACGATATTGTCCACAATTTGTTTCGAAATCGCTTGAATATCGAGTGACTTAACTTTTTGAGTAATACTAAATTAGTATATAAACTAAAACGTTGATTATGATCTTTTTGATATTCTTTATGTAGCCAGAGAATGATTTTTTTTTATTAAAATCCTGTTTGGTAAACATTTTAATCAGTGGGAAGAATGGTGAAAATGTTGAATATATAGGGATTTTACCCCTAAAATGAGAAAATCTAAGGCACGTTGTCCACGTTGAATAAAAGTTGTCCAAGTTGAATAAAAATGTGTCCAAGTTGCGATTGCGACGCACACTAAGAAAACGATTTTTACAACTACATTGACGGTGTTTCATGTTTGTAGTCTATGCACAGAAAAAAATGTACATCATATTGATGAATTCCGTTCTTCAAACCATGATTCATTGAAATAATGAAATAATGTACCTTACATTGTGCATACTATTGTGCATACTTTTACAATTTTGAAAAAAAAAAATTATCAAATTTAAATTAAATATTAACTGCTTTGTTTTTTATTTCTTATTGGCGAACGATAAATGACACAGTGCAGCAAAAAATACCATATTCCAATTTGATAACGATTTTAGGGTAACGTGAGGTTGCTGCTCTCGAATTTAAAGTCAACTCTGGGTTCCTCACAAATATGAACAATAATGTTGTTTAAAGACAGTACTCAAAATAATTTTATTTCAAAATATAAGGGTTTGGTTTCTTCAGCAATGATGTTTATCATGAATAAACGCATACTCTTACTCTTTTTGGCAATAATGTTCCCCATAAAAAATGAAATGAGGTACTCAAACAACAAAATCGTCTAAGATTCAGCCATTAAACAAAATGATAAAAAACCATACATTTTGTATTTTGTTCATTACATTCTGTGCAAAATTTTCGGTAGCATAAATAAAAGTGGTATATGGGTTATTCCACGTCAATTCAAGTGAACATTTTAAAATTTTGGCAGCACCATCTCAGATATTAATGTGATTTTGTTGGATGGTTTTGTGACCTAAAGTTAAGAGAAACGCAAAATTTCAGTTTCCTAGCTACAGTGGTTTCAGAGATATGAGTCCTTGAAATATGAAAAACTCAAAAAAAAATGCACAAAGTTGCGATTGTTTAATTTATTGTAACTTAGGAAATAGTTAACATACCGAAACCATTTAAACGACCATGTAAAGGTTATAAAAATTAGCAAAAGCGGAAATATTAAAATTTTTAATATTAGGGTGACCATAGGTAGATAATAAATATAATATTATTAAAATAGAATAATCTCAATAAGTATCTTTTTTAAAAATTTAAAAAATAAGTAAATTGCCAAGAAACAGTTGATTCAAATGCAATTAAAATATTATGTTGGTATTGTAACATATTTATGGCAAACTTGACAGATTTTGCTGGACAATATAATAATGTTTACACGTGAGCAAAAATAAATTCAATTTCGATTATATTTTAATTACACTTCATTCCTAATAAATGTATGGTAATTTCGTATTACTTTATAATTACATTCTAACATATTCAAACAAATCTTTTCTATCCGTGTAGGTTATCAAATGAAAGGTAATGATCTCACGATTGTGAATTTGTAATTATTTTCATGACCCGATAACCGTACACCCAATATAAAAAGTCTGCTATTAATAGCAAACTCTGACTGCTAAATTTTAGCACACTTTAATTTGCATTTACAGCATACTTTTATCTGCAATAGCGAACTGTTTGCTGGGAATCTTAGTTCTGCAAGAGCTCAAGATCGTGCTAGTGTCACTGGTGTGCATATTGCTAGTGTAGCTAACCTGCACTAGATGGCACCATAGTCCAGAGACGCTGCAGCTAAATGTGTCTATAATTCGTAGACTCTTATTCAACAACATGATTATTTAAATGAGATATTTCTTATACGTAATAATAATGCACGCATGCAAGAGTGAAATTGTGTAGTAAAAGTAAAATAAAAATATGAGATAAATAAAAATAAATATAATAAGAATAATAATTTAAAAATAAAACCAGTTGGGAAGGTTAGATCACATGGGAAATTTTAAAGTAGGTGTAATTATGATAGTTAGGATTATCAAAATTATAGTCGGTCTAAGCCGACTATAAATACCCAAAGTGATATATAGGTCACCAGGGTATACGAATCCTGAAAATAACTACAAACATTCAATCGCTGAAGAATTTCCATTCATTTGATACCCATATTTACAAATGGGTAGGTGTACCGAATTTCGATTTTTTTTTTAATGAACCACATGTCTTTTCGACGGAAAACATTATTATCACGTACTTGAGCATGATGTCAATATATATTTGACCAAAAAAGTTTACCTAAGCACGTATACATAAAAATTGATCTTTATATGTACATTTTATATGAGGTATTTGAACAAAAGTGGTCGGATCATAGGTCACAATGAACCGATCTCGCCAATTTTCGCACATACAGCGTAAGTATATTAGTAATCAAAGTTATAAGTTTAATTTATCTAGCTCTTCAATTTTAAAAGTAGTAGGGATTTCAACAGACAGACGGACAGACAGACAGACGGACAGACGGACAGACAGACAGACAGACAGACAGACAGACAGACAGACAGACAGACAGACAGACAGACAGACATCGCTAAATCGACTCAGGAGGTCATGCTGATCAAGAATATATATACTTTTCCATACCGGAGATGCTTCCTTCTGGGTGTTACAAACGGCGTACCAAACTGAATATACCCTTTCACTCTTAGTGTAGGGTATAAAAAGTATATCAGCAGCGTCTCGTGACTATGGCGCCATCTAGTGCAGGATAGCTACACTAGCAATATGCACACCAGTGACACTAGCACGATCTTGATCACTAGCAGAACTAAGATTCCCAGCAAACAGTTCGCTATTGCAGATAAAAGAATGCTGTAAATGCAAATTAAAGTGTGCTAAAATTTAGCAGTCAAAGTATGCTATTAATGGAGACTTTTTATTTTGAGTGTATAGGAAGGTGTAGCAGATTTTCGATTTTTCTAGGGTACCACAGTTCCGGCCGCACCCTAATTTTTATATTTATTGTACTTTTGAATCCAAAAAGAGGGGATAGTTTGAAGAAGAAAAAAAATATTTTATTTCGGACTGTAAAGTAAAGTTCAGTCTAAAGATCTATATTTCCGGTTCGTCACCTAACAAATATGGTCACCCCAAATTAATTTTTAAAAGCTATAAAATAAATTTTACTGGCTTTTATAGTTTAATAACATTGCAAAAAAAAAATAATTACAAAATTTTGTAATAAAAATTTCATATGAAAATGTCTACTTATAAAACATTTTTATTAATAACATTGGAACGAGCCCAAACACCACTCTGAAATTATTACAGTTTGTTAACAAAAGGAAACTCTTTAAAATATATTTATTTTAAATTATTAAAAAGAGAGTTATTGAGATAATTTTATTTTAATAATATTATATTTATTATCTATGGTAACCCTAATATTAAAAATTATAATATTTCCTCTTTTGCTTATTTCATAACCTTTACATAGCCGTTTAAATGGTTTCGGTAAGTTAACTATTTCCTAAGTTACAATAAATTAAGCCAACGCAATTTTGTGAGTTTCAAGGACTCATATCTCTGAAACCACTGTAGTTATGAAACTGAAATTCTGCGTTTTTCTTAAGTTTAAGTCATAAAACCATCCTACAAAATTTCATTCATTTCTGAGATGGTGCTGCTAAACCTCTGGTTGATCTGACGTTGAATCACCCATATTCTTATGAATTTCAATATTATAAAAATAATGGCGTTTGCAGTTTTTTACCTAGGACATACGACAAAAGCGACATGCTGTGTTTTAAGAGATGCTTTTATTTGGTAGAGGATAAGTTTATAGATTTTGGATCCAAAATAAGCAAAGACGAATTAATATAATAGCTAAAACATAAAGACAAGAACGGTGTTCACCTGGATGCCAAGAAATAAATACCCAAAAATGATTTTTTTTATCCCAAAATTTGTAACATATATCTCGAAATCCACGATTCGTATTTTTAAAATCGATATAAATACTAAATGTGTGAGCATTTATGTAAATTTTAGATACAAGAAATATTAGTAGGGGAAAGGCCGGTGGTTGGACATAGTTTTGTATTTTGTCCATAACATTAAATGTACAAAGAAGTTAGTGGAATAATATATACCAATTTAAAGTGCATTTAATGGGCTATCTTTTATAGAAGAGACTTTTATGGTTACATATAGAAGAGACTTTTTTGGTTACATACAGCCCTCTGAAGAACAAAAAAAAATGCAAAAAAAAATGGTCCGTAGGATGAGCCACCACGAAAAATCGTTAAATACCTTTCAAAAAAGACGGAAAATTAATTATTTTAATTATATTCTCGTTTTTCAACCAATCTGTATTATTTTTCATTTAATGGAACTTACAAAATCATAAACTAGTGATGGTTATTCATTATGATATTTTATACGTAAATGTGAACCGAAAACCCTAAATTGAAAAATCATTCAAAATTAACTACAAATGTTTTAAACAGACACTCTGTATTAAAAAAAAATCATTATGACACTTGCATTTGAGCAATTATATGCTAAGAAAATCTTTGTAAGTGCTTCTAATAATGAGAAAATCGGTGGCCCAACTTACGTACCTTCAGTGGCCCAACCTACGTTTTTATCAAATTTTGAGAAAAATTCTACATATTTTTTGCTTCATATTTTGATAGAAAACTTGTTTACATTATAAAAAGGTATTCATGAACGACATTTTAATGCATTTAACACTGGTGTAAAGATAGCCGACAAGGCGAATTGGAAGATAGCCAACAATTTGAATTCGCCGCAATTTTTTTTTGCTTTAATTTACAAAATATCATTGTTTTATAGATAAATTCCATTATTTATGCAATTAAATGATCATTAATGTATTTAAAATACCAAAACCTATACATTTTTAACGAATTAACTGACTTTCAGTGCACTTCAAGTGGCCATAGTATTTCAATGCAGATCCTAAACATCCTAAAATAACTTCATTGTATAACAAAGGCATTAGAAGATATTTTTGGGGTCGGTCCACCTCAGAATTAGGTGAAATCCTATATGAAACCGTTGTAAAATCACAAAAACACGTATTTTTCACAAGGAACTCACATTGAAATTGATTTACCGTGACTTTAAGAAAAAACCTCATCGGGTTTTTTTTTTATAAACAGCTAATAATAAAAGGAAACATATTCTATATTCGATATATATGATTTCAGGGGACATCGCACCGAAATCGAGCACTGAATTTGATATATTAGTTTTATGATACAAAATATAGGGTGTTATATTTGAATGAATATTTTAAGAGTTCTGAATATTTTCTCACCGTGTATTTTTTTTTTATAAATACCCAATACCAATCAAAACTTCTCTGAAACCAACATAGCAACATTTAGGGGATATCATATAGAAATCGGGCGTTGAACATAACATGTGGTTATTACACTTATAAATTTTTTCTAAACCATATATTTGAAGATGAAAAAAGTATAAAAAACGTAAAGGGATTTTCAATATTTTGATTGTAATGAAAGACTGTTTAATTACCTTACTTTAATTTTTTAAAAGATACCAGCCCACAATTTATTTTGAGTCCTTCATGGTTAAAATTGATGTTAAAAAAAGTCTAATTTTTTTTTTATTTTTTACAACATTAACACCAATATTTATTTTTGTACTTTAAATGATTTTTTCACAGTGTATTCTACAAAAGTTTAGGGATTCGGGGGGACATAACTTCTACATATGGCCATAAATATGAAAAAAGAATATTTAACATGAAGTTTGTATACTAATTTACAGATTTTGAGCCGGTAAGAAACTTTCTCACCGTGTAAAAGTTTTAAATTCGTTTTTCCTAAGATTTAGGTTAAATACATAGAAAAAAAAAATAGTATTAACTGCAAAATATGTGAATTGGTCATATGGTATTCATATTAAAATGGATTTTCCGAGACTAAGAAAAAACATCATCGGGAGTTTTTTTTTATAGAAAGCTAATAGTATAAGGAAACATATTCTATATTCGATATATACGATTTCAGGGGACATTGTACCGAAATCGAGCACTGAATTTGAAATATTAGTTTTTTGATACAAAATATAGGGTGTTACATTTGTATTTTTTTACTTTAAATGATCTTTTTCACTATGTATTTAATTTTAAACAATCGACCACGGTGTTCTACAATGGTGTACCATAAGTTTAGAGGGTATAACTTCTAAATCTGGTCATAAACAGGAAAAAAAGTATATTTTACATGAAGTTTTTATACCAATTTACAGATTTTGAGCCAGAATTTTTCTCACCGTATATTTTTCTTAAATATGTTATAACATTTGTAAACAGTTTTAAATTTATTTTGCCTCAGATTTAGGGGAAAAAAATTGAAAACAATGTAATAACTGCAATATATGTGAATTTGTCATATGGTACTCATATTGAAATCGATTTTCCGAGACTTTAAGAAAAACCTCATTGGGATTTTTATTTAAAGAAATCTAATAGTATAAGGACACATATTGTACATTCGACATGTACGATTTCAGGAGACATCGTACCGAAATCAAGCACTGAATTTGAAATATTAGTATTATGATACAAAATATAGGGTGTTATATTTGAATGAATATTTTAAGAGTTATGAATATTTTCTCATCGTGTATTTTTTTTTACAAATACCCATAACCAATACAACACTTTTCTGAAACCAACATATATCCGATTTAGGGAAATCATATAGAAATCGGGCGTTGAACAAAACATGTGGTTACACTTATTATATTTTTTTTTTAAACTATATATTTGAAGATGAAAGAAGTATAGAAAACGTAAACGGATTGTTTAATTATCTTACTTTCAAAAAGTACCAGCACACAATTTATTATGTGTTCTTTATTGTTTAAATTGATGTTAAAAATAGGTCAAAAAATTTCAATTTATATAATTTCAAATATTTTAGCATTATTACGGATTTATTCTGGATATATAAAAATAAAATAAAAACAAATAAATAAAAACTTAATAATTTATGATTTCATAGTTTATATTGAATTAACAATAGTACAACTGTACTTATTATGCTTGATACACACTAATAATACGTATGAAATATGTATTGCTATGGTTAGTGCTGCTTCAAGACTTTTCTTATGTTGTGTTCACTTCATAAAAAGAGCATTTAAAAAAGAGCATTGTAAGTACTAGAGTAATATTTAAACCAAAAATATTATTATTTAATTAATACAAAATATAATTTACATATAAAAAATATGAAAAATACACTAATAAAAAACAAACCAAAAACCAACAAAAAGCACTTATAAAACGTTCAACATATTCTCTTCAAATTCATCAAGAAAATATAAATCCTGACAACATCGTTGGAACCCACACATATGCTAACATCCTCGAAATTGTGTAATAGTTTGTAAAACTGTAAATATGAATATTACGATTTTTCACTTTTCTGATACTCCTAAATTAATATTATATTGTGTCATAATTGTAGTACTTTATCTGATTTTTACTATAGCTAAAGAGTAATGTGGAAAAAATTTAAGTTTTGATAACTTTGCTGATAAGGTAGAAGAAACTATGAACATAAATGATATAACTGTTTTATACAGATAAAAATACAGTTAATAAAAATTATATATTACTAACTCATTTTTGAATTCATTGTTTAATTTATTAAATTAAAGAAAACTCAAAAAATTATTTAAATATTAAATTATTTTATAAGAATAATTTTAAACCAATATTCAATAAAATAAAGAAGAAAAACAATGTGAATTCTCCTGTTGACGAAAAAGTATTGGCCTGCGTTTACGTTTTAATGCGTTTACCGAACAAATTGATTAAAATTGAATTCTGATATATGCGAAAATGAAAAAAGTATTTGCCAAACACCAATGCATTCACCGGACACAATGATTTAAATTGACCAATCTTTAAATTCTATCACTTCTCTAAACTGCTGACCGGTGATGATGACCGCAATTCCACCAATAGAGAAGTAAACCCGGCAACCCCAGTACTTGATGACGACGTTGAGATTCCGCCACCCGACCATGACGAGGTCAGAACAGCCATCGCTCGGCTGTAAAACAACAAAGCCGCAGGTGCTGATGGCCTTCCTGCTGAATTGTTTAAGACCGGAGGCGAAGAGCTAATAGAGAGCATGCACGAGCTCGTAAGCAGAATATGGTCGGATGAAAGCATGCCAAGTGACTGGAACCTCAGTGTACTCTGCCCAATCCTTAAGAAAGGGGACCCCACTATCTGCGACAACTACCGTGGGATCAGCCTACTCAATATCGCATACAAGATTCTATCGAGCGTATTATGTGAATGACTGAAGCCCATCGTCAACAGACTGATTGGACCTTATCAGTGCGGCTTCAGACCTGGAAAATCCACCATAGACCAGATTTGCACATTGCGCCTAATCCAGGAAAAGACCCTAGAAAAACAGATCGACACCAACCACCTATTAGTCGACTATAAAGCCGCCTTCGACACTCCGATAAGGGAACGATTATACGCCGCAATGTCTGAGTTCGGTATACCTTGCGAAACTTATAAGGCTTTGCAGGATGACCCTGAGCAACACACGTTGCTCAGTGAGAATAGGAAAAGACCTCTCCGAGCCATTTCATACCGAGCGAGGTTTCAGGCAGGGTGACTCCCTATCGTGCGACTTTTTTAATTTATTGATGGAGAAAATAGTTCGAGCTGCCGAACTCCGTCAAAGCGGCACTATCCTCAACAAAAGTGTCATGCTGCTCGTATATGCCGATGATATTGATATCATTGGCAGGAGCACACGAGCAGTCAGCGCAGCATTCTCCAGATTGGAGAAAGAGTCGCGTCGAATGGGTCTAGTGGTGAACGAGGACAAGACGAAGTTCCTTGTGTCAACAAGCAGAAAGGAGTCCGTGCGTCTTGAACAAAAAGCTGATTTTGACACCCACAAGTTTGACATTGTGAAGGACTTCGTCTATTTGGGATCCAGCATCAACAGCAACAACGACGTCAGCCTGGAGATTAAACGGAGAATAACTCTTGCCAACAGGTGCTACTGTGGGCTCAGTAGGCAATTGAAAAGTAGAGCCCTCCCTCGCCGGACCAAAATAACGCTCTACAAGTCACTCATCATGCCCGTCCTACTTTATGGTGCAGAAACATGGACCTTGGCCTCCACCGATGAGAGAGTACTGGGAGCGTTCGAGAGAAAGATTCTCCGTAAAATCTTTGGCTCTATCTGCTTTGCTAATGAGTATCGAATCAGGATGAACCATGAGCTGTACGAGTTATTCGACGACATTGACATAGTCAAGCGCATCAAGATCCAGCGGCTTCGCTGGCTAGGTCATGTCGAACGAATGGATGAAAACACTCCAGCTAAGAAGGTGCTTGAATCGAGGCTCGAAGGTGGACAGCGTAGAAGAGGTCGTCCAAATCTGCGTTGGAAAGACCAAGTTGAGGACAACCTGACAACGCTTGGTATTTCTAACTGGCGTCAGCGCGCGCAAAGCAGAAGCGACTGGCGCGTCTTTATCTCAGCGGCCAAAACCGATCCACGGTTGTAAGGGCCATTTAAGTAAGTAAGTAATACTTTATCTCATACTTTAAATGAAGAAAAGCATATTTCTGAAGGAAATAATGATTTTTGTGCTATTAAATCATCTCTTTATGATTTTTCAGAAAAAACACGTTATTGCGCTGACTATATGTAGAAGTTTAAATTGTAATTTAAAATCTTGTTTATCAAGAATACCTAAACATTCTCTAAGTGAAACATTTCAAAACTCTGACGATGTAAACTCAAATACTAAATATGAAATTCCAAAGTTTGAAATAACATCCAATTTCCCAAATATATCCAATCATGAGCAGTTGGAGGTAAAAATATTGATGAAAACCTTTTTTCCGCACTAAGTATAATAAATGAAATACAAAGAAAAGATACAAACAAAGAAGATAACTCCACAAATATATCAAATCAGCAGCAGTTAGAGATTACAAATCCTGACTAAAAACACACAGACAAAATTTTGTTCATAAATGGAATGAATTTTAATTGCGACATCGTTCAAAATATATATAGAAAAAATCATACTATTTATGAACTATTCTTTATATATGCGAATCGCACAATTTGAGCGAAATTGATATAATAAACGCGTTCATAATTGTTATGAATTGCGTTCATTGAGGTATTCATATTAATTTTTTGAGACAAAGCAGCGCAACCTCCACGTCACGTGCAATTCAGCCGAGCATAAAGGCGACATTGAAAAATAAAAAAACCAGTCCACCAAAAGGAGAATAGAAAATACAGCACAAAGTAGGTAGGTATTTGAGTATGTGTATGATCGTATGTGTGCAACTGCAACTTTTGACTATTCTATAAATAGATATTTTTATTTTACTGACGCGTCATGCCGCATGACGCGCAGTGATTATTTTGACAACACGTCTGTTGAGAGTTAGCATTATGACAGTCACTCATAGCATGGCAGTTCATTGATATTTTTCTAGTGGGTATTTGCTGTTGCTAAATATTAATGGCTAAATATTTAAATAATATTATATGCATTCTAATTGTTGTTAAAACAAAAAGTAAATGATGTTGGTTTGATGACACAGCTTTTGGTCGTTGCCAAAATAAGCGGCGACAATTTACTTAGTCAGCAATTGTAACTATAAACCAAATTCGCAGCAGCGTCAAGTTGCTAGCTTGAAGAAAATAAGCACGTGGTGCAATTTGTTTGTAAACAAAGATGACTTCAATTCAATGACTTAGCGATGGTCTAAATTCAATGTCATCGCGGGTTGCTGATTATGCAAGAGTTGCTTTCACGGTCAGCGTTAAGAAGTCGAGTTGTGGATCGAACTTGAGTTCTTTACGGAACTTGTGATTGGTTAAAATTATGCTTCTGGGCATAAGCAGCAAAACACAATGTGATTGGCAAAAATAATGTTTCTAGGCTGAAGCAGCAAAAGACACTGTAAAAGTAGCATTGAAACTTAGATTAAGTATTAGTATATAAGCTGTAGTTATTTAGTTCTTAACACAGTTGTTATTAGATTAAGAAGTGAGTCCAAGAAGTGGAACAGTGAAAGGAAATAAAAATTATAAAGGGGATAAACTTGAAATGGAGTAAGTGTTATTATTTATTCAATGTCTTATTTTTAGGTGTTAAAACAGGGACATTAACATTGGCGCAGCCGGTTTTAGAACCAAACACTCTAGATAGAGGAAAAATTATAAAAATATAAACAATTTTGGAAAATTAGAATAGTTTCGTTGGAAATATCTTAAACTGATACGTTTAATGGAAACTCTTCAATCAGAATTAAAAAAAAGCACTACATGAAACAACAAAATTAAATGGAGAAATTGGACTTTTCATTGAACGTTTGTGGACAGAGATTAAAAGAATAAACGGTTCAAAAGACTACATTCAGCTAGTTAGAGAAAAGATTAGAACCACTGTTGTCACGAGAATAGAAGAAGCAGACATAATATTCTTATCATTTTTAGAAATAATAGAAGCTAAGACAGATTTTAGCATAACAGAGAATGAAAAATTAGAGACAGAGTTAACAGAATTAAAAAATTGAATAATTGCTTAAGAGATCAAATTAAAACAATTTTAGATCACGCAGAACACTTAGACGAAAATAGAGGAAAACTAGTGGAAATTATTGAAAACCGGAATTACATAGACTGAGTATGGGCTGAGTATGGTAGTATCACAGATGTACAAAAAAGAATTGTACAATTAGAAGATTGAAATAGACTACTACAGCAAGAATTAGAGTTAGTAACCAGCGACTCATTGATACATAAGGAAGCTGTAAATTACAGTGAAATAAGTCACACAGAAAAAATAAATTTCTCGGAATTTAAAATGGGTATCGAACATATTGCAAAAATGGTGAACCATTTGGTTCCGATGTTCTCAGGCACGGTCTCCAATGATTTACCCTCAGAAGTATGTAAATTCATACAAGGATGTGATTTAGCGGTAAAGTCAACAAAAGAAACAGAGTTTCAAGAATTTTTATCGTGTGTTAAGCTAAGAATGTATGGAGATGCATTCGACCTAGTAAAAGGTATTCAATTTAGCGGATTAGATGAATTATATACTTTAATAAAGAGGACATATCTTTAAACCGTAACATTAGACTCAGTGATAAATGAAATAAAGGAGACATATCAAAGATCTACCGAAGAAATTCGACCTTTTGCAAGACGCCTAAATGTACTAAAAACAAAGGCGAAGCTATGCTAATAGAATTAGACAAATCCATACAAAAGACTTTTAAGGTAGGCCTTAAGGACAGCACACTGAAAATACACATGCTAAATAATAAGGCGGACTCACTAGATTCACTGATAGAGGAAGCGGTAGAAACGTTGGAGACGATACAAAGTGGGCGTGTAAGAGAAACATCGCATAGTGCCGCAGAGGTGCTTTTTAGCAGAGCCCCACACCCCACATGTGGAGAAATCGGTATTAAAAATTCAACCGAAAGGAATAAAGTGGAAACCCCATGTTCATTTTGCGGTAATGTAGGACACACGCGGGACGAGTGCGTCAGTCGAAAAAATACTCCATACTGTCAAGGATGTGAGACCTATGGTCACGAAACGAACTTAAGATGTGCACAGAAAATAAATGAACCAGAGCAGCAATTTACAAGTAAACAACAAACGCAAAATAACAACTATAATGATGGCTTCACGAACAATACGCAAGCCCATAATAGCAATTATAATGCTCGTGGTAATAATAACCACAACAATGGGAATTATAATAATAATGGAAATAATAGGAATTATAATAATAATGGAAATAATAGGAATTATAATAATAATGGAAATAATAGGAATTATAATAATAACAATAATAATAGAAGATATAACAACAATAATAGGAAAACTAACAATAATAATAGAAATAATAATTACAACAATGGAAATAACTATAACAATAATAATGGTAATACCATTAGTAATAGTCGTCAAAATTATAATAATAATGACGATAGGAGAAATGGAAATAATAATAATAACAACAACAATAATAATAAGAAAGATTTAAATAAATGTAAATGGTGTGCAAGAATCGGGCATACGTTGGAAAACTGTTACGCGAAGAAAAATTTTGAGTCTACCCGCAATCAGGGAAACTGTTAGGGGCCCAGAATAGGCCAATTATCTGGGAACCCAAGACAAGTTGCGACATCAGGCCAACGAAGATAGGAATTGTGAATCAGACGCCGTGTGCGGCAGTGGATACGTTCGCTATCAATGGTAGGAAAATGGTAGATAATTTTTGTTCACTAATTGTATTAACGTTCAACGTCTTTGGCATAATAACATTAACAGCAAAAAATAATTTTTATGATTGCATAGAAGAAAATAAGAAGAAATTTAATGATCTGATAACTTCAGGAATTGATAGCATAAATAAAAATATGAGTAAATATATTGAAAATATTAAGGAATTAAGTTTATATACAAAATCAAAGAAAAATCGCATTATTAATAGTAGACATGGGGAATTCAGACAGATATCAAAATTAAATGATGTCTTTATAGAAATTCCTTGTAAGGAAGCGAAAAATGGGAAACTAATATTACTAGTAGATTCTGGTGCAGACTCTAGCTTGGTAAAGTGGAGTGTATTAGATAATAAACTAGAGAGAAATTTAAAAGACACAAAAGATCTGAGCGGAGCATTTGGGGGACATGTGACCACCGCAGGATCAATTGAAATTCAACATATGGAACATAGAAGGCTCAGTCTGACGTTACATACAATAATGCAGGATCAGGGAGTTCCGGCAGACGGTATACTTGGACGAGATAATCTATGGAACCACGCAATCATCAATGCAGTGGAAAAGGGATTAACCTTTATAGACAGAAACAAAAATAAAATTGTAACACTACCACTCAGATCACTAGATGAAATAAGTAAAATATTATACAGTGAAGAAATAAAAATAACAGCAAGATCTTAACGTATTGCCAGATTACCACTACGAACCAAGATCCCCGTAGTAATAATTCAAAAACAATAAATTTCGCCAAGAGTTTATATCGGAGAAACCATATCAAATGTGAGAAAAAATAGTGTTTACGTTTCAGTGTTAAACTCAACAGAAAAAGATATAATATTGAATAACAACATACAGCTCAAATTTTCAAATTATAATAAATTTATGGAACCAGTGAGTGGCACAATGAATAGCGTACAAAGCATAAACATACGACACAGAATATGCAAACTATTTGACTCATTAAAATTGGATCCAAATGCAAATGTGGAAGAGAAGGCATCCATAGAAAAAATATGTGCGTCATACCATGATGTATTTCTGTTAGAGGGGGATGAGCTATCGTATACACCTATTTTAAAACATGAAATCCCCACAATAGACGGCCAACCTCCGATCAACCGAAAACAATATAAATTACCACATATTCACAGAGAAGAAATCAACAAACAGGTGCAGAAGTTATTAGACGACGATATTATATCACCAAGCACGTCGCCTTGGAATTCACCACTATTGTTGGTACCTAAAAAGAGTGGCAAGGACGGACAGAAAAAATGGAGACTGGTAATAGATTTCAGAAAATTAAACGACGCAACGATTAAACAAGTATTTCCAATACCTCGTATTGATGAAATTTTGGATCAATTAGGTCACAGTAGGTATTTTTCAACATTATATCTTGCAAGTGGCTAAAACCAAGTGCTAGTGGATGAACGCCACAGAGAAAAAACAGCGTTCAGCACGGGCTTGGGACATTTTAAATTTAATAGGATGCCATTTGTATTGACGGGGGCACCCGCTACGTTTCAAAGAATAATGAACCACATTTTAACAGGATTTCAGGGACTTGATTGTTTCGTATATCTGGACGATATAGTTGTGTATGGAAAAAACATAATGGAGCACGAAATTAGACTTTGTAAGGTGTTAGAAAAATTGAGGGAAAATAATTTGAAATTAAATACGGAAAAATGCAATTTTTAAAGGCGTGAAGTAGTATATTTAGGGCACAAATGCACGGAGTCAGGCGCAATGCCAGATCCCGATAAAATAGAATGTGTAAAAAATATTCCGGTACCCAAGACCAAGAAACAGGTACAAGCCTTCTTAGGTTTAGTAAATTATTACAGAAAATTCGTTAAGAATATGGCAAGGTTAACACTACCGATTAATAAACTGTTGCGGAAGGATGCCAGTTTTGTATGGACAGACAAGTGCCAGGACTCATTTATAAAACTTAAGGAAGCAATTATTTCACCTAATGTTCTAGCATACCCAGATTTTTCAAAACCATTTGTATTGACAACAGATGCAAGTGGAGAAGCTATAGGCGCAAAGCTGTCACAGGGCGAGCCAGGTTCTGATCGACCAATCGCATTTGCAAGTAGAGCTCTGAATGATGCAGAAACAAGGTACTCAACAATTGAACGAGAATTTTTGGCAATAGTATAGGCCACAAAAAATTATAGAGCGTATTTGTTGGGACGTCCATTCACGGTTTATAGGGATCATCAACCACTGCGTAGCATAGCGAATTTAAAGGATCAAACGTCAAGGATAGCCAGGTTCAGGCACAAATTATCAGAATACGAGTTCGAAATAATTTATAAACCTGGCAAAAAGAATTTAAATGCTGACGCATTAAGTAGGATTCCACAATTAGAAACAGAAATTGCGGCAGTTCAAACCCGTTCTAAAAATAAACCAAAGGCAATAGATCCACAACCGGACGTCAGTAAGCCAGTCTTGGACGACACAGTAACGGATATGGATGGTCAAACCATCTTGAGTCAAGTATTAACTGATCCTGAAGAAATTAAAACAGTTATTAGAGACTTTCACGACTCGCCATTAGGGGGTCATCAGGGCACACTGAAAACATATTTTCGAATAAAAAAACAATATAGGTGGAAGGGTATGCAAAAACAAATTAAAGAGTATGTAAAAAATTGCCATAAATGTCAAGTTAACAAAAGTTCTAAGCTAACAAAAATGCCAATGGTCTTGACAGATACACCAACGCGCCCATTTGATAAAGTTTATATGGACATAGTAGGAATTTTACCCGAGACAGTATCTGGCAATAAATACATTTTAACATTTCAAGACGATTTTTCAAAATATATGTGCTGTGTAGCAATACCAGACGCAGAAGCAAGCACAGTGGCTAAAGCATTTTATGATGAAATTATAACACGCCACAATATTCCGAAAATTCTAGTAACTGACAATGGCTCTAATTTCGTGTCAAAGTTATTTTCTGATACATGCAAATTATTGGGTATTAAAAAAATGCACATTACACCTTATTACCCACAGGCCAATGGATCATTAGAACGTAGTCACAGACCATTAGCAGAATATTTGAGATGTTTTGCTAAGGAGGATGGTTCCAATTGGGATCAATGGTTAAATTCGGCAATGCATGTCCATAATAATACGATGCATGTGTCAACTGGGCAAACACCTTTCCGAACACTATATGGTTATGATTCTGATATGCCAACTAATTTGAAACTTAAAGTTTCAGCACTATATAATGCCGATGATTATAACAAAATATTAAAATATCAAATACAGCGGGCGCATGAAATAGTGAGACAAAATCAAGAAAAGGTAAAAGAAAAATCTAAAACAAGTAACGATAAATCATTAAATCCCATTGAGTTTCAAATTGGGGAAATGGTTGTAATGAAGAATCAAAATAGGAAAAATAAATTTTCACCAATTTGGGTAGGGCCTTATAAGGTTTTGTCCGTCACTACCCCCGTGACAAAAACAATATTAATAAAAGGAAAGGGAAAGAAAATACACAACAACAAAAAATACCATAATTAGAAATTGATGTATTAATTGTTAAAATGCGGAAATATATTTATAAATAAATTGCGAAAAGTTTAGTATTGTGTAATAATGAATAGGAAATAGGAAAACAGAAGAAAACGGTACCCACAGATCGCTATGTATTACTTAGGGTTAATTTACAAGCATGTGGCGGACCAAATTTAAAGGTTATGAAAACAAGAAATATTAGGAAAAATATAAATAAGAAAGAATTATAAATGATAACACGAGTTTTTTATACGAAATAAATGCGATAAAATATATTTGTACGAAATTGAGATATTGAACAAATAGCTAAGTACTGCTGAGCGTAGATAACTAGCATAGAAAATTTGAATTGTAAAGTGAATTATGAAATTATGGTTGAATTATTAATTTTAAATTAAAATATAATGAAAAGTAGATTATGATGAATTGAATTTTTAATAAATAAAGAATTAATTATTTATGTTAATTACTGACGAGCAAATAAATAACAAGTAGGTTGTTTACGTACAAACGTAAACTCGATATGTTTGAACATCTCCGTCCGTCATATCCACTCAATCGATTATTTATCGATTACTGCGGCGAACCGATCGACCGTCGGCTCTGTCAACGTTCGCCGCACATAATGTCACTCGTTACGTTTTCTTTTAACCAAACGCACGAAAACCCACCCGTCTCCGCGACATTTAAAGTTTAAAGTTTTAAATAAACTAAATTCACCCGTCACCGCGACAACCCAAAAACCCGTCAACGCGCCAAATCGGTCCCGCGACAAATAAACATAAACAATTAAAACCAAAAATACAATCAACAATCAACACAAACACAACAACCACAGGAGGAATCCTACACTACAAACACTTCAACAGAAACAACACGGAATTACAACATTTACACAACATACTCGGCATAACCCACTGAAAAATAAGGTAAAAAAAAAATATAAAATATTGTATTTTGCCAAATAAATCGCGACCCACTCGACTCAATAAATTGAAATTACGTATTTCAATTCGTGTTTCCTAATCCGCCAATTGGTCACCGCCAACATTTGGTCACTTCGAGCCTTTATTAAAAGGACTACGAAATAGTTTTGGCAAGGATTGACCAGCTGAAGCAATAAAAATATTTAATTAAAATCGACCCGACCCGTAATAAAAGTGAAAAAAAAAAACCAAAATAAAACAATTGTGGAACTAAAGTGAAATTGTTTTTGCAAAAAAGTCGTATTTTTTGCAAACCGACCCGACCCGACCCGAAGAAAACGATCGTATTATACGATACGTTTAAAAATAAATATACATTCACCAAAGTGTTAAATATAATTTAACAAAAACAATTGATTTTATTTATTTTCACATTTTTGAATTGTTACAATATATTTTATTTAACAAAATCGCCAAATATTTTAGTTTCATTTGTTTCAGCTATCTACTCGCCGCTGCACTCGTTTGTTTATTTGCTTTATTTGCTCATAAAACAAATAGACATACACACTTATGCACTCACAGTAAAGAGAGCTGCTGTCAAGTGTGTACAGGGTTGCCACGTTGTTCACTTAAATAGTGTTTTCGTGGGATTTTATAAATTACCCGTGGGAACCAAAAAATTATCCCATATTTTTGGGAAATTGCCTATTGAGCAATATTTAACCCGTTTATACCCACATTTAAGCTTTTTTTAACCCTTTTAGACCCAAAAAATCATTTTTATTGATATTTAACAATTTTTTAAAGAAAAACTATTATAAAAAATTAGCAGACCCGTTTTTTATCAAAAATATTTTTTAAAGCTTAACCCATAGCGACCCAAAATCATTTAATTGATTTTTTAAATAAAGTTTTTTAGAAAATAAATTCTTTTATCGAATTTTTATAAAAAATATTTTTGATTTTTAACACATTGCGACCCAAAAAGCTTACATATGTATGTTTAAAGTTAACCCATTGCGACCCAAAGATAAAATTTTCAAAATTTGTTGAAATTTTATCTAAAAAACAAAGTTTTGCAATACGTTTCGTTGGTAATAATAATTGCTGTTAACCCATACACACCCAAAAATAATTTTATTTATTTTTATAAAAAGTTTTTAAATTTTTTTAGAAGTTTTCTGAAAAAATATATACGACCCGTGAAAATCCAAAATAATTTTTGAATTGACCCACACATAAAATTTGCTTATAAATTTTTTGTGAATTTTTTCAAATTTATTTTCTGAAAAAGTATTCCGACTCGTTATTAATTTAAAAATCATTTTTTAAATTAAGCCAACATTTTATTATTGAATTTTTTCAGAATTTGTGAAGTTATTTAAATTGAATATTATTTAAACACAACCCCGATAATAAAAAAGATGGCGGCTCTGACAGCATTTATTCAATTCGGAAACGATATTATTGAATTTGAGCAAACTATTTGCGAGACCCCTACCCAAGATTTAGTACCTCATGCATTAGAATTTCATCGGAAGCAGCTTACTTTTCTGTGGGATAATTTCCAAACTTCGTAAAATACTATACGAAGTGAACCCGACAGTTCCGATGTGGACCGAAAGAAGCTGAAAGATAAATATACGAAAGGATACAACGCATATATACGCTGTATTTCATCCCTTTCAGAAATAATGGAGACCCTAAAACAACCGATTGAAACTCCTAAGGCAAGAGAAGAAACGACCCCAAGAAAAGACCGCCCAAGCACAAGTGCAGCTGCATCTAAATCTGATCAGCCGTCAACTTCACAGCGGCAAGCTTTCACGACCCTTATACAGTCCACTGACTCAAGATCCACCCAAGACATCGAAGAGACACGTTTTGCGATGAAGAGCATTCTTCTGGGAACAGCAATGCTCAACATTGAACACGAAGGCGAAATGTTCCTGGCGCGCGATCTAATCGACTCTGGATCAGAAGCGACTTTTATCACGGAGCAGTTGAGGAAGCGGATAGGACTTCCAACTAACGCCATAGGCGCTCAGGTAACAGGACTCAACCAAACAGTTGCAGCCACCCCGTCCAAATCGTGTCCATTGACATTGCGTTCAACAATTTACCCGAATTTCAGAGTCAAAACGCAAGCACTTGTACTTAAGACCCTCACAAGTTACTTGCCATCATATGAAATCGACCCGACCCTCTATGGAAATTTAAATGGTATACAGTTGGCTGATAGCCAGTTTTATAAAACCCCACCCGTGGATATGATCATAGGATGTGATCTATACCCACAAATTATACGTAACGGTGTTCAGCACAACATTGTAGAATCTTTGTTGGCGCAAGAAACTGAATTCGGCTGGATACTTTCTGGGCCAATTCCTGAGTCAAGACCCAACAATATTGTTACATATTTTAATAAAGTGACCCTCGATACTTTATTGACTCGTTTCTGGGAAATTGAAGAAGTACCAAAATCCACGACCCTCTTAAATGCAGATATGAATTGTGAAAACAATTTCATACAGACATTACGCCGAGAACCCTCAGGCCGTTATGTAGTGACCCTGCCATTTAAAGACCCAAATTGCATTGATCTTGGACTATCAAGACATATTGCAATGGCGCAATATTTGAGAAATGAAAAGTCCTTACTCAAAAGACCCGCTGTTAAAGCAGAATATGACCAAGCGATTTGCGAATATTTGCAACTTGGTCATATGAGAAAAGTGACTCATTCGCCAGCTAAATCTTGCACACCCACCCACTACTATTTACCACATCATGCAGTCATAAAACCCGATCGTGTCACAACAAAGCTGCGTGTTGTATTTAATGCATTCAGCAATACTGCCAACGGCAAGAGCCTAAATGATGTGTTGCATACTGCACCCGTTCTACAACAAGATTTAGTTTTGCAAATTATTAAATGGCGTCTTTTCAAATTTGTCTTTAATGCTGACATTGAAAAAATGTATCGTCAAATTTGCGTCGACCCTGCACACTCACCCTATCAAAGAATTTTGTTTAGGAAATCCTTAGAAGAACCCATTCAGGATTATGAGTTGCAAACAGTTACATTTGGTGTTAACTATGCCCCTTACCTTGCCATTCGGACCCTACATCAATTAGCGCAAGACGTACATGAGACCCACCCACAGGCTTCGTATATTCTACGAAACTGCAAGTACGTAGATGATGTTCTGGCAGGCACTCATGAGATTGAAAGTTCTATTAATGCTCGAGATGAGCTAATCGCTGCTTTAAAATCAGCAGGATTTTCGTTGCGCAAGTGGATTGCGAACGCACCCGAAATATTGGAAAATCTGCCACAAGAACACTTGCTGCTAACAGATTTACTCAATTTATCTGAGCAATGTCAAGGTAATGCAAAGACCCTAGGCATTCGATGGAATGCTAAAAAAGATATTTTCTTTTTTCAAGTCCCACTCATCGAACTAAAAGATGCATACACAAAACGCGAAGTTTTGTCTTCTATTGCGAAGCTGTTTGACCCTGCTGGTTGGTTAGCGCCAATTATAGTGGCCGCCAAAATAATTATGCAACAGGTATGGCTCGACAAAACTGAGTGGGACGATATTCTTAACCCGTTGACCCAAAGTAGATGGCAATCGTTTATCGATGGTTATCCATCGATAAACAGAATTCCCAGATGTAGTCATTTCGCACCCGACGTTTCCGTTCAATTTCACGGATTTTGCGACGCCTCAGAAAAGGCATATGCTGCAGCTCTCTATGCTCGCATACAAGATGCCAACGGCGCTGTCGTCACGACCCTTCTGGCAGCGAAGACGCGTGTAGCACCCGTCAAAACCGTTTCACTGCCACGACTCGAACTATGCGGTGCTGTTTTGCTCGCAAATATAGTTGATGCCATTCTACCTAAAATAGACATGACCCAGTACAATACGTACTTTTGGACAGACTCGACTATTGTCTTAGCCTGGCTCAATAAACCACCCTGCACTTGGACCACTTTTGTAGCCAACCGTATTTCGACCATTACAGAAAGCGTTGGTGTTGAAAATTGGCAACATGTCGATTTACACGAAAACCCGGCGGACGTAGCAAGCTGCGGTTGTTCTGCGCTAGAACTGGCAGAACATGAACTCTGGTGGAACGGTCCAAGTTGGCTGAGGTGCGTAAGAGATGAATGGCCAATGTCCTCTGACCCGATCGACACGACCCTTGATCTTAAACCAATTAAGACATTTGCGATCACGACCCAAGAGGATGTGTTGGAACGATTTTCCACACTTCCGAAATCATTAAGAGTCTCTGCGTACGTTCTAAGATTCGTGAGAAATTATTTACCATCGCGTCGTACTCAAATGACCCACTCAACTATTGAAATAGTACCCGAGGAAAATAAGATGGTAAAAGAAAGACTCATAGTAGTGAGTCAGAAAATGTGTTTTCTGATGAATCGCTTATAGAATAAAACCCAAATTTCGTCCAAAAGTTCACTACTGACCCTAAACCCATTTATAGACAGTAAAGGTCTATTAATAGCACATGGTAGTTTAGCACAGTCACCGACCCTTACATATAATGAACGCCACCCAATAATTTTAGCACATCATTGCAAACTTGCTAAACTTTTGACCCATATGACCCATATTGTGACACTACACGGTGGTAAACTATTAGTTTTGAGGCTACTACGAGCTGAATTTTGGATTATTAAGCTCAAGACCCTGATCAAAACTACGATCAATAATTGCAAAATTTGTGTGTTGCACAAAAAGAAACAACAAACACAAATAATGGCTGCATTGCCTCCAGAGCGCACCACACTCACGCGCCCATTCACAAACACAGGTGTAGATTTCGCAGGACCCGTTGAAATCAAAAATTACACCGGGCGAGCCTGTTTGATTACAAAAGGCTATGTGTGCGTGTTTGTTTGCTTTGCAACAAAAGCGGTTCATCTTGAACCAGCCAGTGATCTTACGACCCAAGCCTTTTTAGCGGCTTTTTCCCGATTTTTTTCGAGGCACGGATGTCCTGCCGCCATTTACTCCGACAACGGAACTAATTTTGTCGGAGCAGCACAAATGCTGAAGAAAGATCGGTAAGATTTTATAAAGACACTGCAGACCCAAGTAGTAGCGACCCACAGTCATCAAGAACTAACCTGGCATTTTAATCCACCCGGAGCTCCACACATGGGTGGACTCTGGGAAGCCGGCGTCAAAAGTTTCAAGACACATTTAAAAAAGATATCTGCAAGTCAAAGATTTACGTTCGAAGAGATTTCGACTTTGCTTGCACGAATTGAAGGTTGCCTTAATTCACGACCCTTAAGCCCTTCAAGCGAAAATCCTTTAGATTTTTCGCCATTGACCCCAGGACACTTTCTAATTGGTACTCCGTTATTGACCCCAGCTGAACCCGATTTAAGCAACTCGACCCTAAATGTTGTCAATCGTTGGCAGAAGCTGAAGATATTACATCACCATTTCTGTAACAGATGGAAAGATGAATATTTTAAAGAATTACATAAACGCTATAAATGGAAAAACCCGCAGAAATGCGTTGAAGTAAATGATCTCGTTGTTATTCGACACGAGAATTTACCCCCAAACGAGTGGACCCTAGGGCGAGTAGTAAAAACGTTACTAGGTTCAGACTCAAGAACCAGAGTCGTCGATATTCGAACGGCCAAAGGGACTACTACTAGACCCATTACAAAAGTAGTAGTCCTACCCACCCAATAAATACCCATTTAGGTCGCCATGACAATATACAATTTGACCCACCCTTATTTTTCAGTAGCCATGGCCCCAAACAACAAGCGCGTCAGCAGCGGTTCCAACAACAGCGGTGCAAACACCAAGCGCGCAAATAATAAGCGCCCCAACCACAGCGGTGCCAATAAAAAGCGCGCCAACAGCAAGCGCCCCAACAACAAGCGGTGCAACAACACCAACGACAACAATGCCAGCACGAGCAGTGGCAGTCGCACCGAAGGCAACCGCAACAACAACACCAGCTGGCGCAACAAAAAGTCTTCCCGACTTAACTCCGCCCACTCTAGCCGTCGTTCCGATTCAACTGGACGACACACTCGACCCTCGACCCAACATGTGACGTGTGGAATTTGCCGCCAAGATCATCGCCTGTCCACCTGCTTCAGGTTCAGGGAGAAGAACCTGGTGGAGATGTATGAGGTGGTGATGCAGTATCATTACTGCATTAACTGTTTGGCCCGGTCGCATCTTATTGATAGCTGCACCAGCAAGGAAAGGTGTGCGATATGCCAAGAAAGGCACCACACAAGCTTGCATGGACATTCGCGACTCAATCAAGGCGACCGGAACCCAAGCAGTACAGGACTTAAACGACCAGTTGCGAACGCAAGCAATGCGAGCAACAAACGACCCGCTGATAACCCAGGCAATTCCACAAACCACAGACCCATTGCTAACCCTAGCAAGTTTTTAAGGCAGACCCTCATACCCACTGCCACTGTCAAAGTGTACCATCGCAAAATTTCGCAAATTGTACGAGCTTTGATAAACCCGACGAGGAGCGTCACTATCATCGCTCAAGAGCTCGTGCATCAGTTAAAACTGAGTACGAACCGTCTGGACACTTTGACGATCTGCAAGGTGGTAGTGGGTTCTCGGTTTGACGACCCATTTAGATGCGACATTAACGCACTAGTGTCAACCGAGTTGCCTAGGAAGCCGTATGAGCGTGACGTTGATGAAGCCATCTTGAGCCGATTCACTCACATGATGCTCGCCGACCCAAAAGTTACGGCTTCCGACCCAGTGATGCTAGAGTTGGCTGCGGATGTTTACCCGCAAATACTTAATCCAGGAGTTTATAACTGCGAAAGTGGATACGCAGTGGCTCAGAGCACTGCGTTCGGCTGGACACTCTCTGGTCCATGTAGTCTCTGAGCCCCATGACCCAAGGATTTTTCCTTAATATAAACTGTAGACCCTAAGACCCTTATAATAAAAAACAAAATGAATTTAAAAAATGGAATTAAGTATTGCAGACACTGCAAGGCGGGCGGAATGTTTACGTACAAACGTAAACTCAATCGATTATTTATCGATTACTGCGGCGAACCGTTCGACCGTCGGCTCTGTCAACGTTCGCCGCAAATAATGTCACTCGCATAGACCACAAGACATGAAACTCCGTCAATGTAGATGTAAAAATCGTTTTGTTAGTGTGCGTCGCAGTCGCAATTTGGACAACTTTTTATTCAACTTAGACAACTTTTATTCAACTTGGACAATAATGCCACAGATTTTCTCATTTTAGACATTTTTCCCCCTTTATATTCAACATATTCACCACTGCTTTTGATGTTTGCGCCAAACAGAAATTTAATAACAAATTAATTTTCTGAAAACATAAAAATATTCAAAACAAACGTAAACAACGTTTTAGTTTATATATATTTAGTTTTATTCAAAAATTGATCGTGTGAGTACAATTTTCAACCGATTTTGATACGAATTATGGATGATATCGTTGTCAGGCATGATGAAGAGCTATATTTGGCTGAACAAGCGTACGAAATTGTCAAATTGGACAAAATTTTAAAATATCTGTACGGAAAGGGATTATCGGACTGTTAATTGCTTAATGCCCGGATGCATACAACTTTTACCATGAGTTAGCGATGGAAATCGATTAGTTAATCTGACAATTTCAATATTGATATTAAAACAAAAAATTAAATTTATTTGTCAGATTGTTTTTAACTGATAACTGTATTCAACCGGCCGTAAGTAAATTCACAATTTTAGTTTATTTTATTTAACGTCCTCATTATATTTAAGCGCAATATTGTTCCATATTTGGTATTTACAGCGATATAAACATACACATAATTTCATTATAAAAACGATTTATAATATAAATATTAAGATAAATATAATATATAATAAAGTTATTTTAATATTGTAATATTTGCAATAGTTTTGTCCCTTTTTCCCTAAACTAATGAGAAGGGGGACACACTGGTTTTATTCACCAAATTGCTATGTTTTTCTCGTAAATTTTACAATTTTTTCAGAAAATGTTAATTATTTTTTCACTTTTCCCTTAGACTATGAATTTTAGGCATAGTTTTAAAAAAATAGTGCTAATTTTTAGACTCATTACGTGTAACTCAAAACTTCTGCATTTGAGTAGTTCGGTTGCTAAAAATGTGTAAATTTTGGCAAATTTCACAAAATTTTCAGCATCTGAATTAACAAACAGCTGTTTTGTGTTGTCGAAAATTTTACACGGTGAAACAACAACAATGCAAGCAGAGATGCGGCAGAGCTCATGTACACAATCCGTGTACCAAAAAATATCATAAAAAACAGGATTTTGCTATGTTGAATATGTTTTTTGCGTAGTCGCACGTCTTATAGTCTTTGGTCACTCGTTACGTTTTCTTTTAACCAAACGCACGAAAACCCACCCGTCTCCGCGACATTTAAAGTTTAAAGTTTTAAATAAACTAAATTCACCCGTCACCGCGACAACCCAAAAACCCGTCAACGCGCCAAATCGGTCCCGCGACAAATAAACATAAACAATTAAAACCAAATATACAATCAACAATCAACACAAACACAACAACCACAGGAGGAATCCTACACTACAAACACTTCAACAGAAACAACACGGAATTACAACATTTACACAACATACTCGGCATAACCCACTGAAAAATAAGGAAAAATCTTGTATTTTATATATTGTATTTTGCCAAATAAATCGAGACCCACTCGACTCAATAAATTGAAATTACGTATTTCAATTCGTGTTTCCTAATCCGCCAATTGCCATTACTTTGTTCGCCAGCCGAACATAGGTTTTTTTTAGAGCTAGAAAATGCTCCAAATGATATATAGGAAAAATATGATTGAATTAAAAGACTAGAAATAATATTATAAAAAATATATAAATACGTTTACAACGAATGAAAAATAGGTTTTTAGAGCTAGAATATGCTCCAAAAGAGATTATTATGATTGACTTAATTGGTTAGAGAAATATTATAAAAAATATGAGAAAATGCATACAACAGTTGCAAAATGCATACAAGACTTTTTAGAGTTAGCAAATGATCCAATGGTTATGTTGATATTTATTTTATTAAAGCAGCTAAGTATTACTTCCGGTAATTTACTAGCCTGTGAAATAAATTATGAGTTTATGTTAAATGGAAGAAAAAAAAAAAAAAAATGTAGAAATTGAAGTTGAGGAAATGAATATATATAAAACAAAAATATAGTTAAAAGATATAAATTATTAAATAATATAATTGTATTAAGGATAGAAACAAATGAGAACGGCAATTACATTTTATGTAAGGATTCGATGTACTCTTCGAAAAGAGTCGACATCCGTAAGACTTTATGCTAATCTTAAGCTATTAATTAAATAGTTTGAAAATAACAGCAGCAAATTGTTTTTAAGCATTTCACTAAATACGACGAATACTAGTCTGCAACTTGATCAATTGCATACGAGTATTACGAATCGTATTAGGTGAACTCGAGCGAAAACTTAAGATGATCACGTTAGAGATTGCGATAGAATGAAAAATAAATAAAAATAAAAATTGCATATATGTCGAATGAGCATTTTTTAAAATAAACATCATAAAAATAAGCTAAATTTCACAAGGTTTAAAACAAAGAAAAAATGGAAGATGTTTTACTAGAAGAATATGTTATTCAGATAAAATATATTCTGTTAGATATAACGATGTTATTATATGAATATAATTATGTTTTATAGACACTTAAATATGTGAGTGATTGTAATGATAAATACACGAAAATGATTAGATTTAAGTAAAAATAATTATAGCAACGAAATCTCATTGAATACTAAAAATATTGTGACAGTAATTAGATATTATTAGAGAAATAAGTTGGAAATAATATGGCTAATCCTGCTCATTGTGAGGGTCCAGGTAGATTCAATTCACAGACCGACAGCGTTGGAGCAGCATTCACTCGTGTTCGATCGGAAAACAGATATAGGGATCTACAGGGCGGAGTGAACAGTAATCACGAAATTTGTTGTAACTGACTCAAGCGAACAATTGTAGTTAACAGATGACTTCGTGTCAAGGGTACAGGATTCATGCACAAGAAACGATCGGTTGCGGAAAACCTACGATACGCGTAAAACATACGAAAACATATGCGTTAAACTACGTAAAACATATGATAGAGCAACAAGTAACGGTGATGGCCAGTAATTACGACAGGTTGTCCAGAACGTTGCAAGCAACCATTAAAGAGATAGAGGGGTTGCGTTTTGGAATGAACGCTACACTAGAGGAACTCACCAGAATTAAACACAATCACATAAGGAGATGGCATCAATTGAATTCGCTATCATAGTGTTGAAATAAAGAAGATTGTGAACACAAAGCTACAGAAACAAAACCAGAAAGTTAGCTAGAATGAATCTGAGCATAGCATGTTGCACCCGGACGTTTTGGGCCAAGCTTTGCTGAGCGAATTAACAGTGGAACTGAAGATAATGTACGAATCAGAGTGGTTCTTAAAGAACATATTTACACATCGAAGCTAAAGCGACATCGCAATGTAGTGTCGGAAGCAAGTTAGACGGAGTCAGGAGCAGTCGGGACCCCGAGAAGTATCCTACACAGGGGCTCCTAGATCTGTGAGATCGATGATGTCATCACTAACAAATAATATGGTGCGAACCGCAGTCCGAAGGAAAGAAGACAAGCACAAGAACTCATATCTGGAACTTGAAGAACCAGTATCGCTACCACATATGAAGATCGATTAACCATGCCAATAGTGACGAGAGTTATGTTTACAGCAGAGCCCGCCATTTAACCAACGGAGACCGACCACGATATCTTGACTAAATTCAACCATGCCAATAGTGACGAGAGTTATGTTCACAGCAGAGCCCGCCAATATACCAACGGAGCCAATATACCAAGGGGGGAGGAATGTTGAGAGTTAGCATTATGACAGTCACTCATAGCATGGCAGTTCATTGATATTTTTCTAGTGGGTATTTGCTGTTGCTAAATATTAATGGCTAAATATTTAAATAATATTATATGCATTCTAATTGTTGTTAAAACAAAAAGTAAATGATGTTGGTTTGATGACACACCTTTTGGTCGTTGCCAAAATAAGCGGCGACAATTTACTTAGTCAGCAATTGTAACTATAAACCAAATTCGCAGCAGCGTCAAGTTGCTAGCTTGAAGAAAATAAGCACGTGGTGCAATTTGTTTGTAAACAAAGATGACTTCAATTCAATGACTTTGCGATGGTCTAAATTCAATGTCATCGCGGGTTGCTGATTATGCAAGAGTTGCTTTCACGGTCAGCGTTAAGAAGTCGAGTTGTGGATCGAACTTGAGTTCTTTACGGAACTTGCGATTGGTTAAAATTATGCTTCTGGCCATAAGCAGCAAAACACAATGTGATTGGCCAAAATTATGTTTCTAGGCTGAAGCAGCAAAAGACACTGGAAAAGTAGCATTGAAACTTAGATTAAGTACTAGTATATAAGCTGTAGTTATTTAGTTCTTAACACAGTTGTTATTAGATTAAGAAGTGAGTCCAAGAAGTGGAACAGTGAAAGGAAATAAAAATTATAAAGAGGATAAACTTGAAATGGAGTAAGTGTTATTATTTATTCAATAGTCGATGAAAGCATATACAGTTCTTAGTTTTTATTATCCGTATGTCATTTCGTACCAATAGACCGAATCGTTTCATAAAAAATTCATAAAATTGATGAACAAATTCATAAATAGTATGAACTTTTTTTTTCTGTGCATGTTGCACCACTAAATGATATTAATGAAATACCAAAATATGATACTTCCGAACCCATTTATTTTACAATTCCATTTTATGAAATGAAAAGTTTAATTCTAACTACTATATAAAAGAATATATATAAAATATATATAAAAAAAGAATATATAAAATCTATATATAGAATCTATGTAAAAGAATATTTAAATTTATCAGGAAATCAGGAACACATCTTTTGAAATCAGAAAACTATGGTTTATATTTTAGATTCAAAAGCGCAGATTTTAAAAGAGAAATAAAACCAGTTGGGAAAGTTAGATCACATGGGAAATTTTAAAGTAGGTGTAATTATGATAGTTAGGATTATCAAAATTATAGTCGGACTAAGCCGACTATAAATACCCTATACATATGTGTGGTTACCATTCAAAGTGATATATAGGTCACCAGGGTATACGAATCCTGAAAATAACTACAAACATTCAATCGCTGAAGAATTTCCATTCATTTGATACCCATATTTACAAATGGGTAGGTGTACCGAATTTCGATTTTTTTTTTGTGAACCACAAGTCTTTTCCCCGGAAAACATTATTATCATGTATTTGAGCATGATGTCAACATATATTTGACCAAAAAAGTTTACCTAAGCACGTATACATAAAAATTGATCTTCATATGTACATTTTATATGAGGTATTTGATCGGTGATCGGATCATAGGTCACAATGGACCGATCTTTTCCATACCGGAGATGCTTCCTTCTGGGTGTTACAAACGGCGTACCAAACTGAATATACCCTTTCACTCTTAGTGTAGGGTATAAAAATGAATCAACCAGAAAAATTGCGAAAAATTAAATATAAACCATAGGCGGTGCAAAGGTTAAAAAAGAAACACAATATTCAAAAATATTGTAAATCCAGGAGGACGTCCAAGAAAAATTAACGACCGTACCTGCCGCCATATTGCAAATTTGGCAGCTAGCGATAATGCAATTACCCCAGCTGTAGCATTACAAACTTTGAATGTGGATGCTAGTGAGTGGACAGCACGTCGTAGTCTGAAGAGACTGGGTTTAAAAGCCGGCGTGAAGAAGAAAAAACAATTTTTATCAAAAAAAAAATATATATAAAACTGTTTAAAGAGTTTTCCAAAATGTATGAAAATTGGACAGAGACTTATTGGAAAAAGATAAAAAAATACATACTGTGTTAATGATTTTAAATATATGATATTTAAATATTGACCAATTTTTAGGTTATCTGGTCTGACAAAACTAAAATTAATCGGTTTGAATCCGATGGTCCCTCGTGTTACTGGACCAGAGACCCGATTGTCTTTACCCCAAACCAAGTCATCCCAACAATGAAACATGGCGGGGGTTCTATAATGGTTTGGGGTTGTATAACTAAAACTGGAGTTGGTCCTCTGGTCAAGATCGATGGAATAATGCGGAAGGAACAATATTTAGCGATTTTACAAAATAATTTACCAGCCGCCATAGAAAAAACGGGTCTTTCTCCTAAAAATTTAATTTTTCAGCAAGATAATGACCCCAAACATACATTAAAAATTGTAAAAAATTGGCTGAAACAACAACCATTTTCCATTATGAAATGGCCACCACAATCCCCTGATATGAATCCGATAGAAAATTTTTGGAGTCACATAAAATATAAACTCGCTAAATATTCTGGCCCTCCCAAAGGAATAAGCGAATTGTGGGACAGAGTTCAGGACGTTTGGTATGCAATTCCAAATGATGAAAACATCTGCAAAACAGTAAAGGTTTGGGACAAAATACTGAAATTTTGGTATTTGAGTTACTGTGCAAAAAATGTAGAGTGCAAAACTGTAAGAGTAAGGTGTTCATACGAATTACGCATTATTTTATTGTTGGTGTTTTACATTTTTAGATATACTGCAAGATTCACAAAACTGTATGTAGTTTTCTCACCCCCTAGGATTGTTTATTAGGGACAAAAAATAAGATATGCAAAATTTTTTTGAATTTGAACAACGGGAACACGTGCATGCAAGTACATTCAAAATTGTACTAGGAGGTGCATTTGTACTAGGAGTCGAAATTTAGAATATTTCAAAACAATATTTCGAGTATGCAATCATGTAGAACTGTTTGCGAAAAAAAAAATTATATGAAACCGGATTTTCGATATTTCGATTATTTTCCGAGATATCGATTGTTTTATACAGCAATAAACACATATGTATAAACAAAAAAAAATGTTTATAGTATGCCATCCTTTAAAAAGCTTAATTCGTTTATTCATTTTTCATGTTTATGGCCAGATTTAGAAGTTATGTCCCCTAAACTGGTGGTACACCGACTCCACAAAAGTTGTAAAACACCGTGGTCGATTGTTTAAAATTAAATACATTGTGAAAAATCATTTAAAGTACAAAAATACAAATGTAACACCATATATTTTGTATCATTAAACTAATAATTCAAATTCAGTGCTCGATTTCGGTACGATGTCCCCTGAAATCGTATATGAAGAATATAGAATATATTTCCTTATACAATTAGTATTCTATAAAAAACAAAAATCCGATCAGGTTTTTTCTTAAAGTCTCGGAAAATCGATTTCAATGTGAGTACCTAGGATTTCACCTAAATCTGAGGTGGACAGATCCAAAAAATAGCTTCTAATGCCTTTGCTATACAATTAAGTTATTTTAAGATGCGAAAATTTAGTATTGCAACATTTATTGCAAAATTTAGTATTTTGGTATTTTAAATGCATTTATGATTGTTGAGCACCGCACTGTACAATTCAATTTTATCGTTAATTTGAAACACTTTTTTTTTCTTGTCAAACTTTTCTTTGTTCAGATAATTTTTTCGAAAATTTTGTAACATCGCGCAACACGTCAAATAATTTAATTTCAATTTAATTTTCAACATAGATTGTGGTTGTAAAGCACTGATTTTATTAAAAAAAGTAAAATTAAACTGAAATTAAAAGATTTGACGTTTTGCGCGATGTAACAAAATTTTCGAACTCTGATTGTGAAAAAATGTATCTGAATAAAAAAGAAGTTTGACAATAAAAAATAATGATTCAAATTAAAGATAAATTAAATTGTCAGTGCATTTCTCAACATCTCGGTATCCTTTGAAAGCATCCGCTTTCAAATATCCAAGAAGAGAGGGCAAAGTTTAGTTTGGTCGCTTGTATGTTCCTTTACTTGTGGTTACTGTGACAACTCGCACAAGTCCATCAGAACCGAAATGAATTTCGGTAACCTTTCCTACTGACCGGTGAGATGGTGGCATATTATCGTCCTTGAGTATTACTACATCGTTCAATTGTAGGCTATTTAATTTCTGTGACCACTTTGGTCGTTGCTGCAACTGTACGATGTATTCGGATGACCAACTTCGCCAAAATTGCTGAACGAGTCGCTGGAGATATTGCCACCGATTCAAATGATTATCATTTGTATTGATAATGTTTTCATCTGGGATGGCAGCAATCGGCCGCAAAATAAGAAAATAAGCTGATGTCAATGGATCGGTATCGCCATCGAATTTGTTGCACAATGGTCGTGAATTGAGACTACATTCGATTTGACACAATGTTGCGGAAAGTTCCTCGAATGTGACAGACGCATTGACAAGAACACGTTTCAAGTGGTGTTTGGTGGACTTTATAGCTGCTTCCCAAATCCCACCAAAATGGGGTCCAGATGGAAGTGACAAATGCAACTGTATGTTTTGCTCTGTCAATTCCTTTGTGATGTTTTGTTGTGCCGTCGATGTTTGTTGCGCCGTGCATGTTCTTGGAGTTATTGATTGGCACCGACAAAGTTAGTGCCATTACCTGAATAAATATGTATTAGTTTGTTTCGCCTTGATGTTGAGGTATGTTCCCCATTTGTTGTTCATACGGTATGCCGCGAAATTTCAAGCATATTGTACATTTGTAAAAGTAGCGCTTGATTACGTTCGTTGCTGACGGAATCCAATTAAATAACGCATTTGACGGTTTCCCGCGTGCAGATATCTTGTGTGATAATGTCTCACGATGAGTATCGTCAAATTCTTATTCTTGTGCAGAATAACAGGATGTTCTTGATCGTAGTTAATACTTGCATTAATAATCCTACAACCAACTCTTAATACACCCTTGGTATCTAGAAATGGTGACAGTGCAGCAAGCTTATGTGTGGACGATAATTGTTTGCTAGCGGACAAACAGTGGATTTCTGTTGAGAATTATGTCGTCTGAGCTGCTCTAACAAGAGCATATTGGGCTGATTGCAGTTTCATTGTTGTGAGAAACCCAGACCAAATAAAGATTTGATTTCTTTGCTTCGCAGTTTCTCGCAAATCGTAACATGCCACCATAGTTGTTTTTCGATGAATTCAGCAGCCCAAATGCATCTTGCAGCTAAGTCTGCTGAAATATGTTGCGAACGGATGTGTCGCCATTGTCGCGCAGGTATGACATTGATAATTTCTGAAGTATTTGATGGCCATTTCCTAATGTGAAGTCCAGCTCCAGAAAGAACGTTGCAAAATTGCTGTTTGAGTGAAATCGCGTTGAAGTAAAAATGTTGTATTATAGTGTGCCTAACCGCTTGGCAGGCTATAAATCCGCCATAAATCTATAAATCCGAACACACTGCTGCCAACCGTGATACCCAATTTAAAGGTAAATGCTACAATTGTGAAACATATGGGCATATGGCACGTTATTGTCGTAAAAAACGCAAGCGCGTATTAAATAAATCCACAGAGGAACCCAGATATGAACAACGACAGGATCATGTCGAAAATAACAATAATTTTAAACAATCTTTAAACTAACAAGAGTCAGTTCTGCGGGACACAATCTGACTCCCATAACCGATTGCCCCAGAATCTCCATTTCACAAATTGCTCGAAAGTCAAATAGCTTAACTGTCAAAGGACTCATTGTTTGTACAGCATATTGTAAGCTCCCATGTAACATTGTACACGGGAGCTTCACACTCAATAATAAGAAGTAACCTTGTTAAGGACGTAGTAGAGCCGCTTATAGGAAGTAGATTGCAAACAGCTACAGGCGAAGAGGCCCCTATAAGAGGAAAGATTACCAAGAAAATCACGGTTGGTACTACGACAGTTAAGCAAGTGGGGTCTTGCAAATAGAGTTGATTTTAATGCACGATTTTAATGACCCAATGTTGTCTGTTATCTCACAAAAGAATGGATTCAACCCTACCTCCCCTTAATATGGGTGCTGTGGATATTCTGGGCATATCAATTCAATGTGATCTCCGTTGGAATGATCACATATTTGACGTGTCGAAAGAGGCGGCCAAGTGCCTCGGTTTTTTAAAACGGTGTAAGACATACTTCACTCCTGCTGACTTGCGCACTGTCTACACCACCTATATTCGGCCTAAGATGGAATACAATTCGCACATATGGGCAGGGGCTTCAAAATCTTCTGTGGAGTTCCTGGATCGAATCCAACAACGTGCAATATATTTAATAGGGGATGAAAATATTTCATCCTCTATTGGTTCTCTTGAGCACCGTAGGACCGTAGGGTGTGTAAGCCTGTTCTATAGGTATTACAATGGTAAGTGTTCGGCGGCCAAGTGCCTCGGGAAATACATGGCCTGATTCCACCAGGTCGTGTGTCCTCTCGTTCTACTCGGGCATCGAACCAAGCCCACCCCTTCGTAGTTCACTCGGCTCTCAATAGAAGCACGCATTACCGAGAGAATTCGTTCTTTAGTCGCACGATACGTTTGTGGAACAATCTCCCTGCGTCTGTTTTTCCCGACATTTTTGATATTGGCAAGTTCAAAACAAACATTCACCGACACTACTCCATCTTTCCCCCCTCCATTTAATATATCATCCCTTCTTACAATCAACACTATGCATTGCATGAATAGGGGGCATCCCCTGAGCGTTGGTTAATTTGTAAAAAAAAGACAAAGTTGTTCCAATAAGAGTTCTCAACATGTATAGGTAATAGGTAGGTGTCAAGTAATAGGTAGGTGTCAAGTAGTAGGTAGGTGTCAAGAGGCATCTGCGATTATAAATTGTGAAGCAAGTCAATCAAAAATCAACACTACACCGCAAGTAGATAATAAATCTCAAACTTTTATAAAAGAGTGAATCAAGGATTTGACTGCCAAAGAAAATAGTAAAGTACAACAACTAATTGATAAACACTGGTTTGTATTCGCTGCTAAAGGACAATACGACAGAAGAACTTCCATCGTAAAACATCGAATAGACACTGGTGACTCTAAACCAATTCGTCAAGCACCGAGAAGAGTACCACTTGCTAAACGGGACGAAGTGTCACATTTAGTCGAAGAGATGGACGAAAATGGTGTCATGGAACCATCAGAAAGCCCATGGAGCTCACCAGTGATGTTGGTTAAAAAAAGGATGGTAGTACTCAGTTTTGCGTTGATTACCGAAAGTTAAATGATTTAACCAAGAAAGATACCATTGCCTAGAATCGACGATACCTTAGATACACTCTCTAATGCAAAATGGTTTTCTACGTTGGACTTGCAAAGCGGTTACTGGCAAGTAGAAATCGATAAGATCGATTGAGAGAAGACTGCATTCAGTACTGGCAATGGTCAATGTCAATTTCTGGTAATGCCATTTGGACTGTGCAATGCCCCAGCAACATTCGAGCGGTTAATGGAGCATGTATTAAAAGGTTTACACTGGATACATGCCTGGTATACCTTGATGACATAATTGTTATGGGCGAAGATTTCAACGAACATCTAAGAAGTCTAGAAGAAGTTTTTCTTCGATTGGAAAATGCGGGACTGAAACTTAGCCCAAAGAAATGTTCACTTTTTAAGAAAGAAGTCAAATATCTGGGTCATCGGGTTACCACAGAAGATGTACATACCGACGAGGATAAAATAGTTGCTAGACCACAGAACCTACATGACCTTTGAATCTTCTTGGGGCTATGTACATACTACAGGCGATTTGTTCCAGATTTTGCCAATGTTGCTAGCAGTCTTCACGAATTGACAAGAAAGAACCGTGCATTTCAATGGGGCGCTGATCAAGAAATGTCGTTTTTGAAATTAAAAAATCTACTGTGCTCAACACCAATTCTTGCGTATCCAATTCCAGATGAGAAATTTATACTTGATACGGATGCAAGTTGATACGTAATAGGCTAAGTTCTCTTTCAAGTGATAAATGGGCAAGAAAAAGTGATCGCATACTACAGTAAAACTTTGTCCAAGCCCGAGCGAAATTACTGTGTCACCAGGAGGGAGTTTCTTGCTGTAATTAAAAGTGTTAAAAATGTCCATAAGTATCTGTACGGACAACAGTTTCACTTGAGAACCGATCACGCAGCACTACGATGGTTACTTCAGTTCAATGATCCGGAAAGCCAAATTGCGCGTTTGAAAGAACGATTACAGCGCTACGATTTCTCAATCGAACATCGTAAAGTAGGAAATCATGGAAATGCAGATGCTCTGTCACGACGCTCATGTAAACTAGAATGCAGACATTTTTCAAGAGCGGAAGAAAAAGAAAACATAATTGACATTCGTTTGCTAAATGTTTTGGCCGAATAAAAATGGACTCCGGAACAAATTCAAACTGATCAAAAGAGTGATCCCGACCGCACAAAAATCATGATGTTCAAGTAACAGCAAAGAAAACCATCATGGAAAGATATAGCTGCCGACAGTCTAATAACTAAAGTTTACTGGACACAGTGGCAGAGCTTAAAGCTACAAGATGGTTGCTTATATCGTGTATGGGAAAATGAAGATGTCACATCCGCTCGAAGTTTGATTGTTGTTCCCAAGTTCAAAATAAAAGAGATATTAGCGGAATACCATGGTGGTCATTTGGGCATTAATAAAACGGTCGACACGGTAAAGAAACGTTTTTATTGGATTGGATGCCAAGAGTCAGTCGCCGATTGGATTCGCAGTTGCCCGCAATGTATACCAGCAAAACGACCAACAGTCAGAAATCGCGGCAGGATGCATCAGTACAACGTGGGAGCACCATTCGAGCGTATTGCCATGGATGTCGCCGGGCCGTTTCCAATCAGTGATGCGGGTAATAAGTATGTCCTTGTCGTCATTGACTACTTCAGCAAGTGGCCTGATTTTTATCCCATGCCGAATCAAGAAGCCACAACAGTTGGGGATGCATTAGTTAACAACTGGGTAAGCCGTTTTGGAGTACCATTGGAATTGCATTCAGACCAAGGAAGAAATTTTGAGTCTTAATTTTAGATTTTTAAGGAAGTATGCAAAGTCCTCAACATACACAAAACTCGAACAATGCTTTGCACCCGCAATCTGACGGCATGGTGCAGAGATTCAATCGGCCTTTGGAAGAGTATCTTAGAAAAGTGGTTGATAAAAATTAAAAAAGATTGGGATACACACTTACCACTATTCCTCATGGCTTATAGAACGGCGGTTCATGATACCACAGCAGCTTCACCATCTAAAATTATTTTTGGAACAGACTTAAGATTACCTGCAGATTTAAAGTTTGGTGTGAGTCCTTCAGCTGGAATACCTATTCACGATTATGTTTCCAGAAAAAGTGAAGAAATGAATGAAGTGCATCAGTTTGTAAGGCAGCGTACACAATTTTCGAGTGATAAGATGAAGGCCAGATACGACTTGCGCACAAATTCAGACGGATTTACGGAAGGAGAACTAGTTTTGCTCTAGAACCCACAAAGGAAGAAAGGCTTATCCCCTATGCTACAAACACACTGGGAAGGAAAATATAAGTTAATAAAAAGAATTAATGATGTAGTGTATCGGATTAGAATACTGCTGGCGTTAGACGAAAAATGAAAGTAGTACATTTAGAAAGGTTGGCGCCGTATAGAGAAAGAGAGGATTAGCATCTGTTCGGGACGAACAGATTTAGGTGGAGGACAGTGTTACGAAAAAATGTAATTTGCCCCATAGTGCAAGCATTACACAATGACAAATGAGATGCAAGACAATTCAGCGCACTAAGCAATGTGTTAGAAAGAGACGGAAAGATATTCAGCGTACTGAGCAATGTGCGAAAAAGAGATGGAAGATCAGCACATTAAAAAAAATTGGTCAGTTGGTGGGTACCTTTTATCAGTTGCCCAAATTTTATTAAAATCGAAAAGGTAAAATCTCAAATTTGACTAATTTTGATCGATTTGGTGTGGAATGGTTAAATTATTAATTATTGTAAACGATGTTGAAAATATTCGTTATTGGGTTTGTGTTCCTACTCTAAGTGTTTGTGTGGCTACAATAAGAAGTTTGAAATTAAATGAAATTTGAATAGAGATTAGATTATATTTAAAATCTACGTTTTTATGTTTTTTTTTTGCTACGAGAGAGACATCAATCTCTTCAACTGTTATGAGCACTCAAGAATGGGTAAAAATATTTATATTTTAAATAATATATACGATCCTTTTTTGTATGTTTCACAAATATTTGAAAATTTATCGCTGTAAATAATGCAGTGAAAATAGTTTAGTGTGATAATCGTAAAGTTATAGTGAAAACGGAATTTAAAAAATAATACAAAGTTATTGAAATTTTCAAAAAAATTAAATAATTCCAATAATATGGAAAAGAGTAAGTATAATTTAATACAAGAACAATAAGTGCGATCTTTAATTTGTTGCTATCAGATATATGGGCTAGTTACCGGGTTGCCGAGATATACGGCCCAAATTTAGCTTATTTTTTCGCGCAGGCTTGATTTGAATTTTTTATAATTTGTATCTAAGAAGCTCATTTTTAAGCATCTATGACAGATTTTGAAAGTATTTTTGATGTTCTTTCCAATGAAATTATATATTTGAATTTAATTTTTGGAGGGTCGATATCATTTATATATTTGAAGAAAAACGTTTCCTGTTCATTATAGTTTTTCTTGAAAATGTTGAGAGTCATTATTTTCGGCCGGGAATATCCAAAATCAAATTTAGGATTTGAAAATACATAATCCGAATGAATAAAAATAAAAAAAAGAATTAATTTGTATGTGCGGATGTATTTTCTGAAACTCTCTCTATGAAATGAATATATTTTTTCAAAAAAAAGTCAATAAATCGGCGGAAATTTCTTACATTTTTGATCACTTTTACGACAACTTTTAAATGTTAGCATAAAGTTAGGTTTAGGACATCGATTGTCAGGTTGGGTTAGTACACATATAAGGCTTTTCAAAACTTTAATAAAAATGTTATTTTCATCTCAGCGACAGACCATTTTTACAAATAATAACAATTTCAACAATTTTTGATACCACACACAGAAAAAAAAGTGTGTAAATATAACTAAAATGTTAATCAATCCAATTAATTTTTAATTGAAACTCAGACAATGTAACTTTTAGTAGCATTAAATTCCATATTCGTAATTATGAGAATATGTTAATTGGAGAAACTTTAATTCATTCTTTTGTTATATTCATATTAAAGTTGTTATATATATTATATTTTTTATTGGGAATTTTTAAATCATTAATTAATTAATTAGTAACATCAATTAAAAATTTCATTCGATAGAAATTGAATCAATTAAATATTTTGTTAAATTAAATAAAATATTTGTCGAATAGAATCATATGAAAATAAAAATAATTTAATTCAATATATAACACAAAATAAATATTAAATAAATATTTATACAGTTTGATATGCTTTGTAAAATTCTTTCAAGCTAACGAATGTTTTACAGAAGTCAGTTTTCACAACTTCTACAGGTGGACCAATTAATTGAGTCAAACATAAAATTTGCAATATGCAACAAAATGAGCATCATAAACAGTTTGTTCAAATTCTTGACATCAAAAATAAATTGAGCAATTTAATGCCTTAATAACATAACATACAGTGTTTTAAAAAAGCAACGTAGAAGAAAATAATGTTAGAAGAAACTGAACGACGCCGCCGACGCAGCCGACGCACGAGACGCACAAACAAAAAACAAAACCAGTTGGGAAGGTTAGATCACATGGGAAATTTTAAAGTATGTGTTATTATGATAGATAGGATTATCAAAATTATAGTCGGTCTAAGCCGACTATAAATACCCTACACATATGTGTGGTTACCGTTCAAAGTGGTATATAGGTCACCAGGGTATATAAATCCTGAAAATAACTACAAACTATCAATCGCTGAAGAATGTCCATTCATTTGATAACCATATTTACAAATGGATAGGTGTACCGAATTTCGATTTTTTTTTTGGGAACCACAAGTTGTTTCGCAGGAAAACATTATCTCCATGTATTTGAGCATGAAGTCAATAATATTTGACCAAAAAAGTTTACCTAAGCACGTATACAGTAAAACTGAACTGTAGATGTACATTTTATATGAGTTATTTGAATATAAATGGTCAGATCACAGGTCACAAAATTTTTTTTCGCACATACAGCGTAGGTATATAAGTAATCTAAAGTATGAGTTTCATTTATCTAACTCTTCAATTGTTTAAGTAGTAGGGATTTCAACAGACAGACAGACGGACATCGGTAAATCGTCTCAGGAGGTCATGCTGAACAAGAATATATATATACTTTTCCTTACCGGAGATGCTTCCTCCTGGGTGTTACAAGCAAGCGCGAAATGTTCAAAAAAGCATAAAATTGGAAATGCGCCTTATTTACAAAATTTTTACGCCTCTATAGAAGGGCGCAAAATATAGAAAATGGCGCAAAATTTGCAAAACATCATAAAATTGCAAATTTTCCACCTCTACAGGAGGGCGCAAAATATGGAGAAAGCATAAAATTGCAAATGCGCCTAATTTCAAAATTTTTGCACCTCTATAGAAGGGCTTAAAATGTAGAGAAAGGCGCAAAATGTTAAAAAAAGCATAAAATTGCAAATGCGCCTAATTTACAAAATTTTTCCGCCTCTATAGAAGGGCGCAAAATATAGAGAAAGGCGCAAAATTTTCAAAAAAGCATAAAATTGCAAATGCCTCTAATTTACAAAATTTTTGCGCCTCTATAGAAGGTCGCAAAATATAGAAAAAGGCGCAACATTTTCAAAAAAGCATAAAATTGCAAATGCGTCTAATTTACAAAATTTTTGCGCCTCTACAGAAGGGCGCAAAAATATAGATAAAGGCGCAAAATGTTCAAAAAAGCATAAAATTGCAAATGCGCCTAATTTACAAAATTTTGGCGACTCTACCGAAGGGCGCAAAATTTAGAAAATGGCGCAAAATTTTCAAAAAAGCATAAAATTGCAAATTCGCCTTATTTACAAAATGTTTGCGCCTCTACAGAAGGGCGCAACATTTTCAAAAAAGCATAAAATTGCAAATGCACCTAATTTACAAAATTTTTGCGCCTCTATAGAAGGGCGCAAAATATACAGGCGCAAAAATTTCAAATGCGCCTTATTTACAAAATGTTTGCGCCTTATTTACAAAATGTTTGCGCCTCTGTAGAAGGGGAAAATATAGAGAAAGGCGCAAGATTTTCAAAAAAGCATAAAATTGCAAATGCGGCTTATTTACAAAATGTTTGCGCCTCTATAGAAGGGCGCAAAATATAGAGAAAGGCGCAAAATTCTCAAAAAAGCATAAAATTGCAAATGCGCCTAATTTACAAAATGTTTGCGCCTCTATAGAAGGGCGCAAAATATACAGAAAGGCGCAAAATTTTCAAAAAAGCATAAAATTTCAAATGCGCCTTATTTACAAAATGTTTGCGGCTTATTTACAAAATGTTTGCGCCTCTGTAGAAGGTCGCTAAATATACAGAAAGGCGCAAAATTTTCTAAAAAGCATAAAATTTCAAATGCGCCTTATTTACAAAATGTTTGCGCCTCTATAGAAGGGCGCAAAATATACAGAAAAGCGCAAAATTTTCTAAAAAGCATAAAATTGCAAATGCGCGTAATTTACAAAATTTTAGCGCCTCTACAGAAGGGCGCTAAATATAGTAAAAGGCGCAAAATTTCAGAATTTTTAGGCCTTTTTAAAAGACCGGTAACTACAGAGAAAGGCGATAAATTTTCAAAAAAATAAACATAAATTGGAAAAAGCGCTTAAAATGCAGAATATTTGCTGCTTTTAAAAAGATCGCAAAATATAGAAAAAGGAGCCAAATTTTCAAAAAAAAAAAAACACATTGGATGTTTTGATAATTTTGCGCTTGTAAAGACGATAAAATATTGTAAGTTATGCGCTGTTTTAATTTTGATTGTTATTGAATAGTTTACGCCTTTTTGAGCTTTTCTCTCTACATTGCGCCTTTGTGTAAAAATTACTAACTATCTCCAGATTACTAATATTCTGTAAATTACCTTTTTAATTGTTCGCTTTTTTTAAATTTTGCGACTTAACATTTTTTTGACATTTTAATCTTGGCTGGAAATATTCCTAAAAAATGACATACATTTTGTCTCGGGGTATCAATATTAAATCGAATTTAAACATTATAGGCGCATAACCATAGACAATTTTAGACAACTTTAATAATTCGACTTAAAAAAAAATCGACTTTTTTAGAATTTTTGTATAATTGTCAAATAGATGATTTATAATTTAAATTTGACTTTAAATTGTCTATACTAAAGCGCTATAGTTTAAAAAAAAATACATATTTTTTTGTATATCTTCGTAGTACAACTATAAGTCCAAATACCGTTTTTGAAAGTTCGATAAAAGTTCGACAATTCATAGTTTTAGATGTGTTGGTGTATTTTTCATAATTAAAAATAAATATTCACAAAATATAGTTTTTAAGTATGTCCAATGTAAATTAATTTAATAATTAGTGAAGTAACTATTATCTTTTAATTCTTGAATAAATGGTACAAAAAACTAGGTTAAATATCAAATTTAAGTTTGGTACAAATGGTACAATTGGTACAAATGTTATACTTAAAAAAAATCATATTAAAATATTTTGGTTTCGAAATATGCTGACTTGTTAAGTGAAAATAATCATTAAAAATACATTGTGTATATCTGAAGTAGTTTTCCAACGAGATGTCGGTATTGATCACCTTTAATATAATACACAAATTGAATTTTGTTTCCAAAGGGTACTGAGATATGTACACCTTCCTAAAATCAGAGACCAAAAATTATTAATTTTTTCAAATTTATATGTAAAAAGTCATTTTAAGAAATTATCGCACTGTAAAACAAAGGGTACCATTAGATAACATTCGATAAACATTTTTAATTTATGGTCTTATTTTTATTATAGGACTGTTGAATTTTAAAATATTTTTTAATAATTATATTTGAGAAATATTGGCTGGAAATATTCCTAAAAAATGACATACATTTTGTCTCGGGGTATCAATATTAAATCGAATTTAAACATTATAGGCGCATAACCATAGACAATTTTAGACAACTTTAATAATTCGACTTAAAAAAAAATCGACTTTTTTAGAATTTTTGTATAATTGTCAAATAGATGATTTATAATTTAAATTTGACTTTAAATTGTCTGTACTAAAGCGCTATAGTTTAAAAAAAAATACATATTTTTTTGTATATCTTCGTAGTACAACTATAAGTCCAAATACCGTTTTTGAAAGTTCGATAAAAGTTCGACAATTCATAGTTTTAGATGTGTTGGTGTATTTTTCATAATTAAAAATAAATATTCACAAAATATAGTTTTTAAGTATGTCCAATGTAAATTAATTTAATAATTAGTGAAGTAACTATTATCTTTTAATTCTTGAATAAATGGTACAAAAAACTAGGTTAAATATCAAATTTAAGTTTGGTACAAATGGTACAATTGGTACAAATGTTATACTTAAAAAAAATCATATTAAAATATTTTGGTTTCGAAATATGCTGACTTGTTAAGTGAAAATAATCATTAAAAATACATTGTGTATATCTGAAGTAGTTTTCCAACGAGATGTCGGTATTGATCACCTTTAATATAATACACAAATTGAATTTTGTTTCCAAAGGGTACTGAGATATGTACACCTTCCTAAAATCAGAGACCAAAAATTATTAATTTTTTCAAATTTATATGTAAAAAGTCATTTTAAGAAATTATCGCACTGTAAAACAAAGGGTACCATTAGATAACATTCGATAAACATTTTTAATTTATGGTTTTATTTTTATTATAGGACTGTTAAATTTTAAAATATTTTTTAATAATTATATTTGAGAAATATTAATAAAAGTTTGATTAATATTATGAAAATCAAAAATAATTATTTTTGATAAATACTTTCAAAATTCAAATATAATTTTTATTTTAGATACATAAATTGGCTGAACTTTAGATAACCGGATGAAGTGAAATATTTGGGGGAAACCTTATACACCTACCTATATGAACATGTAGGTACTGAAATGAAAGATATTGATTTCACGATTAGTATGTTATTATGTTCATGATTCGATAACCACAGTAACCTCAGGACACTTTTTAGTTTTAACAACTGAGTTCATTTTATACACGAATACTATATAGATACAAGTGTGGGTACCCAAACGAAAAGAAATTTAATCAGAAGTCTATTATACACTTTTGTATTTATGTTTTAAAAAATAAAAAAATTAATATTTATTAAAAAACTTTCGCCGGCAGCGCTTCATCGATATAACTTCCTCATAAAAATAACCATATAATTACAAATGTGGCATTATTACCTTTCATTTGAGTACCTATATGACCAAATATGTAGGTGCACCGGATATCGATTTTTCTAGGGTACCACAGATCCGACCCCACCTTTTTTTTGTTTTTTAAGCAAATAAAATGGTTGATTTAAAGAAAAAAGTTGGTTTAAAGAAGTACAGTTGTGTATAATTCATTATTCACTGTATTTGATGAGAAAATATAAAAAAGGGCGCAAAATAAATTTTTGTGGCGCAATTTAGAAAAAAAAAATGTTTAAAAATAACATTCAGAATCAGTTGTTAAGCTTAAAAATGCTCTCCTGAAAAGTTGTAAGAATAGACTTATGCTTTTATTTCATATTTCCACAGATATATATATTTCTTTAACATCAGATACGGGTATAAATAACACAAAATAACAAGTATAAAAAATAAATTGATAATATAGATATAAGAGAATCGTTTGAAATGAAATATCGGAGAATATTTTTATAAACGAAATGTGTAATACATGCGTTTAAATTAAAATACATATATAATATTTCATTTTTATTTTCAGTTAAACTAATATATATGAAATTACTTTAAAGTTGTTAATATGTCTAATAAAAAAATGTAAAATGAACAATCTGTATATTTTATTTGTTTGGGATTTGCTGTGTTTTAAAAGAAGGTAAAAACCCGAATTCGATCAAAACAGACAGAAATAAGAATGCAGTAACTTGAGTTACTATCTCGTTTTAATTTTAAAATTCGTAGAAAACATTGCATATTGCTTAGAACAAAACACAGCAACTTGAGTTACTGTGTTTTATATTAGTAAAATAATACAAAAATTATCAATTATATACTGCACAAAAGAGTTTTTATCGTATATCTGTTAAATTACATACATTTTTTAACCTTTGCGAAAATCTCAAAAAAGAAAATTAAGCCTTTAACAAAGCCTTTTACAAATTTAGTTTAATTATATCCATATAAAACGAAAGGATTTAGCAGTAATATTCAAACTCATTTTACTCGAAACTATCAAAAATGAGTTACTATGTTTTGATTTTGCACGGTAGAGTAGCCTGCGCTCACTGTGGTTAGTGCAGTGCACCACACTCTTGCGTTCTTTTATTATTGTTTGATTTAGACAAAGGTGTGGCTGAACTATGCTAGCATCAAGCTGATTCAAGCATTTAAATTAAATATTTTATAGACAATATTACATTTTAATCTAATAAGTAAGTAATCGCTTATTTTGTAGTAAATACTATAATTGATAACATTTTAATCAAAGATTTCATTGATGACGATGGTATCAACTATTACATGTATCCTTTCGTAATCAAAGAATTCATCGGATACATGGGAATGGTAAATATGCAACACCAACTTTTTAAATTACTCGGTAATCTATATGGTCGCAAACATTACTTTCCTAGGACATCGCCGTGAAAAAAATATTCTAGTATGTAATGCATAGCCCATACAAGGTTTCGACTACTATATAGATTACTATTGATTACCTTTTTCTGCTGGGAAAGAATTGCACACAAAAGAACAACAACAACTCTGTCGCACGGTTTTTTGTTGTTTTTGTTGGTTTTACACAGCAAACAGAGAGTTGCAAAAGAAAACAGAAGTCTCTACGAAACAGAGTATCAATTATTGCGTTCAGAAAATACATAAAAAATTATTAAATGAAATTAATAAAACAACATATTTCGAAAACGTGAAATATAACCAACAACGATTACAATAATTAAAATTAAATTAATAAAAAAATTAAAGAAAAAAAACAAATTTAGTAACATTAGTAATTGAATTTTAAAATATATTAAAAATGTTTCACAGATTTTAAATATACATAAATTATTTAATGTAAATTTATAAAAAAAACGAGTTGGGAAAGTTAGGTCACATGGGACGGATTTTTATAGTCGGTCGGGCCCGACTATGGAATACCCTACACCTTTGGTGGGGATATTAATGTGGGATATTTAATTGCATACCTTAATTTTAAAGTTTTTAATTATGCTGAATCTCCCCACCCTCAGAATATTATTCATATATCAGAAATTTACGTCTTATATCCCCATAAATTAAACGAGTTGGGAAAGTTAGGTCACATGGGTAAGTTCGGTCACATGGGGCGGATTTTTATAGTCGGTCGGGTCCGACTATGGAATACCCTACACCTTTGGTGGGGATATTAATGTGGAATATTTAATTATGCTGCACCTCCCCACCCTCAGAATATTATTCACATATCAGAAATTTACGTCTTATATTTCCATAAATTAAAAAATGTATATAAAAGTATAAAAAAACTAAAAAAAAAAATTGAAAAATATTATTGGGCTGACCACGCCTATATTTAAAATTTTGAAAGGCTAATATTTCATAGATTTGATTTTAATAAAATCAAATTTCCACTATGAAAACCCGGGAAATAATGAAAAAAAAAGTGGGCGTATCAAGCCCATTTTTGGACCACATATTTTTAGGTGAATTCTAATAATACGTTTTAAATTTTATAACTATACCTTGAATACTTTTCGAGTTATTAGTTCCGAAAAAGTTATATAAAAGTGACTTGTATGGGAGGTGGGTGTGTCCGTTGACCGATTTGGCCTATTTTCAAACTCAATTCCTACTTTTGGCAAAAATATATTGAGACGAAATTTCATCGCATTCTGATCAGTATTTCTCAAGTTATTCTGTATTCGGACAGCAAGACAGCAAGACGGACAGACAGACAGACAGACAGACAGACAGACAGACAGACAGACAGACAGACAGACAGACAGACAGACGGACATGGCTAAACGGACTCGGGTAGTGATGCTGATCAAGAATATATATACTTTTCCATACCGGACACGCCTCCTAAGGGGCGTTACAATATATGCACAAAGTTAATATACCCTGTACCTCATAGGTGTAGGGTATAAAAATGTATATAAAAGTATAAAAAAAACTAAAAAACTTAAAATTTTGAAAGGCTAATATTTCATAGATTTGATTTTAATAATTTACGGATCAAATTTCCACTATGAAAACCCGGGAAATAATGAAAAAAAAAGTGGGCGTATCACGCCCATTTTTGGACCACATATTCTTAGGTGAATTCTCATAATACGTTTTAAATTTTATACTTATATCTTGAATACTTTTCGAGTTATTAGTTCCGAAATAGTTATATAAAAGTGACTTGTATGGGAGGTGGGCGTGTCCGTTAACCGATTTGGCTCATTTTCAAACTCAGTTCCTACTTTTGGCTAAAATATATTGAGACGAAATTTCATCACATTCTGATCAGTATTTCTCAAGTTATTCTGTATTCGGACAGCAAGACAGCAAGACGGACAGACAGACGGACATGGCTAAACGGACTCGGGTAGTAATGCTGATCAAGAATATATATACTTTTCCATACCGGACACGCCTCCTAAGGGGCGTTACAATATATGCACAAAGTTAATATACCCTGTACCTCATAGGTGTAGGGTATAATAAACTTGTACGAACGAGTTGGGAAAGTTATGTCACATGGGTAAGTTCGGTCACATGGGGCGGATTTTTATAGTCGGTCGGGCCCGACTATGGAATACCCTACACCTTTGGTGGGGATATTAATGTGGGATATTTAATTGAATACCTTAATTTTAAAGTTTTTAATTATGCTGAACCTCCCCCCCACCATCAGAATATTATACATAAATCAGAAATTTACGTCTTATATCCCCATAAATTGAAAAATTTATATAGAAGTATAAGCAACTAAAAAAAAATTTAAAAATATAATTGGGCGGACCACGCCTACATTTAAAATTTTGATTTTAATAATTTACGGATCAAATTTCCACTATGAAAACCCGGGAAATAATGAAAAAAAAAGTGGGCGGATCACGCCCATTTTTGGACCACATATTTATAGGTGAATTATAACAATACCTTTTAAATTTTATAACTATACCTTGAATACTTTTCGAGTTATTAATTCCGAAAGAGTTATATAAAAGTGACTTGTATGGGAGGTGGGCGTGTCCGTTGACCGATTTGGCTCATTTTCAAACTCAATTCCTACTTTTGGCTAAAATATCGAAATTTCCTCGCATTCTGATCAGTATTTCTCAAGTTATTCTGTATTCGGACAGCAAGACAGCAAGACGGACAGACAGACAGACAGACAGACGGACATGGCTAAACGGACTCGGGTAGTGATGCTGATCAAGAATATATATACTTTTCCGTACCGGACACGCCTCCTAAGGGGCGTTACAATATATGCACAAAGTTAATATACCCTGTACCTCATAGGTGTAGGGTATAAAAACAGAACTGTGATTCAAATATAAAAAAAATATAAAATTGCAATGTAATTGAAAAAATTAATGTGTAAAAATATTTAAATTTGAAAGATTTTTTGAAATTTTGGGATTTTGATTTCATTGGATGGTTTTTAGAAATATATTTCATGACGAACTACATTAATGAAACTAAGTTTCCTACAGCACAAAAGATATCAGACCAAAAACTCTATATTGTAAATCCGAAATTTGTAAATCCAAAAATATTACGAACATTTTTGGATTTACAAATAAAAATATAAAATATCTTCATGTAATCTTGTTTTTCCTTTATATTTAGAAACAAATTTTCAGCTAGCTGGATGGTTTTACTAGTATAATTTTATTTTCAAAGTGAATTGCAAAGAAAACTTTGCTTGAGTATAAAAAGACGCTCATTTTGTAATTATAATTATATTTGGAAATTGAATTGCTAAGAATTTTTTCACGCTACATACATTTTTTTTATGCACATATCGATTTGCGCATATATTTACAATGTTCACATTTTTTACTAAAATGAATGAATTATTTTTAATTAAATACCTTTTGTAAATGTCAAATATCTTCCAAAAATATTTATTGGAAAATCATGCTCGACGACGAAACGATACTTATGCCCAAACATATTATATTTGCCTGTACACATATTTGTATTCCCACCCAAACATGAATTATATTCATAGCTAAACATATTATATTCAGAAGCATTTATTTTCATTTTCCAATACAAATATATTATGTTCAGAGCTAAACATAAATTATGTTTGTATCTGTGCATATCTGTATCTGTATTGTTTGCAAAATAAAATCCTTATTGTTATTGTGTTCGCAATTTTACTAAAAAAGTGATTGTAGAAAACATCATGTGATTGTTTTTGTACAGTAAGAAGTTTTTGTTTCGGGCGAACATGGCGGTTAGAACCATTTGCTTGGCACTTTTGATGATAATGTTGATATCAACAATAATCTTCTACAATTCGCCAAATTATTTTTATAACAATAATTCGAGTAGAAAAATTACGGAAATAAACACCGATGTCTACAAATGACAACAATTTTCAATACTGAAGAATGATGAAGCCAAATATGATATTTGTAAACAACATTTTCTGTGTACAACTTGTTGATCAATCGTTTAAAACTTCAAAACAGAAATATTGTAAACAAAATTTTCTGTCGACAACTTGTTGATCAAACTTTAAACATTTCAAAACAAAAATTCCTATACAATGTGTTTGCCTGCTACTCGTAGGCTACCTTTCCCTTTCAGTTTTCTATTATGAAAAAGCTTCTTAAAATTTCAAAACTGAAATTCCTATACAATGTGTTTGCCTGCTACTCGCTTTCCATTTCAGCTTTCCCTTTCCGTGTCCTACTATGAAGAAGCTTTTTAAAATTTCAATACTGAAATTCCTATACAATGTGTTTGTCTACTACTCGCATGCTAGCTTTCCCTTCAATATTCTACACAGTTCATAAATGGAATGAACGCCGTTAATTGCGACATCGTTCAGAATATATATGGCAAAAATCATTCTATTCTTCGTCATACTATTCTTCATACTATTCTTCGTATATACGAATCGCACAATATATACGAATCGCACAATTTGAGCGAAATTGATATAATGAACGCGTTCGTAATTGTTATGAATTGCGTTCATTGAGGTATTCATATTAATTTTTTTAGGCAAAGCAGCGCAACCTCCACGTCACGCGCAATTCAGCCTAGCATAAAGGTGATACTGAAAAATAAAAAAACAGTCCACCAAAAGGAGAATAGAAAATACAGCACAAAGTAGGTAGGTATTTGAGTATGTGTATATGAGCGTATGTGTGACATGCAACTTTTGACAATTCCATAAATATATATTTTTATTTTACTGACGCGTCATGCCGCATGACGCGCAGTGATTATTTTGACAACTCGTCGCGACGCGTCGATAGTCGATGATAGCATATACAGTTCTTCGTTTTATTATGTTTATGTCATTTCGTACAAATAGACCGAATCGTTTCATTTGTTGTTTACAACTCCAAAGAAACGTGCACCGCTGGTACTTAACATCACGCAACAACAAACAGCAGCAATAGGCAGCAACAGTAAGAGTAGTATAAAATAAAACGTAAGTAGTTAAAAAAATAAATAAATTAAAAGAATAAAATAAAATAAAAAAGTAATATAATAAAATAAAAAAAAATAATACAAGAAAATAAAAAAAATAGTTTATTTTTAAATAGTTTAAAGTTCATTACGGTTTTATGAACGATTCATAAATTGGATGAATTTGTTCATTTGTTGAGTAATAATGAAAAATTCATAAAATTGATGAACAAATTCATAAATATTATGAACTTTTTTTTTTGTGTAGCTATAAAGATTCCAGTTTCCTGCGTAAAGGCTGATATAGAATTCAAAACGCCTGCTATGCAATGTGTATATCCTACCATATTTCTGTGAGTTTTCCTCAAAACAACTTCTATAATACCAGTTTCCTTACATTTTTTCTACTGGGGGCATATCGTATCGTTCTCACATCAATATTGAAACGAATGGCAGGTACAGTTGCAATAATTTTGGATGATTGTCAGGTGTCTGTTTTATAAAATTTGCTCTAGTTTTTGAAATATACTCCATTGTATTATGGAAGGATCAACGAAGTTTGCACATTATTTTCGACATATTTCAAACAGACAAAAATTCTCACACATTTGTCATAAAACATTATTTTATTAACAACTAACGAAAAGGTAGAACAAAATAATCATGAAAATATATTTACATTGTTTTTATATAAAAATCGACAAAATCTATTATTTACGAGATTTTCACGAATTACGAGTTTTACGCGCTTAATATGAATTCTCTTATTAATTTTGAGAAATATATTGTAACTTCTGACATAATTATTATTTTGAATTGGGTGACACAAAGTGTCCAACGCGTTAGTGTTGTCCCTAGATGTATTTATTCATTTCACATTTATGCCACATACCGTTAATGCTGCATACCATTAGGAATATTTCAAGAATGCTCGAACCAATGTGATTAAATTAAAGACAAATTCGTTTAATTTTAATACATTGTGTTTAATTTAAAATTTAATATTTTGATCTTAATTTTAATGTTAATTTTTTGGCCCAGCGTAATTATTTTAATAATGGCGGTATGCACACAATCACAAAATTCCTGAGTGTTTGTGCTTTTAAATAGCTCTACACTAAAAACAAATTTGAAAGCTCTTTTAAAAGCTTTATGTTTATTGTTTATGTCGCAACTTATTTGTGTACATTTTATTGTGAATGAAGTGCATTATATATAATGCCTTTTTAACATTAAATTTCTACAAAAAGCTACCGTGCGCCGATAAATTATGCATTCTGCTTTAATAAAAAATCCTAGTCGCTCGACGCTCGAAGGCCCGGGTAATACCCGGTTAGTTCAAATACTCGAAAAACCAGGGTATTTAATGTTCGAGCTACCCGGGTAGTTCGCAAAACCCGAGTAGTTTTTTCGTTCGTTTGTTCGAGCTATTCGAGTAGCTCGTTTGTTCGAGTAGCTCGATTGCTCAATCCTTGTTCGAGCTACCCGAGTAGCTCGTTCGTTCGTTTGTTCGATTGCCGATTGTTCATTTGATCGCTTGTTAATTTGTCTGTCCGGTCGTTTGCTTTATGTGGGAGTTGGTCGGATATGGTTGGAAAAATGTGGGTGGTGGGCAAAAGTGGGCGGAAAGTGATAAAAAGACCGAAAAAAATGTTATTGCAGAAATCAGTAGCAGACATCGAAGGAAATCGAATGGTACCACTCTCGGTTGTCTATGACCCCTAAAAAGGGTTCAAAAACCCATTTATGACCCAAAATGTATCGATATCGGACATCATTAGAAGGCTAATGGTACCTTTGGAGTGGTCCAGGTCCCCCCGAAGGGGGTCAAAACTCCATTTTCGAAAAAAAAATTTGCAGATGAACTGCATTTTGACATTCACAAAATATTTTTTTCGAAAATGGGAGTTTTTACCCCCTTTGGGGGGACCTGGACCACTCCCTTCTGGGGGTCACGGACCACCGAGAGTGGTACCATTCGATTTCCCTCGATGCCGGCTACCGATTTCTGCAATAAAATTTGTTTTCGGTCTTTTTATCGATAATCGAGCTATTCGAATAGCACGAACAAACGAACGAACCAACTACCCGTGTAGCTCGAACATTTAATAACCGGGTTTTTCGAGTATTTGAACTACCCGGGTAGCTCGAAAAACCCGGGCGCCCGGGTAATCGAGAGCTCTGGTAAGAATAGAATTGCGATGGGCGGTGCTACTCGCATGACAGCTTAACAGAGACTGACGCGTTTTCGTTGTGAAAGCTCTGAATTCAAAGTATAAAAGCTCAAATTCACGCGTGCATGCAAATGCCCTTCGCTGCTTTACACTAAGAAAATTTGTGACAAAATTTAATTTTTTTGAAATATTTTCAGATATTTGTATTCATAGAATAATCGAAAATTGATTTTAAAATTTGTTTTGATATTTATTTTTCATTTCTATAAAATTTTATGTGATATTTTTAAATTTTTCTATTTTGTTATGATTTTTAAACTGAACTTCACAAAACCTGACAAAATGTGAACATTATATAAAAATTAGAGTGTGATCGTACCTTTAAGTATTTGTATCATGGTATATTTGAAATTACCAAAAATATACAAAGTGAATAATAAATAATAGAACTCGCGCCACAAACAACAGAATTAGTACAAAATAATAACGCATAACTTTATTATATGAAAAATAAGTAAATTAAATATAAAATGAAAGAGTAAATGCGATTTAAAAAAAGAATATATTTGAAGAAAAATATTATTTTTAAAAAATATGTATTTTATATTCAAATATTTTATCAAAATTATATATTAAATTGTTGTTTGTTTTTCGACCTAAAATAGAGTAATTGCAAAAATATTGTTTTTGCGGGCTGAAGGTCTTGCTATGTACTGGGGAGTGAAACAAACAGCAATTGACAAAAACAAAAAGTTGTTGGCTGACCGTACAGCTGTTTCGGAAGCTTCATCGTCAGCGGTCTTCTGCACAACTTCTGCAAAGCCTATAAAAACATTTTGTGCAATGAACTAAATGCGAATTTAGTACCAGCACAAAACAACCAGGCAAAACATGCAAAAATTGCACCAACTTTATGCTTGTCAATTGTTGTTGTCGCATTGAAACAAGCGATCACTGCACGCTTATTAAAAATTAAAATATCATGATTTTATGATATTTTTATGCGCTGTACCCTGCAAATGTATAAATTGTTGTTTGTTTTTCGACCTAAAATAGAGTTATTGCTAAAATATTGTTTAAATATTCCTTTCAGTTTGAAAATATTCCACTATTGGAATATTGACACTGGTCACACTGTATGGGTGCGCCCATCACTGTTGCCTATACGAACTTGCTGCAACACAACAACAGTAATTGGCAACAATTAAACTTGGTGCAGTTTTTGCCTTCTCGTTGTTTTTTGCAGAACAAAATTCGCATTTGGGTCATTATACAAAGTGATGTTATAGGTTCAGGTAAGCACAAACTGCATACAAGACCGCTGATGAGGAAGCTTTGCTGCTTCTGAAACAGATGTACGGTCGGTCAACAAGTTTTTGGTTTTTTTTCAATATCTGTTGTTGTTTTTTTGAACCAGTGCAAAATACATATTACATTTGGTATACCTAGAGCCCGACAAATTAGTTTTTGCATTCATTTATTTTTTTTCGCAAGGAGGACATCTCCCGCCTAATGAACTTGTAACAAACATAATATTCGCTAAATAAAATTAATTAAAAAATATATATAAAAAAAAAAATATTGTCCCGGTCGAGATTCGAACCTGGGACATTGGATCTACAATGCTGCAACAATGACGGCCTATGATTCCAGAAGAGTTTATATGAAAGAATTCGTAAATGGAGCATGCTCCGAAATCGAAAGTGTGTGATCCACTCGGACAACGCTACAGCTTGTAATTCCCTTACGAGCTTTCAGTCTTAACCGACAACCAAACTACAGTAGCACTTGCTCTACGCTACTTTCGGCCTTAGCCCACCACAACACCTGACGTACCCATCGCTGAGCGGTAGCAAGCGTTACATTCGGCATTTACTTTGCGGCATTTACTTGTCATTTGACGCTGATACCGCACCGGTGATCATTACACATACACAGTACGTCCGCAGAACGCTCTCCGTCTTCCTGATTGACGTTGGTACCCTACCACCGGTCAACCTGACGTGCACACCACGTTGTCATACTGCGCACCGTCTTTTCGACGCTAATACCGCACCGGTGGTTATTACACGTACGCAGTACGTCCGCAGACCGCGCACTGTCTTCCTGATTGACGTTGGTACCCTACCATCGGTCAACCCGACGTGCACACCGTACATACCGCACACTATACCGAATTCCAAAGTCTAGTTCGCACATTATCCATCCGTAGCGCTCTATTGTCCATCTTCACCGACGCTAACCTTTGTCTTTGTCTATTATACAGACCGCTGCATCCGCAAGGATTTCTCAAACACCACAGGCAATCAACTAATTATAGATTGCTTTTCCTTCTGGCGACGCTCTCGTCGTGCTCAATATTATAAGTATATTTAAGTGTATGTAGAATTAATTATTTGTTTGCTCAAACCGTCCGAGCCAAATCTGGAGATTCCAGACTGGTGAAATTGCTGTCTATTTATAGGCAGCAGTGTGGAATTCGGGTACACGGACTACAATGGATTCTGAGGACGCTGAAACTACCCCAGCTGGAAACAACACCAGAAACACGTTACAAACTGGAAAAGTAAATTCCCTTTCCCTAGTGGAAATTTGCCCGATGCGCCATCAGGAAATGGTCGGGTTTTTATCGGGTAAGCCCTATTAGAGCAAAAATGTCATTGCTTTGTTATGTCCTTTTCATACTTACCATGCCAGGGTTTACATTATCGATACAGTAAATGGTCCTGATCAAAGCAACATTAGTCGTTCTTCATAAGAAGATTTCTATCGGGTAATGATCGGGATATAATGATAAAATCCCTAAATATATCTTTGTAAACGGGAAACTATCAGAAATATTTTACCATTATTGTAGATATATTTTTTATGAAATATTTACAGTTAACGGTCATTTATCATAAATTTTACTTATAATGACCACACATACCTTCTTCTCTTAAATTTATTATATAATTTTTAGTTTTCCAAATGTAAAAATAATGTTATAAAATGATAGTAAATATTACCATTGAAATAATCAGTTGACTCAAATCATAATATATTTTTAACATTGCGAGCCTTGATAACATAAGACAGGAAATTCACATTGAGACTAAATTTGAATCTAAATATTTGAATCCGTCGTTTTAAAATCTTTGTAAAGCTCATATTCGGATCTAACATTGATAAACCTGCTGCAAATTTACGTAAGTCGGCCACCCGACCGACTAAAACGAACATTTGAGAACTAGAAATTTACAGCTAATAATTTTATAAAATACTAGTAAAAACTATCTATAATAATAATAGTTTGGCGCTGCAGTCCTGTATAGAACTTAGGCCGAGCTCTCTCACCACTTTGAGCTGTGCGTGTTATATTTGTACTCAATGTGGTGGGACCTACAGTTTATTGCCGAATCCGAACGGCGGGTGAGAGCAATGTTTCATAGGCAATGTTTTACTCTCGTAGGTTTGCCATTTACTGCCGAGAGGTAGCGCGGTATAGAAAAATGTTTCTATGAAAAGATGTTGTTAGCCCCAGTCCAGGCTTGAACCGGGGACCTTTCAGCTCGCAGTCCAACGCACTAACCACTGAGCTACCGCGGCTACATCTACCCAGCTGAAAATTTGTTTCTAAATATAAAGGAAAAACAAGATTATATGAAGATATATTATATATTTATTTGTAAATCCAAAAATGTTCGTAATATTTTTGGATTTACAATACAGAGTTTTTGGTCTGATGTCCTTTGTGTGAAATCTAAATTCCAAAAAAACTTTCAAATTTAAATATTTGTACTTATTTATTTTTGCAATTACATTGCAATTTTATATTTTTTATATTTGAATCACAGTTCTGTTTTTCCTACAAGTTTTTTTTTAGAAATTTATATTAAATAATTTATGTATACACTCTAAAAAAGGAATGTTTACAAAATACTTGTGGGAAGCTATCGGTTATTTCTGGTAAATAAATACTGGGTGGCAGAAATACTTATTGTTAGTCGTAAATTATAATGGCTTATTACAAACAATTACACAATTCTAGTGCTTGAACAAAACAATATCTAATTTCTTAAAAACATTTAAAATGTTTACAAAGAACACTCTATAAAAGTCACTTCAATTATTACTCCCAAACACTCATTTGTTACCAGTAAATAATGAAAGTGTTTGCCAGAACGCAATCTATTTTAAAAGTGCTTTCCCTAAATACTAATAGCTTCTCCGAAAAAATGCTGCATTGAAAGTGTTTACCCCAAAAATCGTACAGCTTGTCACAAAAGATGCATCACTTGAACAATTGAACTTATCCGTGTCATGCTACACTTGCACGAATGCACGAAAAATAATGAGATCAAATATTTGATAATTCATTAAAATTAAATAAAATAAATATAAAATATAATAAAATATATTATGCATATATATTTTTATTAATCATTTTAATGAGAATGTCGTATTCTTTTTCCGACATATTTATTGCTTTTCCGTGAAGAATGCCCGTTAGCGTATCAGATCCACGGTTATTTCTAACGTTTGTTTTATTTAAATTAACGCAACTAAAAATACTTTCGCAGTTAGCTGACGCATGTGGCGGAACCACTACTCGATCTAACATTTCTATGATCAACGGAAATTCTGTAGATCCATCGGCATGTAGATCTCCATGTAGAACGCATTTTCAACCAAAACGTATCATCCTTTTGGGTTTTTTGAACTACTCGTGGACGTCTTCGACATCACAACCAAAAAAAATTGCAACTTCAGCTATATCTCTTATATTTTTTATGTTAATAGGGTCCAAAATAGCAAGATGTCTAAGGACTTTGACACTGCGATCTTTGAATGGAAACCGTTTATAAATTTGTTCTGCAAGAGTATTTAAAAACTTTCGAGAATTTGAACGAAAATTGTCAATACTAGCAACTTATATGTTAGAGTTCAGGCAAGCCAACTATGCGGTGACAACAGATCCCAGTTGTATTTTTCTTAACGGTTTCCAGTTATGTTCGTTGCCTTTGGACATTTCTGTAAATTCCGGATCAGTTTCATCTACGTAATCCTCTATTAAATATAACGAAACAATAGGTTTTAAAAGACTCTCCATTTTTGTATATAAAAGATTTATTTTCGGTGATTCCGCTTGGAATTCCAAATTTCGCTTACAAAGAATAGGCAAAATAAAGTTCAAAAAATGGAGGTACAGAATAGTCCAGCGACTCTGTAGACGTCCAAATATAGCATTCTTAGAATCCTCACTTCTGCGTTTGCTTTCTAATTCAAAGTATCTGAACAAAGCATCGTACTGCTCGACGTACCGACTTACTGCTGCTTGCAATGACAGCCAGCGTATTTTTATATTCTTTAACAATTTATGCTCCGGTATATCTAGTATTTTTTGAATTTCGCCCAACGCCTGTTGTCTTTTACTACTGTACTTCAGATAGCAATATATACTAGACATTACTTCTTCAATTTCGTAGGGAATTTCTTTAACTGCATACGAAACCGCCAGCGATAGGTATGGCAAATGCATTTTATTGTGAAGAGATTTGGTATGGCTTTTTTAAATTGGGCTGCCACGGAAGTTGTATCACCAAGCAACACGTTAGCCCCATCAGACGCGAACCCAACCATGTTAGATTGAAATGGAATATTTTTTTAATTGAAAAAAGCGACGATTAGCTGGTAGAGAGCACCATGTGTTGCGTCCGTAACCTAGAATGAGCGTTAATGATTTTTACTGAAAAACTTTTGAAATTCATCGCGAACGCCGTCAATTCATAAAAATCATGAACAAAGCACTAAATGTTTCACGGAGGAAATGTCTGTTGACTCGTCAATAATCAAAGAAAATGTTTGCTTCCTTAATAAATCATTAGTTTTTCAAGACTAAATTTCCCAATAACATTGCGGACTATAGCCCTGCACTTTGTTCGATCGCATTTCAATTTGTTTTGAACTGACTGATCGATATCTATATTTTTAACAAATGGATCAACTCGCCACTAATCGAAATTGGTAGGTTATTTTTAATAATAAAATGTGCGACTTGTATTTCAATTTTATTTGCTCGACAGCTTATGTTGCCCTGCTGTTTACACATCTCAAACATATTTCCTGAATTTTTAGCAGATTTGGATGCAAGTTGATGTTTAATTGTTACGGTGTGCCGTTTAAGTGCGGTGATTCCATCCTTGCCGCAGTTGTAATCTTTGACGCAATATTTGCAATTGATTACATTGCAAATATATTACATTGTAAAATAGTTTTATTATAATTTAGTTTATAATTCACCTAAACCGGACATGGAAACATCGTTTTCCAATCGCCTTTGAAATACTGCAGCACTCTAAAAGTACAGATTAATTAAATTTGATATATGTATTACTCTGACTATTTTACATACTTTCTGCATTTTATTTGACGTTTTCCGAGTTTGTTGTTTTCCGAATTATCGGTGTCGCTATTATCGCTACTACTCATATTTAATTTTTCTTATGCTTATAAAAATGTTCACTTTCGCCAACATGCATTTACAACATCATACAAAATACAAAACAATATCAACATAAACAGCATTGCCATGTTGAAAAAAAAACACATGAAAAAATAGCATAAAATGTAAAAAAATATTTTTTTTTTGGTAGTAGAAAAATAATTTTTCACAGTTAACAGAATTTCTCATTTTCCGTAAAAAAAATCCGTATTTCCATGAAATCAGTATAAAAATACGTATTTTTTTTTTTAAAATAGAAAAATCCGTAGAAATACGGAGAAATCCGTATATCTGGCAGCAGTGCTCATCAATGCACATTGGGAAAAAAATCTATATTTATGGCCAAAATTATAAAAAGATTTCAGAATATTTTATTTTTTTTTTATTTTTTGTAGTAATGTATTTAAGGATGTGTTTTTTTATTAAAATGAGAAATAAAAAAATAAAAATTAAAATGGCGAACTTAAAAACTTACATGAAGGCGAACAATATTGCTGACAGAATATGCTATAGGGTGGTCGACTTCAAGATGTAAATACTTTATGGACTGGTTCCTTGGATTTTAGAAAGAAGATTGTAAAATATATATATATATTTTTTTTTAATTTTATGGGGAAAATCCCTATGTTCCCCATATAAAATGTAAATTTTTAAAAAAATCTGACTTTTTTTCAAAAACTCCAATTTTACAAGAGCTACGCTAAGAAGGGGCAAAATGGAAAATTTAATTTTTCATGTTTCTTTGGTTAAATAGAAAAAAAAAGTACAAACCAAATATAAAAAAAAATGTATGCATATCTGCTATGATTTATTACCTATCATTAGACGGTAATTTTATGTCGATGTCACATAGTTGGTTTTTGGCCATAAGTTTGAAATTTTTTCCCAATGTGCAATGCAAAGACCAAATCAGACAACACGGTAGATGCGGGATGCATGCATCTGCTGTTTTCCAGCAAAAACCAGTCAGCAGAGGTTCCGTTAACATCTCGAATTGATTTTCAATAAATTAAAATGAAAATACTTAAAATTTTAATCAAGCCTTATTTTTTTGATGTAGGTTACTTCGGAATAAATCAAGCCTTAAACATTTTCATTTTTGTTTATTGACATCAAAAATTAAAAATATATGTTTCTTCTATCACTTTCAGTAGTTCGTACACTCTAAAAAAGGAATGTTTATAAAATACTTGTGGGAAGCTATCGGTTACTTTTGGTAAATACATATTGGGTGGCAGAAATAATTATTGTTAGTCCTAAATTATAATGGCTTATTGCAAACAATTACACAATTCTAGTGTTTGAACGAAACAATATCTAATTTCTTAAAACATTTAAAATGTTTACCAAGAACATTCTATAAAAGTCCCTTCAATTATTACTCCCAAACCAGAGAGTATATATTTTATATAGAGTTTCCGTACAGATGGTTTCGCTGCCACTTTTGTCAAATAAATTCAAACATTGGTTATGTGGAAATTGAAATGAAAATGTTGTCAACAGACACATTTTCAAATCAATATTCTGATGTTTTCTGCCACATTTTTGGCCAGAAAAATAATTGAAAATATAAGGAGTTGGATTGCAATGTATCTTGGTAAGTTTGGTTGCAAATTATCTGCGGATAGATCCAGTTTTGTGCACTGTTTTCCTCTGTTAACTTCAATCTGTAAATATTCCACTTCCACATAACCAATGTTATCGGCAGCGACGTCAGCAAACTCGGAAGGAATCTCTATTAAAAAACTATACTCTCTGCCCAAACACTCATTTGTTACCAGTAAATAATGAAAGTGTTTAAGATAAGTGATAAATACGTGCTATTTCTTTGGGACAAACACTAAGTGTTTCCCAGTACGCAATCTTTCAATGTAGCAAATGCTACATTGACAGTGTTTGTCCCAAAAATCGTACAGCTTGTCAGAAAAGATGCATCACTTGAACTTATCCGTGTCATGCAACACTTGCACGAATAAACGTGAATAAGCTTCTTTTGTCGAATAAGAAGCAACATTTTCTTATTGTGCGACATCTGAAGTTAATTATTATCATCTATAGCCGCAATTCTGTACACATCATCTGACGAAAACCTAGTCAGTTTAGATGACTTTTTAAGACGCGTCCAATGTATGAGACACCTGGTCCCAGACATAATGCATCGATGTGTTGTAGTGTTTCCTTAGTGTCCATCAATATCAGTCGAAATAAAAGGTTTATTTTCGCCAGACGTTGGTTTACGCGACTTGTCGAATAATCTACCCTTGAATTCTGCATTATTCGACATTTCGCGTAAATGATTGGCTGCCGCAATAAAAAAAAAACCTTTTGTTTTGACTGCATTTGGCGAACACTACAAATATTTGCCGCAAACACTTCAAGTATTTTTGGCAAACACTACCAAATTTTAAAATATTTGTGGGAAACACTTCAAATATTTGTGGAAAACACTTTTCGTGTTTGTGGGAAACACTTTTATGTTTGTGGGAAAAACTTTACGTGTTTGTGGAAAACACTTCAAATATTTTTGGGAAACACTTTTCTTATTTGTGGGTAAAACTTTTCTTGTTTGTGGGAAACACTACAATTATTTGTGGGAAACACTACTGATCATTTGTGAGAAACACTTCGATTATTTCCTATAAATGAGTTTGCAAACACTTTAGTGTTTGTTTGAGAAAGTGTTTACGGGGAACGATATTTTTTGTTTGTGTGTAGTGTTGAATAAATCCACACTTTCGCACTGTATTTTTTAAAATTAAAAGTACGAAATACTTTACAGTCGTACTAAATACTTTCTTTTTTTGTAGAAATGTACGTTTTGTTTATTAGGCATATATTTTCAAATAGATAGTCGATAGAAAAAAAATATGGATAAAGCCTAGGCTAAGCTGCAGTAGAAGCAAGGGAAGCCTAAGGACATTGGCAAGAGTCCCCTAATGCCGGTTAAGCTGCAGAGCGCCACCGCATCACATGTAATGAGCAAAAAGAACATGGACATTAAAATTGAAAACTTGGATTTGGCATTTGGCGACAAGTAGGTCCAAACGTTTTAATATATTAAAAGATTTTAAAATATGGATTTTAATTTTGTAGAGTGTTGCAGTAAAACTTGTTGATGTCCTTCGGACGTCGCTTTGGACTAGTCGGCCGCTATAGTGTGAACACTCTCGATGAATCGACAAACATGTAGGACAATAAAGCCATTATTTGGTCCGAGAATTATCTGCAAAAGTGGCCGATAACAATACAGATGGCTGCTAACGGTTCTCACGTTGTAGCAATGTTGTGGGATAGTTTTACAGACAGTTGCAGATTCCGCTGTCACAGGCACCAGCAACTATGTTGCACCAACGCAGATTATCTATGATTTTCTTCAAGAGTATTCTGGATGTCGGATGTTTTATACGACTCATAATTATTGTATCAGAAACCCCGCAAAAATTTGTCCGAAAGTGAAAAATTACAATTTTTCAACATCGACTTTGCGTCTGCATAGTCGATGTTTATCTACATACTGAAAATATTAAATCAATTTAAATAGATATTAAAATATTACCAATTCAGGAACTCTTGATTACTTAAATAGTGACCAATTATAAAAAAAATAATTATTAAATTTTTCTGCTTTTCTGCTATCCTATCGAAATACATACCGTCAACTGGAGTGACTTTGACCCGAAAAACTGTATATGTTGATTTTGTAATGCTTTTAATTCGCTATTTTGTACTGGAATTAATATTTCATTATTTTATAAAATATTGTAAGTATGTCCTCTTTAAGCATCCGCAATCAAAATTTCATGGTGTAATAACAGTAATTATAAAAAAATAAAAATAAAAGTCACCCCGCGCGTGAGGTGACTTTGGCCCAAACATGTTTATCACCAATTTTATCTATGTTTTTATGGAACTATAAGATGACTATGATACTATATCATCATAAATGTTTTACTGAAAATCCAGATCACTTGAAACCCATATATTTCGAATAATAAGCATGGTAATAAGGATTAATATGAAAAAGATAAAAAGTATTTTGATTTTCATTAGAACAAGTTTATTAAATGGAATTAATCAAGTAAATTAGACAACTGATATGTAATATCAATTTTTTAGTAAAGGGCTTACGTGGATCTATTTTTTTAATATTTCTAGATAAATAATGGTCACTTTCAGTTTGTACCTGCCTTAGTCTTGTAATTAACTCAACTCCGTTGTTTTTCATTTATATTGTTATGTCAATATCTGACATTAAATAAAAAAAACTAACTAAAATTCAAACACGTTTATTTTAAAAATGGAAAAATATAGTATATATTTGGAAAAGAATGGAACAAATAAACCCACAATTTCACATGAGTTATTTTAACATTGTACATTTAACGTTAGAATTATTTGATGTGGGTTTTAACCGGGTCAAAGTCACCTCCACATATAGTTTGGGGCGACTTTAACTCGGCCCAAAGTCACCCCAAAAACATTAATTTTAAGAATGATTAAATAAAATAAATAATTAAAAATAGTAATGGACTAAAATGACAATATATATTTGGTTGATTAGAAAGAAAATATATTAATTTCTAACATAAACAATGTAACGTATTAATAGCATACGTATATTTTACATACTAAATTGATTTTGTTCGTAAATAAAATTAATGATTTTTAGCTACTTTTACAAAGATATTAATATGTTGTAATATGAGTGTTAAAAGTTAATGAAATAGCATAACGTAGATAGAAAATGCTTCAAAGAAAATTATTGTAAAAGAAACTAAATCTGTAAGTCACTTGGATGCTGAGAAAATTTGATTGCAAACATTATTTTTTGTTTGGCCAAAGTCACCTCTGGAAGTCTAAAGTCACCCCAGTTAACGGTAGATTTGTTGTAATATTTTTCAAAACTTTTTTTTTTAGATATATTACCTTATATTCATGTTACAAAGCCATGTATAAAATACCTATTATATTTTATAAATTTCCAAAGTTTTCTATGTTTTTTAAAACTTCATAAAAAAAAATACCTAAGGCAACTTTGGCAATTTTACTAAAGTTTTTTCTCTCTGTGTAGGATATACATTTTAAAACGATATACTCGGCATTTTTAGCAACTACAAACATGATAACTAAAAAACAAAAAAAAAAAAAAACAAATAGCGCAAACACAAAAATAACACACAAATCGAATGAAAAGCACATAGAAAAACACAAAAAAAAATAAAAACAGTTATACAAACACAGTGTCCAACGCAAAAACACAAATTCAATTTACATAATTTCAAAACAAAAGAAAAAATATCCATTGCGTAACTTGGGTACAAACTACTAGCATTATTAAACCAACGTGTAGGGATGGCTACCACCACGTAGTCAATGCACCAACCTATTCAAAGGGTGTGCGGAAACTCGTACAGTTTTGCTTGTTCTAGTCACGCCACAAACCATATCTATTTGTATGCAGCCTTGATAGTAATTCACCTACTGGCCACATGGTAATTTCATGATTTTTATTTGCTTTAATTTTTATGAAAAATTTCTGGTGCAATAAATCGAAAAATAAAAAGAAACTCAATTTGAAATTGAAGGAGTAAATGCAAAAAGTCCCTTTTTCACTTAGCTGGAAAAACAATGAAAACTGTTGTGACAATCTATCTATCCATATTAATAAAACAAAACATGTTTTTTTCTCTTGCACTAACCGGCCGTATTTCTGAACAGATTTTAATGATACTGGTATCAAACGATTCGTATTAATCAGATGTAGTGAATGCTATACTTACAATTTTAGAACAAATATTGCCAGAAAAAGCTAAAAACTAAATTACAAAAATCATATGAAAAAGAGAACTGCATTTGACTGCGCACACTGTGGCTAGTGCAGTGTATCATACTCTCGCAGAAATAATTGCACACATGAGAACAACAACAACTCTGCCGCATGTACTTTTGTTGTTGTTGCTGCTTCAACACAGCAAACAGAGAGGGAAAAAACAGAAGACTCCACGAAAAAGAGTTTCAATGATTTTGTTCAGAAAATAAATTAGAAAATTATTAAGTGAAATGAAAATATTTCGAGGACGATAAATATAACCAACTACGATTACAACAATTTTAATTAAAATTAATAAAAATGTCAAAGATATAAACCGAACATTTAATACCATTAGAAAGTTAATTTTAAAATTTATTAAAAGTGTTATCACAGATTTTAAAAATACATAAATGATTTAAAAAAAAAAAAAAATTATACAGAACTGTGATTTAATATTAATAATATATAAAGCTGCAAAGAAAAGTCATTTTATAAAATTGTGTCGCTTGATTTTTTTTTTATATTAAATCTATTCTTTAAAAAGAATGCAAAGAATTGTATGGTGTAAAAAAATATATAACTTAAAAACTAATCGGTATATTTTGTTTATTTTTTTTACGAAATATGAAAATATCAAGATACAGTTATGCATTACAAATTGTTTTCTATTGTTTGACAATAAATTTATAAAAACTTTAAATTTTTACAATTATCTTGGAATTTTTGATTTTAGGAATGTATATTAAGTAGCCGCGGTAGCTCAGTGGTTAGTGCGTTGGACTGCGAGCCGAAAGGTCCCCGGTTCAAGCCTGGACTGGGGCCAACAACATCTTTTCATAGAAACATTTTTCTATATCGCGCTACCTCTCGTCAGTAAATGGCAAACCTACGAGAGTAAAACATTGCCTATGAAAAGCTCTCACCCGTTCGGATTCGGCAATAAACTGTAGGTCCCACCACTTTGAGAACAAATATAACACGCACAGCTCAAAATGGTGAGAGAGCTCGGCCGAAGTTCTATACAGGACTGTAGCGCCAAACTATTATTATTATTATATTAAAGATAAAAGATTTTCATATAATCTATGTTTTTCATTTATATTTAAAAACAAATTTTCAGTTAGCTTGATGGTTTTTACTAGTTTTCTGATATTTTGTTAAAAAAAATGCCATCGTATAATATACGCATGTACTGTTGGTTTTCGAAGAAAAAAACTAGCATTTTCCAGAAAACTTGGCTTAAAAATGCATTTTAACCTGTTGTACTTGACGCTTTCTTGCTCCAAACATTGTAACAACATTTTGTATCATATATGCAAATGTATTTTCAGAATCCATCCATTCCAACACACAGAAAAAAAACATTCTTAAAATAAAAATGTGGATTGTAAAAACTCTGTAAGAGTAAATTGTATGTAATTGTAAGTAAATAGTTAAATATTTCTATATAAATTCTTGAATAAAAGTATAAATTGTTGGCATTACAATTTTTTTTTTCTGTGTGTTTGCTATTTGCGTGTTTAAGTGCGTGATACAATCAGATATGCATCATATAGCATACTACTTCTTCCTTAACGGTAACACATTTTGAACTTTTTATACACTAAGAGTGAAAGGGTATATTCAGTTTGGTACGCCGTTTGTAACACCATGAAAAAAGCATCTCTGGTATGGACAAGTATATATATTCTTGATCAGCATGACTTCCTGAGTCGATTTAGCGATGTCCGTCCTTCTGTATGTCTGTTGAAATCACGATTACGGAAAAAGTAGAAGAGCTAGATCATTGAAACTTTAGATTTAGATTACTTATAAATCTAAGCTGTCTGAACAAGAAAATTGGCATGATCGATCTATTATGACCTGAGAACCGACCACTTATGTTCAAATACCTCATATAAATTTTACATATACAGATCAATTTTACTGTACACGTGCTTAGGTAAACTTTTTTGGTCAAATATATATTGACATCATGCTGAAATACATGAAAATAATGTTTTCCCACGAAACGACTTGTGGTTCCCAAAAAAAAAAAATCGAAATTCGGTACCATTTGTAAATATGGGTATCAAATGAAAGAAAATTCTTCAAGGATGGAAAGTTTGTAGTTATTTTCAGGATTCGTATACCGTGGTGATCTATTCCACTTTAAATGGTTACCACACATATGTGTAGGGTATTTATAGTCGGCTTAGACCGACTATAATTTTGAAAATCCTAACTATCATAATAACACCTACTTTAAAATTTCACATGTGATCTAACCTTAACAACTGGTTTTTGATTTGTAATGGTAATTTTATGAAATGCAACTTTGACTTTTAAATTCTAACTATATTGCGTATTTTACCTTTAAAAACGTGATATCTGTATATACTTCGGATATGACTAATGTTTTTATTACCAAACATTTTCCTAATTTATGCAAGTCGAGTGAAATAATACACAAAAAATACTTACTTATACCTATACTTATACACACACATATATATATATATATATATATATATATATATATATATATATATATATATATATATATATATATATGTATATATACATATAGATATATATATATATATATATATATATATATATATATATATATGTATATATACATATAGATATATATATATATATATATATATAATTATATATATATATATATATACATGTATATATATATATATACATATATATATATATATACATATATATATATATATATATATATATATAAATATATATATATATATATATATATATATATATCTATATATATATATATATATATATATATATATATATATATATATATATATATATATATATATATATATATATATATATATATATATATATATATATATATATATATATATATATATATATATATATATATATATATATATATATATATAGATATATATATACATATATATTTACACAAAGAAAACAAAGATGGTTACCAGAAATATCACAGCCCTAAATATCAATTTATTTACAAATTATTTAGATCGGCTTTGAGACAAACAACTGACAAATACGAAATATATTACTGGCAACCATCTTTCAAATTTACGATTATTTGTAGCAATCATCAATTAAACATCTTACAAATAGGAAAGTAGTTGTGGAATATTTGGAAAAGGTACTCCATTAGAATTCGCGGAGTAATTTGTATTGAATTAAAATAAAATGAATCAAATGTATTTTTATTTATTCTAAAACAGTCTTCTGGTTATACATCGTCATCGTGTTTATAAATCCATTGAAGGTAAAATTGTACAACGACTTGAAATTTCTTCGTAGAATAAAAGTAAACTGTGAAAAGAAATATTTTCCATCACGTGTTGATAATTTAAATCACAGAATATTTTATTTTCAAGATTACCATTAAAATGTAATATTTGAGTTTGCACATTTTTATTCCATTTGATTTACTTCATTGTTGTGGGTAAATCGAGCGTAAGGAAAAAGTACGTCATTTTGCTTTTTTATGTTAGTCAAATGTCAAAATACCTCAACAGTTTTGTTGCAAATATCCCAGTTCTCAGGATGTTTGCTATCAGTCAACTGTAAATATCTCAATTTTCATTGCTGTTGGGCAAACATCTCGTAACTATCTGCATTTAAAAAATATTAATAGTTTTGGTGTGATAATGATTGCCGTAAAAAACGAAAGCGCGCATTAAATGAATACACAGAGGAACCCAGATATGAGCAACGACAGGATCATGTCGAAAATAACAATAATTTTTAACAATCTTTAAATTAAAAAGAGTCAGTTCTGCGGGGCACGATCTGACTCCCGTAACCGATTGCCCCAGAATCTCCATTCCACAAATTGCTCGGAAGTCTAATAGCTTAACTGTTGAAGGACTTATTGATTGTACAGCATATACACGGGCACGGGACACGGGAGCTTCACACAAGAAAACCACGATTGGTACTACGACAGTTAAGCATGATTTTATAGTGGCGGAAATAGTAGACGAAATAATACTTGGCATGAACTTCATGATAAGGAACGGTTTCACACTAGATTTGACAAGAAAAATGTTGAGTTATGCCAACACGGAGATCCAACTAAACACTGATTGTGATCAGAGCTCGAAAATTAAACAAGTCATCGCTCATAAAAATAGAAAAATACCACCTAATTCAGAAGCAATTGTTTGGGCGAAATTAAATGGAGATTGTGGGATAAGCAAGTTGTCGGTTATAGAAGCGAATGATGAGGAAATGAGTAGAAGTAATATTGTTGTCGGAAGAACATTAGTAGAAGCGACAAAAGACAAAGTTGTTCCAATAAGAGTTCTCAACATGGAAAACTCGTCCAAATTAATTAAAAAGGGAACAGTGATAGGCCAGTGTCAAGAGGCATCAGCGATTATAAATTGTGAGTCAAATCCATCAAGGGACTACGGCACATCGCAAATAAACAAACAATCTACTCACAGGTTTATAAATGAGTGGACGATGGATTTGATTGACAAAGAAAAGAGTCAAGTGCAACAACTATTTGACAAATATTGGTGTATATTTGCTGAAAAGGGCCAAAAGGATGGCAGAACTGCCATTGTAAAACATTGAATTGACACTGGTTATTCTAACCCAATTCGTCAAGCACCAAGAAGGGTACCACTTGCGAAAAGAGAAGTATCACATTTGGTTGAAGAAAAGCACACAAATGGCGTGGTGGAACCATCTGAGAGTCCATGAAGTTCACCAGTAGTATAGGTGAAAAAGAAGGACGATAGTACTCGGTTCTGCGTTGATTACCGAAAACTTAATGATGTCACCAAGAAAGATAGTTATCCGCTGCCTAGAATCGATGACACCTTGGATACACTATCTAATGCTAAGTGGTTTTCAACGTTGGACTAGCAAAGCGGTTACTGGCAAGTAGCAATCGATAAGAATAATCGAGAGAAGACCGCATTCAGTACTGGCGATGGACTATGGCTATTTCAGGTAATTCCGTTTGGGCTATGTTTACGCCAAAACTTTGGAGTGTAAACACTGTATTATAAATTTAGTCCATTCCTTGACAGGTCAAACGTCAAGAGGTGAATTTCGGTACTTTCTCTTTCGACCCTCCTTCTTTGAGGTTCTCGGGACTGCACTTGAGTAGCGCTCGATCTCTTTTGCTGCCACCCATCAACAGATGAACATCGTAAGAACTACGTTCCCGCATATCATTATATTTTATATTATATATATCTATATATTGGATCTCCCTATTTGATTTCCAATTTTATTTGTATCTTTATACATTTTCTCATATTATATGGCAAACACTTTCGTTTGTCTCTTAATTTATATTGCTCAAATAAAGAACGAAAAAACCATAATCTTCTGACTTTTTAATTAATTTTGAAGATATTGAAAATCCGTAAAGTACGCCTTTTTGCGTATACATTTTGGTCCAATCGAACCGGATCAATAATTCAAAATTAATTAGAAAGAATTTATTCCATTTAGAATAAATTGAAAAATTAAATTTGCATTGCGCCGCTCCAGCTGACTGCATCAACGAAGCGAAGTTTCGGACGGACAAATAAATAAAACAAAAGAGAAACGTTTACAACGCATATTTCAACGTACAACAAATATCGCAGAAACACGAATTCCTTAAGCAGAAAGGTATATTTAATATATTAAATATTTATTTGAGCAAAAACTTAAGTATAATAAATCTTTAATATTATATTTTATTTTATTTGTAATCTGATTTATTATTTAAATCGTATAAGTCCATGTTGACTTCGTGCCGTGGATCAAACAATTCAAACGTCGTTGAATTCAGTAAATTTCATTTGTGTTTCGTGGTTACCAACATCATATTCGCGAAAAGTGTGTTCTAAAAATTAATAAATTAAATCGTGTGAAGGCCGATAAACCAAACATTCTTTAGTGATTGTTCGTTCAAATAATTTTTTAAACGATTTTCGAGTCCATTTTGACTCATTAAAAATACAATTTAAAAGAATAATTATTTTTAAAAATTTAATTTGGAACGTGGCAACTCTAGTTTTTCGCTATTGTTTTAGTCACATACACACACTCTTCGTGAATAGTGAGAACCGAGTTTTATTTAAATAGAGTGACGACTGCCTCTCTTTCAGAGAGCACGTGCAGCGTTGCATTTATTTCGCATCGCGTTCGTGTCTTAAGTCTTTTTGAGTGACTTTAATATAAACTGTTGCTTGAGTGCAGCATAGTTTATGTTTAACGAATGAGTGCTTTCTAATTGTGATTGTCATACTGCACACAATTCGTGAGTGATCGGCACGAGTGCTTTCTCTCGCTAGAAGCTATTGTCGTCTGAACTTTAACCATTGCTTATCGATGGAGAGCCGGTATTGAGTGGAAATTATCGCATCGTTGGACATATCATTTACGTGAGTGGATGCGATCGGATTTGTGACACTGGACCTCTCTCGCGCAATACTTGTGCGATTCTCTCCGATCTTTTCGTGACGACAAAGTGAACAACATTGAACTCTGCTGCTTTGACTCAAATTTAAAATATTTGATTGCTCAAGCACAGTGGTGGCGAACATAAATTTATTTCAATAAATTAAATATCGTAATATACAAATGTGATTATCTTTCTTATTTTATTTTACAATTTTTTTAGCAACGCGTTCCTTCGAAGTTAAGCACAATATAATTATTCTTATATATTATAATAAATTATTTATTATCATAATTTATTTATTATCATAATTATCTTAACTATTTAAATTAGTTCGAAATTTAAATTTTCTTTTTTTTAGCACCTTTTTTGTTTTCTAAATTGTTTGAAAATTATAAAATTATAAAATTACTTTAAAAAATTTATATTTTTAGATTTTGATTTTTTATGGTGTATGCTTCCCTCATAGAAGCGACATCCCTGCTTGTGTTTATAAATAGTATTCCATACACTTATAGTAAATGGTCTAACCTTTTTATATTTCAAATTTAACAATTTACTGTTGACTTTTTTTTGCTGAATTTTTATACCCTACACTAAGAGTGAAAGGGTATATTCAGTTTGGTACGCCGTTTGTAACACCCAGAAGGAAGCATCTCCGGTATAGAAAAGTATATATATTCTTGATTAGCATGACCTCCTGAGTCGATTTAGCGATGTCCGTCTGTCCGTCTGTCTGTCTGTTGAAATCCCTACTACTTTTAAAATTGAAGAGCTAGATAAATGAAACTTATAACTTAGATTACTAATATACCTACGCTGTATGAGCGAGATCGGTCCATTGTGACCTATGATCCGACCACTTATGTTCAAATACCTCATATAAAATGTACATATAAAGATCAATTTTTATGTATACGTGCTTAGGTAAACTTTTTTGGTCAAATATATATTGACATCATGCTCAAATACATGATAATAATGTTTTCCGGCGAAAAGACTTGTGGTTCACAAAAAAAAAAAATCGAAATTCGGTACACCTACCCATTTGTAAATATGGGTATCAAATGAATGGAAATTCTTCAGTGATTGAATGTTTGTAGTTATTTTCAGGATTCGTATACCCTGGTGACCTATATATCACTTTGAATGGTAACCACACATATGTGTAGGGTATTTATAGTCGGCTTAGACCGACTATAATTTTGATAATCCTAACTATCATAATTACACCTACTTTAAAATTTCCCATGTAATCTAACCTTCCCAACTGGTTTAAAATTGTATTTATTTTTTTTTAACGGCCTTCCATTTAAACTTCATTCAATATGACTGCTTTTGATATTTTTATCCGTGCTGCAGATGCACTGGTCGAATTTCAGTCATCATTTAATGACATTTCGGTTGAAAACCATACAAAATATTCCCTGGAAGTATTCCGTGATGAATTAAAATCACTTTGGTCAATTTTTAAAACCAAATATGATCGGTGTCTGCAATTCCTCGATTCTAAGGAAGATTCTGTCGATGATGAAGATATTCCTGTGGTCAAAAGAAAATATAAGACCATATTTCTGACTTACGTCTCCAATATGTCCGCTATCAACGAGCTTTTTCACCAGCTCAGCGAAACTTCTACCACCTCAGCTGCCGCCTGCCGTGCCTCCAATGATTTTTCATCGAATAATTTACGCCTTCCTCCTTGCGACATTGATGTGTTCGCCGGCGAATATGCATCTTGGCCTACGTTCAGAGATCTATTCTCTGCAATATACATTCGCAACTCACGTCTTACAGATGTTGAGCGTCTTTACCATCTTTTGCAAAAGACTAGCGGGGACGCACGCGATATAGTGCAAAAGGCTCCTCTTACAAATAGCGGTTTCGATTTAGCCTGGCGAAATCTGAAAGACGTTTATGAGAATAAACGTGTATTGGTCAACGGCCAACTTAAAATTTTATTCGACCTTCCTGTCGTAACTAATGAAAGCGCGGCAGCACTTAAGAATTTGCAACGAACTATTAACAATAGTCTTGCATCTTTTAGGATGGGATCCCAATTTGATACGACAAATTGGGATCCCATCCTAATAATTATATGCTCTCAGCGCTTACCGGAAACAACCTTGGCTCTCTGGGAACAAAGCTTGTTGGATAAGTCGGCTATCCCTAAGTGGAGTTGTCTTGATGCTTTCCTTTTCAAGACACTTGAATCCATCGGATACATCCGCGGTCACACTACCGTTAAACTTCCACATGCAAAACCGCTTCATCCACAACACCCAGCTCTGCCTAAAAAATACAATAGTTTTCACACACACCTTACAGGATCACTTTGTGTTCTTTGCCCCAAACAGCAACATGTTTTGCGGGTCTGTAAACTATTTTTACAAATGAGCGTCTCCGATCGCTATTCCACTGTAAAAAAGTTTCAATGTTGCGTTAACTGCCTTAATAGATCCCATGAGCTTAACGATTGTAAAAGTGCTTACGGTTGCTCAGTGTGTAAAAAGCGTCATCATACGCTTTTACATAGGGATGTCTCTGAGCCTTCGGCTCCTTTTATGAGCAGTGATACGACTACGTCGGTGGCATTAGGGTCTCGCCCTCCGTCATTCAACACGCAACCCACTTTTAACAACATACATTCCACTTCATCTCCCTTCATGAGCTGTGAGTCGATTACGTCGGCGGCGTCAGGATCCCGTCCACCGCCATGCAACCCCCAAAGACTTCGATCTTGTTTTGCTTCGCAAACTTCAGAAGTGCTTCTGGGTACTGCCATTATAATTGTATGTCATATGGGTATTACGTACTCAGCAAGGGCACTAATTGATTCTGCGTCTGAAACTTCTTTTATTTCAGAACGCCTTTGTAATCTTTTGAAGCTGCCAGTGTCTTCGACACGAGCCTGTATTGCTAGTTTAAACCAAGCAGTCGTTCCAGTCCAACAAAGCGATGCTCTTTTGTAATTGGATCCCTCATTGATCCTAATTTACACTTAGAGGCAACGGCGCTGGTTTTAACCACAATTGCAGGTGCATTACCATCGTGTCAAATAGAACCCTCTATCCAGCATCAATTACCAAATATGGTCTTAGCTGATAAAAACTTTGTTCAAAGTTCTACAGTTGACGTTCTAATTGGTGGTGACCTCTATCCATTGATTATGATGGAGGGAATAAAGCGAAACGTCCTAGGCACCCTGATTGCTCAGGAAACTGTATTTGGCTGGATTCCTTCGGGACCACTACCAGTTCACAAAGTTTCTTGCTTTACCACTACTGTCCGTTATGACACTGATGTTACCAAACGTAACAGTGATTTGACTTTCAAAACCAACTACCCTTCTATGGTCCAGTTTGGTCATTTGCGAAATACTGAAATTAATCCATATATTCGAAACGTAACTTCTACTTCGAAATGTTTAAGACTGAATGACATGACGCACATAACATGATGCATACATAATTTGTGGATCCTTTCTGATCCATGTACATTTTGATAACCTATGTGTTTTTCTTATTTATTTAAAAACTTTTACGTATTAATTTTGCTTTTTTTTTCAGCACATAGTATGGAAATATCTTTTGATATAATTTATTTTGCAGAGTGTAATACTACAAAGTGGGCGGCAATGTTTACGCCAAAACTTTGGAGTGTAAACACTGTATTATAAATTTAGTACATTCCTTGACAGGCCAAACGTCAAGAGGTGAATTTCGGTACTTTCTCTTTCGACCCTCCTTCTTTGAGGTTCTCGGGACTGCACTTGAGTAGCGCTCGATCACTTTTGCTGCCACCCATCAACAGATGAACATCGTAAGAACTACGTTCCCGCATATCATTATATTTTATATTATATATCTATATATTGGATCTCCCTATTTGATTTCCAATCTTATTTGTATCTTTATACATTTTCTCATATTATATGGCAAACACTTTCGTTTGTCTCTTAATTTATATTGCTCAAATAAAGAACGAAAAAACCATAACCTTCTGACTTTTTAATTAATTTTGAAGATATTGAAAATCCGTAAAGTACGCCTTTTTGCGTAAACAGGCTATGTAATGCCCCAGCAACATTCGAACGGTTAATGGAGCACGTATTAAAAGGTTTACACTGGAAACGTGCCTAGTATACCTTGATGACATAATTGTTATGGGCAAGGATTTCAACGAACATCTAAGAAATCTAGAGGAAGTATTCCTTCGATTGAAAAGTGCGGGTCTACAACTTAGCCCAAAGAAATGCTCACTTTTCAAGAAAGAAGTTAAGTATCTGAGTCATTGAGTTACCACAGAAGGAGTGCATACCGATAAGGATAAAATAGCTACAGTAAAGGATTGGCCCATACCGCAAAACCTACACGACCTACGGAGTTTCTTGGAGCTATGTACATACTATAGGCGATTTGTTCCAGGTTTTGCCAATGTTGCTGGCAGTCTTCACGAGTTGACAAGGAAGAACCGATCTTTTCAATGGGACGACGATCAAGAAAATGCTTTTTTGAAATAAAAAGCTACGATTTCACCATCGAACATCGTAAACGAGGTCATCATGGAAATGCAGATGCTCTATCACGGCGACCATGTAAACTGGAATGCAGACATTGTTTAAGAGCTGAAGGAAAGGCTGACATACTTGACATTCGCTTGCTGAATGTTTTACCTGAAGAAAATTGGTCTACGGAACAAATTCAAATTGATCAAAAGAGGGATTCCGACCTCACAAAAATCATGATGTTCAAGGAGCAGCAAAGAAAGCCATCATGGGAAGAGATAGCTTCCGACAGCCCAATAACTAAGGCGCACTGGGCACAGTGGCAGAGTTTAAAGCTGCAAGATAGTTGCTTGTATCGTGTATCGGAAAGTGTATAGTGAAAGTGTCCGCTCGAAGTTTGATTGTTGTTCCCAAGTCAAAAACAAAAGTTGTCCGCAATGTGTACCAGCAAAAGGGCCAACAGTCAGAAGTCGCGGCAGAATGCATCAGTATAACGTGGGAGCACCATTCGAACGTATTGCCATGGATGTCGCCGGGCCGTTTCCAATCAGTGATGCGGATAATAAGTATGTCCTTGTCGTTATTGACTACTTCAGCAAGTTTCGGATGCATTAGTACGCTTTGGAGTACCATTGGAATTGCATTTAGATCAAGAAAGAAATTTTGAGTCTGCAGTTTTTAAGGATGTATGCAAAGTCCTCAAGATACATAAAACACGAACAACGCCTTTGCATCGGCAATTTGACGGCATGGTGGAAAGATTCAATCGTACTTTGGAGGAGTATCTCAGAAAAGTGGTTGATAAAAATCAAAAATATTGGGATACACACATCATGGCTTATCGAACGGCGGTTCATGATACCACAGCAGCTTCACCATCTAAAATTGTTTTTGGAACAGACTTAAGATTACCTGCAGATTTAAAGTTTGGTGCGAGTCCTTCAGCTGGAATTCCTGTACACGACTATGTTTCCAGAAAAAGTGAAGAACTGAATGAAGCGCATCAGTTTATAAGGCAGCGTACACAATTTGCGAGTGATAAGATGAAGGCCAGATACGACTTGCGCACAAATTCAGAGGGATTTACTTAAGGAGGACTTGTTTTGCTCTATAACCCACAAAGGAAGAAAGGCTTATCCCCTAAGCTACAAACACACTGGGAAGGACCATACAAGATAATTAAAAGAATTAACGATGTCGTGTATCGGATTCAGAATACTGCAGGCGTTTGAAGAAAAATGAGAGTAGTACATTTAGAAAGGTTGGCGCCGTATAGAGAGAGAGAATTAACATCTGTTCGGGACGAACAGATTTAAGTGGAGGGCAGTGTTACGAAAAGATGTAATTTGTCCCATAGGGCAAGCAAGCAACAATAATAAATGAGACGCAAGACAATTCAGCGCACTAAGCAATGTGTTAGAAAGAGACGGAAGATCATTCAGCGCACTAAGCAATGTGCGAGAAAGAGGGGTAAGATCTACACATTAAAGCACATGAGTGCGAATGAGATGCCAATAGCATGCGTCATTCACGAAACGAGTAGAAGGTCTTGAAACAAGTCGAAGCTTGTCGAAACGAGTCGAACTGATGCCTGCAGTATATAAGGCCGCCGCATCTGAGGCACAGCACTTCAGTTGTGATTTGATAGTAAACTAGTGCATCTCGTGAGCGAATATTGTAAAGATAAATTGTAGCAATACCGCAGTGGTTATAAGTGATTGTTATTAAGTTGTTATTTAAGTAAATAAAGTTAATACTAGTTAAAACCAAATATTAGTGTGTTTTTATTTAGTACACAATCCTAGCGATAGGAACTCATAGAACAGTTTTCCGTAGACTGAATTTTCGTAACAATACATAACAAAACTTTCATATTGTAGAATTTAATTAATTATTTTAACAATTCAATAACTTTAAAAAATGTTTCGTTTACATTAGATACGTTTAGATACACATTTTATGTCATTCGATGAAATGTTCTTAAACGATGCAAATATTAAAATTGAAAACATATAAATTAAGTGTTTTATTTAGTATTCCAAATTGAATGACAAGTACAACTTTCCACAGTTAATATCTAGATTCAGATCAGCTCACGTGATTCAATTATATTGTTTTTCAAATAACCTGATCTGTCTGTTGAAGCGGCTAGTGACATTTCTCTTTGTAAAACTAGATAAAAGTTATCAAGGTAATAATGTCTATGAAAATTGACATAAAATTTCATTTATATTTTCACTCATTGACTGAAAATAGTGAGTGATGAAATTTATTTGAGGAGCAAGCAAATACCTAATGAATGACTATTTCATAGCGAGAAATAAGGCTTTATAAGAAGTTACGCGCTTTTAATGTGATTTTTTGTATTTCATTGTGACGGGAACTTACTATTATAATAGTAGGTAATCTTTTGCCAACTATAAAGTAGTGAACAACCATAATTTTTTTTTAAATACATGTTAAATACAAAAAATCTATTTACTTAAAACTAGCTTATGATAAACTTCCTCTTCGTCACGAAAAATAGTTCCAAATTTGCCATTAATTAAAATAAAATGTTCAATACATATTACAACTACAACCGCGTCCATACAATATTGTAAATTTAATTTTGATAAAGAGTTGCTGTAGGGTGTCGCATTTTTTATTTTGGTTCATGTCAAATTTGAAAAAAGTCGCTCAGAAGCATTCGTTGATGGAGGATGTATATTTGATTTTTTTAACCCCTTAAAGCCTGACGAATCAGATACACACCAGTAGATTACGCAGTGTAATTTTCCCCATCATGTTTACCCATAATGCGTACACCAGATGCTAAGAATTTTGTTCCATTTTGCATCTAGCACCACTACATTATATCAGTATGAAATTGTATATCTCTGCGTTCAATTCCTTCCATTTTACTCAAATATTTCATAAACAAATTTAAAAAAATATGCCGAAAATTTTCAGTTTTACAAAGTTTAAAACATTTTTTCGAAATTTTGACAGCAAACACATTGCGATAATTGACAAACAGATTTTTTTTTGTCAATTATCCGTAGGGCAAGGTTCATAATTTATTTTTTGATAAAGTTTGTATCTGCAACATTTCAAAATCGTGCGATAACTTGCGATATAAAGCTCTAAAAACAGCCTTTTTTGTAACTTTGACTTGATTTTGTGCAAAATCTCAACGTATCTGAGTACGCAGCAAGAATCGGGAGATTAAATAAAATAAAAATTGATCTTTTTTATCACTTGCTCAATCTTTAAAACTTATATTATGTTGTTTAAAAAAAATTATCCCAATGGAGTCTTATGACTCTATTCATTCATATAACCAAATTAAACGAATTAAAATGACCATGACTTTGTAAAATAAAAATATACATATAATACATACATAAAATATTTATGCATGTATCAACATTAACAACACATGTTAAAATGTCATTCCAATGGCTCCATGCCATTATAATGTATATAATAATAATAATAATATACCTGAACTACACTAACAAATACTCTGTTAAAAAATTATCCCTATTGAAAACAATAACAACACCTCTGTTAATAATTATCCGAACTGAAATACACTAACAACTACTCTGTTAAAAAATAATCTCTATTGAAAACAATAACAACACCTCTGTTAATAAATGATCCTCATGGCGCCTTATGGCTCCATGGATCCCATTAAGCCAGAACCGGCGCAAACGTCCCATGTTAAAAAAAAATGCTCCCTATGAAAACAATTAGAACGCTTTTGATAAAATATTATCCACCCATCTTATAAATACTCCGTATGAAAATAATTAGAACGCTTTTGATAAAATATGATCCACACATCTTAAAAATACTCCCTATGAAAACAATTAGAACGTTTTTGATAAAATATGATCCCACTGAAATACACTAACAACATCTCTGTTAAAAATGATCATCATGGCGCCTTATGGCTCCATGTAGCCCATTTGAGCCCGAACCGGCGCATACATACTACTTGTATGTAAATGCATATTTTAATGAATCCTCAAATCGAAGTCGGTCAAAAACTGAATGATGATCGTTAAAAGTTTAAACACCTAACGGATAAGTGTTTCTGTTCGCCGGTCGGCATTTGTTCATCCGCGAAGAAGTTTCAAGTCATTGTAGAATTTTAACGTCGCGACGTCGAAGACTAAAACAATTTGTTTCTTTCTGTATCAAAACGATACAAATTATTCCTCGATTTCTAATAGAGTATCTTTACCATGTATACCACAAATATCTATATATTGTTAAATTGTTTAATTGTTGTTTGCTATAATTAATCGTAAGTTTGAAATATGTTAGTCAATAATATTTTTTATTTGTCGCATGTTTGAAAGAGATTTGTCCAAACTACATACACACAGAAAAATCCTCTTTTGACATGAGGTTGGAAGAATCAAAAAGTTACTTGTACCAACTAACTACATTCGGTTATATCGAATTGTCTACAAAGTTGTTGGCGGAACTTTCAAATTAGCATATACACTTGAAATATTAGTCTATACACACTCCTAATGGTTCTAAATCTGTACTAAATTGTTCTTAAATAGTTCGAAATTGGTTCAGTACAAACGACAATTTTGACAATAACAACCGACTAAGCGGTTGAGAGAACCGAATATGTTGGTTGGGCAAAGATTTTGTTGGCGCAACAAATCTCTATTCTGTATGTACGATCCTAAGTATTGGGAAAGTAAATAGATGTTTGTGGTAAACACACACAGAAAATCCTCTTTTAGCGTGATGTTGGAAGAATAAATATGTTAGTTGTACCAAATAACTACATTCGGTTAAATCAAATTATTTACAAATTTGTGCAATAAACTCTCATATTCAGTTGACGCTTGAAATATTAGTCTATACACACTCCCAATGGTTCTAAATCTGTACTTAATTGTTCTAAAACAGTTCGAAATTTGTTGTAATTCAAACAACACCTCTTTTAATTTTGACAATAAAAACCGACTAAGCCGTTACGAGAACCAAATAAGTTGGTTGGCGCAACAAATCTCTATTCAGTGTGCAGGCTTTGTTTTCTTAGTGTACAACCAGAGAGTATACATTTTTAAAAGAGATTCCTTCCAATTTGCTGGCGTCGCTGCCAAAAACATTGGTTATGTGGAAGTCAGGCGCGGATCCAGGGCGGTGAGGAGAGGAGGACGATCTTCGTTTCCGTCACTTCAACGTATTTAACTGACGCGAGAGTACACGACGGAAAACCATGACCGAATCACTACTTTGTTGCCGGAGAACATTTCTAGATTTGTTTTATTGATGTTGCCAAAAATGAATTAGTACATAATTAATTCGTTTTTCTCAAATATTTAAATTTATTTTACACTCCGCGTCACTTGAATAGGTACATGTAAAATAATAAACATAAAATCATTTTGTTCATATACAAACTTTCGAAAAGAGATTTATTTATTTTTGTTAAAATTATTGGATCAATTCGAAAAAATTTAAAAAAGAAAACATCAATCAAGTACCGTTAACTACCTCTATTTGGCACTTTTACTCCTTCTGTTAAAATCATGCGCATTTTCTTGCGTCACTTGAATAGGTACAGCTGCTTAATATAATGAATTAAAGAAAAATACATAAATTTGATATGTAATTATATTTTTTTATTTTTTTTTAGTAATGAGTGCTACCACCCTTATTCAAAATAACTTAAAAAATTCGCTTGGACATTGATTCATAAAGTTGTTTTATGTAATTAAGAGAAATTTCATCCCATGCCATTTTTATTGCAGAAATGAGCGATTCCCGATCTTCAAATTGTCGCCCAGACTCATAAACCTTTCGAACCAACCAGCCCCACACATTTTCTATGATGTTCAAGTCCGGTGAATATGGCGGCCATTGCATTAAGTTTATATTTTGTTCACTTATCCAACTCTTAATTAATTTGGGAAATGCAAGTTCCAGAATAGTTTCATAAGATTTCGCATTCATTTTCGAGGTTTGAAACTCTAGCTCAATAGTTCCATAAAAAGAAATGGCTCCACATACCATCACACCCCCCTCTCGACTATGATGCCGGTCCAAAAAGCGTTCGTCTTTCCTTAAGTCGTGAAAATAGTAGTTAAAACCATCAGGTCCATCGAAATTGAACTTTTTTCATCCGAAAATACAGCAGATGTCCATTCCTTCTGCCATGTCATATGAGTTCTGCAGAATTGCAACCGATTTTCCTTGCGTTGCTGATTTAAAGCTGGTTTTTTTCTTTATTTTTGTTATCTTTAAATGTTCAGCACTATTAATAACCCGCCTAACGGTAGACAGGCTAGCACTAACACCGCTTTTTTGCTTAATTTTTGCTGCAGAATCATAAGAATTTGAAGCTATTCGCACAATAGCACGTCTTTCGGTAGCTGATGTGGCTCTATTTTGGCGGCCTTTCATATTTTTTCCGTATGAATTTATATTATTTAAAAATTTGTAAACGACGTTGAAACTTCTACCAATTTTTTTTGCAATACCGCGCTCGGAAAGATGTTGATCATGATATGCTTCAATTTTTGCTTTTTCGGCAGTATTTAATGATTTTGCACGTCCCATTTCACTTTAAACTTTTAGTTTTTTTTGGATTTAATTTAAAATTTTTACTTAAAATCGTTAACCGATCTATTCTCATTAAATGTCAAACACTCACTGCAATGTACTTATTCAAGTGACGCAAAAAAAATCCACATGATTTTAACAGAAGGTGTAAAAGAGCCAAATAGAGGTAGTTAACGGTACTTGATTGATGTTTTCATTTGTAAATTTTTTCGAATTGATCCAATAATTCGAACAAAAATAAATAAATCTCTTTTCGAAAGTTTGTATATGAACAAAATGATTTTATGTTTATTATTTTACATGTACCTATTCAACTGACGCGAAGTGAATATCAATTATTTAAAAAAAACACACACAAAAGTAAATATATCAAATGAAATTTATGTCAATGTATTCAACGGAACATAAAAGATAAAAGTTGCCGAACTTTTTCTCTCCGTTGGGTTATTTTGAACGCATACTTTGTCATTGGGACTCTCTTCATACAAATTCATACATTTCAAACGTGATGTCAGTTGAATGCGTTGCGTCAACGGATATAAAGTATTGATTGGGTTGAGCGCTTTACTACTTCAGATTACTAATATTCTGTAAATTACGCGCCTTTGTATAGAGTAAATTGTCAAAAAGGTGATTTTAATTTTAAAATTGATTTTAAATTGTCTATGATAATGCCGCCATAGTTTTTAGAAAATATGTGTATTTTCTATAAATTCGATAAAAGTTCGAAAATACATAGTTTTAGAAGTTTTTGAGTATTTTTCATAATTAAAAATCAAATATTCACAAAATATGTGTCTAAGAGGCACTGCGTTAAAAAGACATTGCAAGAAATGATGGAACTATAAAACAAAGGGTACCATTAGATAACGTTCGATGAATATTTTAAATTTATGGCCATATTTTTTTATTATCAGACTTCTTTTATTATAAGACTGTCAAAGTTAAAAATAATTAATTTTGATAAATATTTTCAAAAGTCTAATATTATTTTTATTTTAGATACATATTAATAAAAATCAAAATTTATTATTCGATAAATATATTTTCGATCGATACTCCTCCCAAAAAAAACTCAAAATCTACAAAACAAAAAAATTGGCTGAACTTTACTTAACCAGATAAAGTGAAATATATTTTTCTTAAAATTATCTCATCTGTTTGGGTCCTAGACTAAATTAGTACTGGTGGTACTCTAGATAAATCAAAACCTTATAAACGTACCTATATGAACATATAGTTACTGAAATGAAAGGTAATGATCTCACGATTAATATGTAATTATTTTCATGGTCCGATAATTCATGGTGACCTCAGGACGAATAACATATAGATGAGTGCATTTTATACAACAATAACATATAGATACAAGTGTGGGTACCCAAACTCAGGAGTCTATTATACACTTTTGTATTTATGTTTTAAAAAATTAAAAAAATAAATTTTTTCTAAAAAAAAAACGCCTACGGCGCTTCCTCGCTATAACTTTCCAACTAAATATTATAATTAACTGTTGGGCCATTTCTAAAATTTTTTTAAAAATTTACCTATTCTTTTATAAATTTCGTCGTCATTTAGATAAATAATTTAATATTTTTCTCAACAATGAGCATTTCATTTTAATCTTAATTTTTTGACATAATTACAAATTCTAATCGCTATGGTTATCAGATCACGAAAATAACCATATAATTACAAATGTGACTTTATTTTTTTTGTCGTTTGAGTACCTACACACAGAAAAATCCTCTTTTGGCATGCGGTTAATTGAACCAACGTTTCAGTTGCAACCGAAATACATTTGTTGTAACCTAATGTAATTAAAATGAACGTACCTTATTTTTCTACAACCGAAATGTTAGTCCGCGCTACTGCACGTTCAGTTTCCGTAACCTCATGATTGCATTTTTCATTCTGCCAAAATTGACATTCGTGCATTTGTTACGGCGATTGAGTAAGTATTTGTATCAACAAAATCAATGACAAACGGCATCCCCATGTTATCAGCAGTTCGGTTGCCCGTTTCTTGTCAACAATTATGGATACATACAAATATAACGAAATGTCAAAAATTTCCACATGTCGAAAACAATAAGAAATTCACCAATTAAGTTAGATTGCGAATTAAATATACAAATAATGATAATATAATATATTTTTTCAGGGAGAAGGAATTAGTCGATATACTTTTAAATTGTGTGCGCGACTTATTTACGCAACTATAATACATATAGAATACATAAGTTTTATATACATAAATAACTTTGTTATAATAACATTTTAATTGGAGGTTTAGAAAACCTCATACTCACCGACTAGGAGGTTGCGACAACCTCATGCTTACCAATTTGGAGGTTGTCACAACCTCATATTCTCTGTTTGGTAGCCAAAACCGAATTAAGAGATGGTTGCAACTACCATATCAGTTGTTGCCGCAACCGAATGATTCGGTAGGGCAAATTAGTTGGTTGCCGCAACAAATCAGTTTTCTGTGTGCATGTGACCAAATAGATAGGTGCACCGGATTTCGATTTTTCTAGGTTACCACAGATCCGATCGCACACTATTTTTTTTTTCTTATTTAACGAAATTGAACTGGTGGTTTAATGAAACAAGTTGGTTTAAATAAGTAAAGTTGTGCATAATTCATTATTCATTGTATTTGGTGAGAAAATAGAAAAAGGGCGCAAAATAAATTTTTGAGCGCATTTTAGAAAAATTTGGAAAAAAAGCGCAAACAAATCAATCGTCCCTCCTAAGCCGTACTTCTGGATCCGCCCCTGGTGGAAGCGGAATTTTACAGATTGGAGTTAACAATGGAAAACAGTGCAGAAAACTGGATCTGTCCGCGGATAATTTACAACCAAACTTAGCAAGATATATAACGCTTTATAAATTTAATTATTTTTCTGGCCAAAAATGGGGCAGAAGACATCAGAATTTTGTTTTAAAAATGTGTCTGTTGACAACATTTTCGTTTCAATTTCCACATAACCAATGTTTGAATTTATTTGACAAAGTTGCAGCGAAACCACCTGTATGGAAACTCTATATCAAATATATACTCTCTGGTACAACGACAATAATTTAATTATATTATTCAAGGAGTTTATTAATTTTTAAATTTTTACATTTTAAGTTAAGCTTTTTATAACTATCCTTTGGGTTGGAGATTGGTACATGTCTTTGCATTATTCTGTTTACAAAATGTTAATTAATTTAAATGTCTGCGTAATTCAATCTGCTTCATTGTATTTTTCTTAAATAACCATGAAATGACGCTAATGTACAATTTCATATGTTGTAGCGGTTTTTCATAGGGTCAGCAACAGTTTTTTTTTTATTGTTTGTTGAACTCGCTGGATCAGTCAAAACGCTCTGGTCCTTATTTCCAAATTACTCAACCACAAAATGCCTGCTAATTGCATTAAAAAAATATTGGGAGAGGTTGTATAAAAAAAGAGGCACGACACAAAACATCCAATGAGCTTGATTTATGGTTTCAGTTTTTTATCCACTTAAAATGGAGTTACGACAAATGCCATCTAACAGTTGTAACAGTTGACATTCATGGGCAAATAAAAAATAACAAAATTTTACACTAAAAATGGGCTCGATGGCGTGCGCCATATATTTTGTCTCTTCGGAGCAGGAGCCCAAGGATGCCCCAGGGACAAAAGAGACATTACCCATGTCAGTCGCTGGGTTATATCTATTTTTTTATATTCCTTTTTTATGATTGTTTATTTTTTTTGTTTTTTTACACGTTTATTTTGCGGTGAACCACATACAGTTCAGCAGGATTTTTCGACATTTGTTCTTCGCAGAGGACACGGTCAACAACAATAACAAAAACAACGACAACAAGTACAGCTCTACCAGCATCATCATCAACTACACATCATGTCATCAATTATTTGCTGAATTCCGACACCGACGACCTTGTGGTTTTCAATTAGCTGCAGAGCGCGTTTTTCGGGGATTTCTGGTAACGAGTGGTCGGGCGCGGCGCGGTGCGTAGACAATATTCGCAAATTCGGTGGTCGCATAATTTTGTCAGTCACCCAGTCAGTTAGTTATGGTTCGGAACATGATAAGCAATATTCGATCGTCTATTGCATTGTAAAAAAAAATGTTGTTAAATTAAAAGATTTGAATTAATTGTCATTGGTTTTTAATTTTTATTAATAAGTTTTTATTTTTATTACCTACGTAATAAGAAGAATTTATTTTAAATTTGATTACGTGAGTATTCAAATTTAATGATAAGTATTTTATTGAAGTGAAATCAAAAGAAATGAATTGATATAGAAAACTACACGGAAAAAACGAGTCAAAAAAAAAATTAAATTTTTTTGCGTGTACGTATTATTTAATATTGCATTTTTGAAATCATTAATTAAAACCGGAACAGAAAACCAGTAAGAAAAGTTAGGTCACATGGTAAATATTGAAGTAGGCAAATTATGATAGTGGTTGTGATGAATTTAGTAAGATTTATCAAATTTATAGTCGGTCTAAGCCAGAGGTGGCCAGCCTTTTTAGGAGACGTACCTAATTTCAGAAATAATAATTCCTGAGAGGCCACGCCCTATTTTTTGTATACTTTTTCAGAACAGAATCGTTGCATATCAAGCAAATAGAATGGAATTTGTTTTGATTTTTATGAAAAAAGTTTATCTTTAAAACTACACGATCAAAAATGTAAGTTAATTTTTCAACTTTGTAAGTTTGGTTAATTTTTTAGACTTTGTAAGTTTGCGTATTTATCGTAACCAAAACAAGTTGAATTTTTTAACTTTTAAAGTTGATTTTACATAAAAATGTTCAATTAAATACTACACGGAGGGAAATAAAATTCTAAAACTCGAGAAGAATTCGGTTAGAAAGAAAAATAGTAGAATTTTACTAATATAAATAAAATACTACTAAAATTCAAGAATTTGTCATCTGGATATAAAGAAAGCAAAACATTTAGTTGTTAAAAAAGTAAATAAACTTTATTCAACTGGATTTTTAATTTATTGATTATTAAAAATCAAAAAGAACACACAAAATTGTTGCTGTATTCATCGCAAGAAGAACACGTGTCTTGTATTGTTGTTGTTTTCATCGATATTGCTCTGTCTGTAATATTAGCTCTGTCTGTAATATTAGCTCTGTCTGTTTTGTTTTGCGAGGTCGCCATCTGTTTGTTAGTCTGCCTGTCTGTCTGTTGAAAGTAACTAAGTCAAATTTTTCTAGATATTCAGACATTAAGTTCTTAGGTATCAAAAAAGTAACTAAGTACAATTTGTCTTGATTGCAAATTTTGGAGAGATGGAGATGGAGAGGTGAAACGCAAAACTCTCTTGTGAGAAGCAAAATCTCTACTCACAAAACGCGACTCTCTTATGAGTTGTGAGTTTGCCGTATATTTTCTGGCTACTCACTCATGAGGTGAGTAGCAACGAGAAAAAAATATTTGGCAAAACTCATGAGTTTGAGTGAGCGTGAGTGAGGATTTCCGAACTCTGAGCAAACTCTCACTTTTCGTCAACTCATATTTGTGCGAAAACAAAGAGAATGCGTTGATCTACTCACTGTACAGGCTTGCAAAGTGTAACATCATTGTTGCCATTTCTGTTGGAATCTTCTCATCTGTGGTATTTTTGAAATGTTGTGTATAATTATATAAATGATATTGTTTTTTTGCTCTAACTTTTTATATGTATAAGATAAAATATGTATGTAAAGTAATTAAATGTTTGTTTTCAAAGTGCCTATTGATTGACATAAACCATAAATAAAAATTCCAAATATGCCAACAAATGTTCAAGCATATTATGGGAAATGACCTGCAACATTCTAAAATGTGGGTTATAAAATTTTCATTTTATGAGATATCAACCAATAACATTTTTACCGAGCTTTCAATAAGGTGGTCAAAAAATGTGGGAAAAATGGTTAGCAAATATCTCGCGTTTTAAATTACTAAGTATTATAACAAATAAAAGCGAATTAAAAATCCAAACATTTTTTTCCCTGCTATAATCATATATAACAAATATCAAATCATTTTTATTATTCTTTGCTGGATATCATGATTAATTTTTGCTAAATTTATACGTATATTACAAGCTTTTTAAAACAGCGACGTCATTATGTATATATAATATACATATACGTATACATAATCTACAATAAAGGCACATTGAAGTTTTCGTGGCACCCTGTATATATCACGTGACAACAGCTAGACGCAACACAGCAGCAAAACACTGCTCGCAACACAGTACAGCTTGTACAAAAATAAGTTCTCGACTAAAAAGATCACAAGCTTGGATGCTGTCTTGTTATATTCGCATATGTTTGTTGTTTGTATATGCAGCGATCAGTGTTGACAATCGGTATTGATATATTATTTACTATTTTAACATATATATCAAATTTTCTTCTTTTTTTTATTCATTATTTGGAATGATTATAAAGTTATTGAAATACATTTAAAAATATGTAAAAAAAATCCCGTATTGAGATTGCACAATGCAATCGCGATAATTCGAAAAACGTTGCGAATTTGTTTAATGTTTGTTGGCTTAGCTGTGCGTAGGTTTTGGTTTTCAGCATTTATAAAAGAGAGTTTATAAATTAATAAAAAGATGGGGAAAAAAATAAATATTCTTTAATATTATTAAATATTGACACTTAAAAAATTACGTTTTGAAGTTTTAAACTAATTTAAATTCAAAATATTTTTTTTCGAACGTGCACGTGATAATGGTGCACATAGTCAAGTCATCATGATGTTCGCGTTTTTGTGACCGTTAATTCATAGACTGAAGACGGATCATTTGGGATTGATTTTAAATAACTTCTTCCATTGTGCTATTTCATTCATTAAATCAGAACTGTCACATTTGAACTCAAATAATTATAAACGGCAATTTCGAAACTGTTGAAATCGCTGAATGCAGCCAATGTAAATCGGGCATTATTTATAAAATAAAACATTTTAAGTTTCAACGCAACTCGTCTAAAACTCTGGTAAAAAATATAAACTATGACGTTTATTTAAATGAATTTCGTCTATTTAAATGAATTTCTATCTTAAATTTTGTATAATTTAAACCTTTAAGTTGAAAACTCATTATTCAAGGTTATTCTATTTTTAGTAAAAAAAAAAAAATATATTATTTCGTCTCTTTCGATACATATTTTTTTTTATATTTTATTTAATTTTATTTCCATCACCACATCTTGATTGTCCACTATCTCGAGAATTCTATAACTATCATTTACTATTAGTTCTATATAAACAATCTTCCGTCGAATAAGTCGTTGGGAATTATATAGCGAGCATTCGAGTGAATGGTACTGACAACGAATATAGTTGAGTATCGCTGGTGCGAATTGTGGCAGGGGTGATAGTTCTTTTCTTCTTTTATTCTTTTTAAAAATTATTTTTATTTATTAATTTGGAATGATCCATAAAAAAACGAGTTGGGAAAGTTCGGTCACATGGGGCGGACTATTATAGTCGGTCGGGCCCGACTATGAAATACCCTACACCTTTGGTGGTGATATTCTTGTAGGATATTTAATTGCATACCTTAATTTTAAAGTTATTAATTATGCTGAAGCCCTCCACCCTCAGAATATTATTCACATTTTAGAAATTTACGTCTTATATCCACATAATTTAAAAAATTGATATAAAAGTATAAAAAACTAATAATAATATTAGAACCAGTTGGGAAGGTTATTATGATAGTTAGGATTATCAAAATTATAGTCGGCTTAGACCGACTATAAATACGCTACACATATGTGTGGTTACCATTCAAAGTGGTATATTGGTCACCAGGGTATACCAATCCTGAAAATAATTACAAACTTTCAATCGCTGAAGAATTTCCATTCATTTGATATCTCATTTACAAATGGGTAGGTGTACCGAATTTCGATTTTTTTTTTGTGAACCACAATTCGTTTCGCTGGAAAGCATTATTTTCATGTATTTGAGCATGATGTCAATATTTATTTCACCAAAAAAGTTTACCTAAGCACGTATACAGTAAAATTGATCTGTAGATGTAAATTTAATATGAGGTATTTTTGAACATACAGCGCACATACAACGTAGGTATATAAGTAATCTAAATTATAAGTTTCATTTATCTAACTCTTCAATTGTTTAAGTAGTAGGGATTTCAACAGACAGACAGACGGACAGACGGACATCGCTAAATCGACTCAGGAGGTCATGCTGATCAAGAATATATATACTTTTCAATACCGGAGATGATTCCTTCTGGGTGTTACAAACGGCGTACCAAACCAATATAAGTGGTCCACCCACTCACGCCTATATTTAAAATTTTGTAAGGCTAATATTTCATAGATTTGATTTTAATAATTTACGGCTCAAATTTTTACTATGAAACCCTGGAAATAATGAAAAAAGAAAATGTGGGCGAATCACGCCCCTTTTTGGACCACATGTTTTTATAAGAATTATAACATTATGTTTTAATTTTTATAACTATATCTTGAATACTTTTCGAGTTATTAGTTCCTAAAGAGTTATGTAAAAGTTACTTGTATGGAGGTGGGCGTGTGCGTTGACGGATTTGGCTCGTTTCCAAACTCAGTTCTTACTTTTGGCTAAAACATATTGAGACGAAATTTCATCGCATTCTTATCAGTATTTCTCAAGTTTTTCTGTATTCGGACAGCAAGACGGACAGACAGACAGAAAGACACACAGACAGACAGACATGGCTAAACGGACTCGGGTAGTGATGCAGATCTATATCAGACACGCCTCCTAAGGGGCGTTACAATATATGCACAAAGTTAATATACCCTGTACCTCATATGTGTAGGGTATAAAAGTCTATAGCTAGATGTAATTATAATGTGACAAAAATTTGCCACATAATTATTTATCTATCTATTGATTTTTTATTTATAATTCTTAATTAATAATTTTTTTAGTGTGCAGTTGACTGTCATCGGTGTATGACGTGTTTACTTTACTTTGTTTTATTTATTGTCTTATTAATAAAAATATTTCCAAAATTTCAAAGCATCGTGCTATATTTAATGATGAAGATACAATGTCATCGTCAAAAGAATAGAAAAATTCATAAATAACACCATCGGGTAGTGATACCTCCAGAAGGAATTTCAGGACTCCACTTTAAATGAATGACGATTCAGATGTAAAAAACTGATATGGAATGTTCTTCACCAATTAAAGTTTTAACACAGAATAGTGCAAAAATTCATAAATTATTGCAAGGAAAAAATGTTACTAATTATTTGGTTAAAAAAATGTCAATTGGTATAAAAATTGAGGTCAAATCTCTTGAATCTTTTAATGTGATAAAAACTATTCTTGAAGAAAACAATATGAAATATGAAAAGAGTGGTCGCTATTTAAGGTCATGTGATATGGCCTTGAAAACAATTCTACCGAAGAGCAGAAAATAAACTTACCTCTTTTGGCTTGAAATGCAAAGATGTTAAAATGGTTACAAAAATAAGTATGAACATTATTCTGATACTCTCTACATAATTTATTTTGAAAACGGCTCTGTTAAATTAAATGATTTACGAAAAAACATTGAATTACTCTTTAACACAATAATAAAATGAGACTACTAAAAAAAAAAAAAAACGAACCTGTTCAGTGCCGTATTTGTGAAATATTTGGTCATGGTGAAAGAGGCTGCAACATCAAAACTAAATGTTAAAACTATGCTGGTAAGCATACAATCAATGACTGCTCATCGCGAGACAAAATTCGCCGTGCCAATTGCAATGACAGTCATAAATCAACAGATCCCCAATTCCCAAACAGAACTACATATATTCAATTAAGATATTATCTGCCATTATTGTGCACAATGAAGTACCGGGCATTGCATCAGCACATACTTGGTCGTCTTTTCCCAAATAAAATTTGCATCAAAACAGTACGAACGAATTATTCTCAGAAGAAGAGATCTCTCAGCTCACTCTAGATTAGAGATAGGCTCGTGATCTCCGTGCGTGCTACTTACTGTCGTGCCCTTGCGTTCCGTGCCTCCAAAATAAAGATTTTTTTATGGTTTCTACCCTATTGAAAAAAAAACCTTACTTCCAGCCTAAGAAAAAAAAATTCATTTTTACTTATGGATTTAAGAGATTAAAACAGTATTAAACTGAACCTCTTTGGAATATCGGTTCCGGTTCTGGTTCCAATATTTTAAAAATTGTTGTTCTTTTTTAATAACGGTTCCGATTCCGGTTCTTTGCGTTCCCTGACAGAGACTATAATATCTGTTCCGGTTCTGGTTCCGAGATTTTTAAAACAGCGGTTCCGATTCTAATCAAAAAAAATATATGAATTCCGATTTCAGTTCCGTTTCCACATATTTTTAATAACGATTCCGGTTCTAAAAATCTAAACGTTCCGGTATTATTTCGCCTGCTTTTCCGTGACTTTTTCGTGTTTTTCCGTGATTTGTCGCGTTTTTCCTTCTTCTAAGTATCCTTCTTCTAAGCATGCAAGTGTAAAATGTATTTATATGAAGGAGTAGGTAAAATCAAATATAATGTAAATGTAATGTAAAATAAAATAATATAATTTAAAATATATAAACAAGTAACAAAAAAGAAAAAAGTAGAAAAAAATATATATTTTTTTACTGATTACACCATTGATACCGGTCACAGAACATGATTTTGATGACCAGTCCTGTGATAAGTCTAAAGGTCTGCGGAGTTCTTAATTGACCCCTCCCTAGGACAACGCCATGTTAAATATAAAAGAGAAAGAACTATCTATCCGGTTAACTATCTCCGAGGAACCAGTCACGTGCTTAGTCTAGGACCGGTTCGTTTCCCCGTAGGTTTATAATAAATTCGTGCCTGAAATTTCAATATTTTTCGGAAAAATGGAAAGTAGCAAAAGCAATTGCTAAACCTGGAAAAGAAGCTTGAAAACCTTACAGCTATCGACCAATAAGTCTACTTAGCAGTAGGTAAATTCTGGAAAAAAATATTAAGGAAAAGATACTGAAATTTTCGGACTAATACCTATGGATCAGTTTTAATTCAAAAGGTTCCACAGAACAATTCATCAAATCAAGAGAATTTATAATCATGTTAAATGTAATTTTACAATTCAAAAATCGACTGCTCTTGTATCGTTAGACGTTGAAAAAGCATTTGATTTTGTATTGCATAATGGGTTGATATTTACAGCCAGATATTGTATCTCGATGTGACTGAGTGCTCTCACATGTGAGTGCTCTCACATCGTCTGAAAAGTGGTATATCATATCTTCACACATTCCTAACGTCAATACCATACGTTGATTTTGAAGGATCTCAAGTTCTACGACTCTCGAAAACATGTTTTGTTACCAGCAAACTAATTTCAGATAAAAAAAAAAATTATTTTAAAGTTACGATTTCTTTAATCTGGCAATACTTATGACAGCAACAAAACGAGACTTGATTCGAGAATCGAATATCGATCAGCTGTTCTGAAAAGTTGGCAATATTGTGTTTGTGTGTATTTCATCATTTTTGCAATTTTTTTCTAATCTGCTTTGTAAATGGATTTATTGGATGAAAAGAAATGTGTAGTGTATTAAAAAATTATTTAAGATTGTTCTGCATCCTTTTTAGGTGCAATTAGTGCTTTGTTTAGTGAAAATTTTAGTTAACGGAGCCAAAAAAGCTGCCGTCTAATTTGACATAACATTCGTGCGGGTTAGTTTTATGAAATACAAATTATTTCCTTACGTCGGCGCAAACTGTGTGACGTCAGACGTTTTGCGCTTTACAAAATTCAAAAAGCCAGTCACACGGGCGTGCGTGACTATTTGTGATTATCGAGATACAATATATGGCTGTTAAACTTATTTATTTATTTTCCGTTGTATCTGAATAAAATAATTAACAGTTTTTTAAGTGACTGGTGTGCCGCAAGGGTCAGTAATTGGGCCGCTTCTATATTTAATATATTGTTCCGATATCCCAAAATTTACGCAAAGCTAATATGGGGCGTATGGTGATGATACAGCAATATTCTCCTTAATGAGTTCGGTCATAATATTTTGTTCGAATTACAGTGCAGTTTGAACAATATTGTTGATTTTTTTAATAAATGGAAAATAAAAACCAGTTGGGAAGGTTAGATCACATGGGAAATTTTAAAGTAGGTGTAATTATGATAGTTAGGATTATCAAAATTATAGTCGGTCTAAGCCGACTATAAATACCCTACACATATGTGTGGTTACCATTCAAAGTGATATATAGGTCACCAGGGTATACGAATCCTGAAAATAACTACAAACATTCAATCGCTGAAGAATTTCCATATTTACAAATGGGTAGGTGTACCGAATTTCGATTTTTTTTTTGTGAACCACAAGTCTTTTCGCCGGAAAACATTATTATCATGTATTTGAGCATGATATCAATATATATTTGACCAAAAAAGTTTACCTAAGCACGTATACATAAAAATTGATCTTTATATGTACATTTTATATGAGGTATTTGAACATAAGTGGTCGGATCATAGGTCACAATGGACCGATCTCGCCTATTTTTTCGCACATACAGCGTAGGTATATTAGTAATCTAAGTTATAAGTTTCATTTATCTAGCTCTTTTTTTAAGTAGTAGGGATTTCAACAGACAGACAGACGGACAGACAGACGGACAGACGGACATCGCTAAATCGACTCAGGAGGTCATGCTGATCAATAATATATATACTTTTCCATACCGGAGATGCTTCCTTCTGGGTGTTACAAACGGCGTACCAAACTGAATATACCCTTTCACTCTTAGTGTAGGGTATAATTAATGAAAGTAGGACTCAAGCCATCTACTTTACTAGAAAGAGAAAAGCTTGTTTTTTTTACCGAACGATAATCTGCTTATTAACGGAATTAAGATTCCATGTTAAGTATCTCGGTATTCACCTTTACTAAAAATTAATAATTAGAGACTGGTGTGAAGATAGCCCACGAGGCGAATTGGAAGATAGCCACTGGTGTGAAGATAGCCCACGAGGCCCACAATTTGAATTCGCCGTATTTTTTTTTTTGCTTAAAAGTACAAAATATCATTGTTTTATAGATAAATTCCATTATTTATGCAATTAAATGATCATTAATGCAGTTAAAATACCAAAAACTATACATTTTTGACGAATTAACAGACTTTCAGCGCACTTCAAGTGGCCATAGTATTTCAATGCAAAATAACTTTAACTTTTTAACTGCATTAGAAGATATTTTGGGGTCGGTCCACCTCAGAATTAGGGGAAAACCTATATAAAACCGGTGCAAAATCACAAAAACAAGTATTTTTCATAAGGTTTTCCGAGACTTTAAGAAAAAACCTCATCGGGATTTTTTTTATAGAAATCTAATAGTAGGAAACATCTGCTATATTCGATATATATGATTTCAGGGGACATCGCCCCGAAATCGAGCACTGAATTTGAAATATTAGTTTTATGATACAAAATATAGGTTGTTACATTTGTATTTTTATACCTTAAATGATTTTTTCACTGTAGATTTAATTTTAAACAATTGACCATGGTATTCTACAACTTTTTAAGAGTCGGTATACCACCAGTACAGGGGCCATAACTTCAAAATCTGGACATAATCATAAGAAAAGAATATATTACATGAAGTTTTTAGACAAATTTACAGATTTTGAGCCAGTAAGAAACTTTCTCACCATGTATTTTTTTTTAATAACTGATAACATTTGTAAACAGTTTTAAATTAGTTTTACCTCAGATTTAGGAGAAATACATAGAAAAAATAGTAATAACTGCATAATATGAGAATTGGTCATATGGTACTCATATTGAAATCCAATTTCCGAGACTTTAAGAAAAACCTCATCGGGAATTTTTTTTTTATGGAAAGCCAATAGTATAAGGAAACATATTCTATATTTGATATATATGTTTTCAGGGGACATCGCACCGAAATCGAGCACTGAATTTGAAATATTAGTTTTATGATACAAAATATGGGGTGTTATATTTGAATGAATATTTTAAGAGTTATGAATATTTTCTCACCGTGTATTTTTTTTGTAAATACCCAATACTAATACAGAACTTTTCTGTAACCAACATATATCCGATTTATGGGGAGATCATATAGAAATCGGGCGTTGAACATAACATGTGGTTATTACACTTATTGTTTTTTTTTTTTGAAACAACATATTTGAAGATGAAAAAAGTTTAGAAAACGTAAACGGATTTTCAATATTTTTGATTCTTATGAAAGATTGCTTAATTATCTTACTTTAATTTTTTAAAAGTACCAGCCCACAATTTATTTTGAGTCCTTCATGGTTAAATTTGATGTTAAAAAAAGTCTATATTTTTTTTTATTTTTCACAAAATTAACACCAATATTGATGTACTATTTTTGTATTTTAAATGATTTTTTCACTGTGTACTTAATTTAAACAATCGAACATGGTATTCTACAACTTTTATGGAGTCGGTGTACCATCAGTTTAGGGGACATAACTTCTAAATCTTGTCATTAACATAAAAAAAGTATATTTTACATGAAGATTTTATACCAATTTACAGATTTTGAGCCAGTGAGAACCTTTCTCACAGTGTAATTTTTTTATAAAATAGCTAGTAATATTTTTAAACAGTTTTAATTTCGTTTAATCTCAGATTTAGGTAAAATACCTAGAAAAAAAAAATAGTAATAACTGCAAAATATGTAAATTGGTCATATGGTACTCATATTGAAATCCAATTTCCGAGACTTTAAGAAAAACCCTCATCGGGAATTTTTTTTATAGAAAGCTAATAGTATAAGGACACATCCTCTATATTCGATATATATGATTTAAGGGACATCGCACCGAAATCGAGCACTGAATATGAAATATTAGTTTTATGATACAGAATATACGGTGTTACATTTGAATGAATATTTTAAGAGTTATGAACATTTTCTCATTGTGTATTATATTTCGTAAATACCCAATACTAATACAAAACTTTTCTGAAAGCAACATATATCCGATTTAGGGGAGATCATATAGAATTCGACCGTTGAACATAACATGTGGTTATTACACTTATTAATAATTTTTTTTTTAAACCACATATTTGAAGATGAAAAAAGTATAGAAAACGTAGACAGATTTGCAATATTTTTGATTCTAATGAAAGATTGCTTAATTATATTACTTTAATTTTTTTGAAAGTACCAGCCCACAATTTATTTTGAGTCCTTCATTGTTAAAATTTATGTAAAAAATAGGTACACAAATTTCAATTTATATGTTTTCAAATATTTTGCATTATTACGGATTTATTCTAGATATATACACCCTGTGTTTTTTTGTTAGTGAAAGCATTAAACTGTGAGATATTCACACCCTGTGGAGCGCTGTTTTGTTCGTGTATTTGGTACATACAGTGCTTAGGCAAAACTGGATTATATCAAATGTCGAAACCATTTCGAAAACACGAAGCATTTCGAAAAAAGACTATTTTCGAAAAACGATAGATGGCGCTTTTGGGAGTGAATGTGAATTTTTTTTGCAAATAAAAAATTAATAATTTATGATTTCATATTTTATATTGAATTAACAATAGAACGACTGTTCTTATTATGTTTGATACACACTAATAATACCTATGAAATATGTGTTGCTATGGTTAGTACTGCTACAAGACTTTTCTTCTGTTGTGTTCACTGCATACTTTTCGTCGACGCAACAAGAAACATATGAGAATGGAAGAACACAAGCACACAAGGTTGGGATAGAATTTTTCGCGGGAAGTTTTGTGTACGACAAAAAAAAAGTTGGTGTGCTTGTACAAGAAGTTGTTGTTGCCAACTGGATGGCAGTACTAGACTACATACGGGCAGTGTGTGTGTGATCATGCGGGTGTCACTTGACGTGTGATATATAGATATATTTATTTAGTTAAAAATCCTAAAACATCACCATAAATAAATTAAATATATATATATATATATATATATATATATATATATATATATATATATATATATATATATATATATATATATATATATATATATATAGATATATATATATATATATATATATATATATATCTAAATACATATATATATATCTAAATACCGAAAGGATACGTACTCATAATAAAAACAGTCATTAGTGATTTTCAGTTATAAAATTTTACAATATAACAAATCTGTCGGTATCACAAGGAATTTATATTATAAAATATGTTCAGGGAATAAAATCGAAAGCAAGATCTCGGATTGTCTCGTCTCATACGCATTACTTGCTTTAAGAGATTTTATTTTATCGTTATTCGTTTAGGTTTCAATAATTGCTCAAAATAGAATCTGGTACAAAATTGAGAAAAAAACTGCTATTTTATATATATTTCTTTATTTTTAAAGTACTCAGAATACACATTTCTAAAAAAATAAAATCTATATTATTGTTTGTAATATAAAGCACTGTATACACAAAATATATAGTTTCAATTATACAAAACATTTAAAAATACATTATATATATTTCAACGTAAATCATAAATAAACAGTTGAATAATAAAACAGATTAAATTATAAAAAATATGTACACACTGCTTAAATTATCTTAAAAATGATTTAAGTTATACTAAATTTAATATTTTTATGTACATATTCATATATACATAGGTTTAAATTATTTTTTGTCATTAAAATATACAAATTAAACATACATATTCTGGAATATTTTTGTATTTTTTATTAAATTTATTGTGATAGATAATAATACAATTCTTATGCATTGTGTTTTCACAATTTTTACACGTTATAAGAATATCGGAATCCTTTTTACGACAACAATATATACATATTTGGTTTAAACATTCCGAATATTCTGAACACATATTTGCCAAGTATTCTCTGTACACTTTAGGATTGAATTTTTTGTTTTCAAAATTTCATATATTAAAGTAGTTCTTCTCTACATAATTTAAAATATAATAGACATGCCCATCCATCTGTTTGTGGTTTATCTGTATATAAAGTTTGTAATTTCCAAGAATCTTTATGTGCAAGTGTTTCAAAGTTATTAGTTAATGCAAATTTATTATATACATGTATAAAATTATTTTGAAAGTCTTTGAAAACAGACATGCCATTATTTAAATGTTGTGGATCGTAAAATTTTAGTTTTGAAGTTGTTTGTTCAATTATTGCCAAACACCAATGACACTCATTGACATTTACAGATATTATTGTATTTTTTTTTTAATTTTTTTGGTATCATTACATTAATTTTTTTAGTTATTAATAAATATGCAAAATCTGCATTAAAAAACTCGGTGTCTTCTGAATTTGAAATGAATATATGAATAAAGTAATTGATTATAGAACCATCTAACCATTTTTCTATATCGCCAATGTTCTTTCCAGCAATTGGTCTAAATTCATTATATCTTATGTAAACAAAATTTCGCTTCGCAATTAAATAATTTAATTTCTCATTAAATAATTTAATTTCTCATTAACCATTAAATCAGAAGATATTATTTGTTTATAGTAATTTAAATCTTTGATTATTCTATTATGGGAATAAATATTTGGTTTCTTTATGTTATAATATTTAATAATATTTTCAGATCTAAGAGACAGTGGAGATGTAGAAACCGAATCAGAACTTACTTCAATTAAATCCACTGTTTATGTACATTGTACACCTATTGATATATATATATATCACAAGTCATAATGCTATAAAATATAAAAATTGTAGCATTTTTATTAATAATATAGAGTATTTTAATAACAATAATATACATGAATCAGAAATAATTATACAAAATTTTCAATATAAGTAATACAAGTATATTTAAAGTAATTAGGGACCCAACAGATACAATTAATTATATTGCATCTCAACAAAATCTACATATTTTTAAACTATCCAAATCCCAAGATATTTTAAATGTATTATTAATAGGTATAAGCATAATACTTTTAGTTTTAATATGTACAATCGTAATATTGTTTATTAAATATAAGGAACTATTAAATCATGTTAAAATTCATCAATAAATGCATAATTATAATTTATATATAAATTATTTGTTTTTCTACTTTTATTTTCTTCTTTATTCAGACTAGATTTAATCAGTGTTACACATTCGACTACTGTCTTGAAAACCACAATAAATTTTCAACAAAAATATTATGAAGCCAATTTTTCTACGAAAAATTGTATCCCAAGTTTGTGTGCTTGTGTTCTTCCATTCTCATATGTTTCTTGTTGCGTCGACGAAAAGTATGCAGTGAACACAACAGAAGAAAAGTCTTGTAGCAGCACTAACCATAACAACACATATTTCATAGGTATTATTAGTGTGTATCAAACATAATAAGTACAGTCGTACTACTGTTAATTCAATATAAATTATGAAATCATAAATTATTAATTTTTTATTTGCAAAAAAAAATCACATTCACTCCCAAAAGCGCCATCTATCGTTTCTTCGAAAAGGTTCTTTTTTCGAAATGCTTCGTGTTTTCGAAATGGTTTCGACATTTGATATAATCCAATTTTGCCTAAGCACTGTATGTACCAAATACACGAACAAAACAGGGTGTGAATATCTCACAGTTTAATGCTTTCACTAACAAAAAAAACACAGGGTGTATATATCTAGAATAAATCCGTAATAATGCAAAATATTTGAAAATATATACATTGAAATTTGTGGACCTATTTTTTACATAAATTTTAACAATGAAGGACTCAAAATAAATTGTGGGCTGGTACTTTTAAAAAAATTAAAGTAATATAATTAAGCAATCTTTCATTAGAATCAAAAATATTGCAAATCTGTCTACGTTTTCTATACTTTTTACATCTTCAAATATGTGGTTTAAAAAAAAATAATAATAAGTGTAATAACCACATGTTATGTTCAACTCCGGATTTCTATATGATCTCCCCATAAATCGGATATATGTTGGTTACAGAAAAGTTTTGTATTAGTATTGGATATTTACAAAAAAAATACACGGTGAGAAAATGTTCATAACTCTTAAAATATTCATTCAAATGTAACACCGTATATTTTGTATCATAAAACTAATATTTCATATTCAGTGCTCGATTTCGGTGCGATGTCCCTTAAATCATATATATCGAATATAGAGGATGTGACCTTATACTATTAACTTTCCATAAAAAAAAAATCCCGATGAAAAATTCAATATGAGTACCTTATGAAAAATACTTGTTTTTGTGATTTTGCACCGGTTTTATATAAGTTTTCCCCTAATTCTGAGGTGGACCGACCCCAAAAATATCTTCTAATGCCTTTGTTATACTATTAAGTTATTTTAGGATGCGAAAATTTAGTATTGCAACACAATCTGCATTGAAATACTATGGCCACTTGAAATGCACTGATAGTCAGTTAATTCTTCAAAAATGTATAGTTTTTGGTATTTTAAATGCATTAATGATCATTTAATTGCATAAATAATTGAATTTATCTATGAAACAATGATATTTTGTACTTTTAAGCAAAAAAAAAAAAAAAATGCGGCGAATTCAAATTGTGGGCTATCTTCACACCAGTATTAAATGTTAGATTTAGTTTTTCACGAAATGTGTATAAAAACTTTGAAAGACTTTTGAATAAACTATTAAAAATTAATCTACTACCTTTTTTTTTGTAATACGGAAAATCCCGGGATTTAACGATGATCCCGGGATCAGTTTATTGGGACTGATTTGACGCAAATCCCGGGGTCTTGAAATCTCGGGATCCCGGGATTGACATCCCTAGTATACATGTTATTTTATTATTTTTGTTAAATTGTTATTTTTGTTAATTTATTATTTTTGTTAATTTATTATTTTTGTTAATTTATCATAATCTCTTATTGTACTATTACATACAGCCTTTTGTCACTCTATTCAACCTTTTAGTTTTTAATATATCAATCGAATGTTTTTTGTTTGTAGGTTTCCTTCGCAAATTGTAATTATTTATATAAATTATAAGATAAATTTCAATTCAAATAATATTTTTTAGATGTAAGTTAGCTTATACTAAATCCCTGTAAAGTGTGTAATAACTATATGTATTATAAAGTTATTTTCTACAAAAATGTAAAAGAATAAAAAAAGTAAAAAAATGATCACCCTGGCCTATATTCGAACCTGCGATTCTGAACTAAACTTAAAAGTTTAAATTTAAAATACATACATTTTTCAACCACCCAGGTAAATAAAAATCAACAACAATGTTAAAAAATTTAAAGTTTTCAACTTAAATGTACATAATTTAAACCTAAAGGTTGAACATTTTAAATTTCAATTCAAATAATATTTTTTAGATGTAAGTTAGCTTATACTAAATCCCTGTAAAGTGTGTAATAACTATATGTATTATAAAGTTAATTTCTACAAAAATGTAAAAGAATAAAAAAAGTAAAAAAATGATCACCCTGGCCGATATTCGAACCTGCGATTCTGAACTAAACTTAAAAGTTTAAATTTAAAATACATACATTTTTCAACCACCCAGGTAAATAAAAATCAACAAAAATGTTAAAAAATTTAAAGTTTTCAACTTAAATGTACATACTTTAAACCTAAAGGTTGAACATTTAAAATTCATAAATTTTTCAACCATTCACGTAACTAAAAATCAACCAAATTGTTTAAAATTTAAAGTTTTGAACTTGAATGCACATACACTTAAAAAAGTATCGTTCGTCATATTGACAAACGACGTACATCAAACGGTTTTTGTAATATTGATGAACAAGTTACTCAATATAACGAACACGCATACATGTTTTGATGTAGTCGTTTATCAATATTACGTCATCTTCAATCTCACGCTCTCATGTATACACAGGTTATACACTAACACATATGAGCATAATGTAATGGCGGAAAACAAACAAGCCGTGGTGCCGCTAATAACACTGTGCTACATATTCCAAAAAACTCCGTATACTAAAATCCCCACCTATATTTGGATAGGCACGGAAAATCACTGAATATCCTCATTTGCAGAATGTCTATATCACTACGAGTTTTTATACCCTACACTAAGAGTGAAAGGGTATATTCAGTTTGATACGCCGTTTGTAACACCCAGAAGGAAGCATCTCCGGTATGGAAAAGTATATATATTCTTGATCAGCATGACCTCCTGAGTCGATTTAGCGATGTCCGTCTGTCCGTCTGTCTGTCCGTCTGTCTGTCTGTCTGTCTATTATAACTTAGATTACTAATATACCTACGCTGTATGTGCGAAAAAATAGGCGAGATCGGTCCATTGTGACCTATGATCCGACCACTTATGTTCAAATACCTCATATAAAATGTACATATAAAGATCAATTTTTATGTATACGTGCTTAGGTAAACTTTTTTGGTCAAATATATATTGACATCATGCTCAAATACATGATAATAATGTTTTCCGGCGAAAAGACTTGTGGTTCACAAAAAAAATCGAAATTCGGTACACCTACCCATTTGTAAATATGGGTATCAAATGAATGGAAATTCTTCAGCGATTGAATGTTTGTAGTTATTTTCAGGATTCGTATACCCTGGCCTATATATCACTTTGAATGGTAACCACACATATGTGTAGTCGGCTTAGACCGACTATAATTTTGATAATCCTAACTATCATAATTACACCTACTTTAAAATTTCCAATGTGATCTAACCTTCCCAACTGGTTTTTAATTTGCACTTCTGTGTGCAAATTCGCATTTGCCTACCTTGAGTTACTTATATAATCAAAACTCAGCATCTACGGAAGTTATTTTAAAAAAGTTTAACGTTATGAAAAACCAACACATTTAGCTTACTAAAACTTTTTCAGTTATTAAAATAGTTTTAAAAGGACCTGGTTATAGGTCATTACACGACAAAACCATTCAAACTTAAATACATTTTTAAATTTTGAAAAATCGTTAAAAAATCATTTTGCAATATAATCTACACATTTTTACAGTTATTAAAAGTAAATTATATTACCTTATCAGAACTTTTGGATTTTTTAAAATTTAACAAGAAACAACAAAGTTATGATCAACTAAATCATTGATCTTTTAATAATAAAATGTTTTAACCGAGTCATTCCCACTCTATATTTACCAAATCGAGTCAACTATGAGATTTAAAGCTCTTGGATGTTGGTAAATTTTATTTTGCAATGGTCAATTGAAATGTTTTGGTCAATTTTTCGGGCAACGTGATCCAAAGTTACAAAAAATAGGAAGTATTAATATGGTAAGGTTAGGGTACACTCAGAGAAAAAATATGGTTGTGGTGATCATATTTGAAGGGCATCATACTATGATTGGGGGTTATGGTTGTATCATATAATTTGTCTAATATGATCCTCAGTGACAATATTGCGTACCATAATATGGTCCTCAGTGACCATACGCCGATTTCACACAACCATACTATGGTTGTGAGTGACCATAGTATGGTTGTGAGTGACCATACTATGGTTGTGAGTGACCATACTAAGGTTGTCAGTAGTCGTATTTCGATTTCATACAACCATACTATGGTCTTACGTGACTAGTGATCATTATTATACTATGATTATCCTAAATTCATGAAAAAGCGGATTGAAAAGAAGTTATAAATAAGACACATGTTTAATTAATGATTATTTTATCAACATTTTTTATTTAATAAAAGACACAATTTTGCAAACTCCGTGAAGCTGTACTCTGCTTGCAATTGCCGGACAGCATCGTTCGAGTTTTATCGTGCACAATAACTTTACAGCGTCACCGTCTTGAAGTTGACAACGCGAGCACACGATTAATCACTGAAATTTGTTATACACATTTGTATTAAACACGAGCAGTTAATGTTATTTATAGAACTACTTATATTGTCTTCATATTAAGCATTTACAATTCACGTTTTTATTTTCGGATATATGTTTATTTTAATAATGATGTTTCAAACATTAAAAGACACTTTGTCACGACAAAAAAAAACTCGACTGCTCACCGTCATAGCCAACATCAAAGTGAGTAAGAGAGAGTAAAAAATGCCAGTAAGTGAGAATTATATGGTTGTAAATAATAAATTACTATATTATGATCAGTCTATATCATGGTATGATTGGTATTGACCATACTTTGTTCTGGCAGTCTTTATCGTAATCATAATGTGGTTCTTATCAACCATATTTTGATTTTTCGTAAATACAATCATATTATAATAAATTGTCTACTATAATATGTTTAGTAACCTTATTATTGTTGAAATAAAATTGAAAATACTATACTTTGATTGTGACAACCATGTAGGATTGTAAATACCATAGCATGGTTGTCGCAATCATGTCGTAACCATATTTTGGCAAGCCAAACATATAATATTTAGTACTTGTCAGCCCACTTAGACCATTATTGGTCCATTGTGTTTCCTCTGATATATTTTCATATATCAGAAAGTTTCACTTTCCTAAATTTTATGTCATAATAAATCACAGAAAAATTCCTGACGTGACGTTCGGAAATTTGCGTACACATTATTGTTTCAATTATTTAAAAAAATAACTGCGAAATAAAGTACATTACTTATACCTAAAGTTAATAGTTATTTAATAATAAATCACAGACAAGTTCAGGACGGAAGTAAATTGCACACTTTTAAATTAGTTTTAATATAACCTGATAATAAATGTATCTTTTCGGTTCCCAATAGGACAACCTTTAACCTTTATTTTTATGCTACAGAAATATTAATTAAGGTTGCGAGATAAAAAAGAAAATAATGTAGTATTATAAAAAAGTGAATAATCCACTAAGTTGGATTATTTACTTTTTTATAATTTCGAATTTTAAAAAATTTTCTTTTTTACTTAAAATAAAACTCACAATAAAAACATAAATAACTATATTTTTGAATATTTTTGTTTGCAAATCATTCAACTTCAGGTACATAAAGAGATCAGAATTAGCGTTATTTGTTAATTTCATTGTAGTTTGCATTCATTTTTAATTTTCTAATGTTCAACTCAGATTTAATTTTGGAGACTTACAAATATTTACTTTTGGTCGCCAATATTTGCAACTTGGAACATTGTGCATATCCTATTAATATAATAAATCTGATTGTTTGTTCCGCATCTCCGTCTAAACGGCTCATCCGATTTTCATTTTTACCACAGATGCGCTATAGTCTGGAAGGAATGATAGGCTATATATGGGCGGGATTGGACGAAGGGAGTGGTACCTCCCATACAACCTAACCTTTTAAAATGATATAACTCGGCACTTTCGGCAGCTACGAAGATCAAACAAATAACTGAAATACAAAAAAAAATGTTAAAGCAAAAATACAACAGCAAAAGCATAAAACAAAAGCAAACATATAAAAACAAAAGCAATAACATAAAACTAAAATCCAAACTAAAGGAAAAAGAAAAAAAGAAAAGAAAAACGAAACAAAAAACTAAAACTCACCACAATAAAATTCACCACACTAAAATTCAACAAACAAAAATTCACCACACTAAACCTCACCACACTAAAACTCACCACAATAAAAATCCCCACACTAAAACTCACCACACTAAAATTTACCACAATAAAATTCAACACACTAAAATTCAACACAATAAAATTCTCCACACTAAAATTCATCACACTAAAATTCACCACACTAAAACTCACCACACTAAAATTCACCACACTAAAACTCACCACACTAAAACTCACCACTACAAAACTCTCCACACTAAAATTCACCACAATAAAATTCACCACACTAAAACACACCACACTAAAATTATATAATAATAATAGTTTGGCACTACAGCTCTATAAGAACTTAGGCCGAGCTCTCTCACCATTTTGAGCTGTGCGTGTTATATTTGTACTCAAAGTGGTGGGACCTACAGTTTATTGCCGAATCCGAACGGCGAGTGAGAACTTTTCATAGGCAATTTTTACTCTCGTAGGTTTGCCATTTACTGCCGAGAGGTAGCGCGGTATAGAAAAATGTTTCTATGAAAAGATGATGTTAGCCCCAGTCCAGGCTTGAACCGGGGACCTTTCGGCTCGCAGTCCAACGCACTAACCACTGAGCTACCGCGGCTTCACCACACTAAAATTCACCACACTAAAACTCACCACACTAAAACTCACCACGCTAAAACTCACCACAACAAAATTTACCACACTAAAACGTACCAAGATAATACTCACCAACCAATATTCACCACATCTAAACTCACCATACCGAAACTAACCACACTAAAACTTCTACTGGGAAAATCTCTACGGGGATGAATTTAACAGGAAAGAATTCTACCGGGAAGAATTCTACGGAAAAGCGTTCTAAGGGGAAGAATTTTACGGGAAGACTTTTACTGGGAACAATTGTACGGCAAAACATTTTACGGGGAAGCACAGTCTGAGAAATAATTGTCTTTGAGAAAAGTTGTTTTGGCGGAGAATTATTTTTGTTTTGGTCACTACATTTATAAAACCAATAAAAACGTTTTTAGGCAAGCACATGTCCCTGACATAAATAATAAAAATGTTTTTTCATTACAATTTTTGTTCTATTAATAAAATTGCTCCATATCCTTGCATTCACAAAATCTTTGCACGAGTCGTGCACGGGTCCAGCTAGTACATAATAAATACAAATTAAATTAAAAATGGGTTTGTATCTCGGGTTCCACATATGTCAACATCTTTTTCATAGGAAACATTTTTCTATGCGATGATACCTCTCGGCATCAGTGTTGCCGAAACACAATTTATGTAGTAGCTAAAAGCTTTTAAAAATCCGCTATATATGGTTATTTTGCGATCCGTTAGAAATTTAGTTTCAAATTATAGTAGTTACGTATTTATAAATCCACTAAACAATAATTTATAACTAGAAAGCATTAAATAAAAAAAATTAAGCAAATAATATTTAAGACCAATTTAAGCTTTGCATGCAATGAGGGTGTTTTAAAAGTTTCGAGATATTTGCTTTTAAAGTTTTTGAATGCTCGTATCCTCATAAAGTAATGAACCAATATTATTGATTCAAATTTTTTAGATTTTTATGCACTTTTTATATTTGTTTGAAATCTACTTTTAATATATAAAATACATTATAAAATGATTTATAAACACTTTTGCATAATACGAAAAATACATTTGGGGCTTATACATAAATATAAACGAAAGAACAAAATATTATTGTAAATAGTTTAGATATACTTATTGATATGAAAGAATATAGATATATATTACGATCAAAATGGCCCAAAACTAAAAGGACTCTGTAAAAAATAATATAAAAAAATATATTATATAGAGATAACGCCCTTATTGCATAAAACAAAAAAACTCTATACTATCGATCTGGAATTTCATATGACAATTGTAGACATTGCTGGTATCATTTGGTGCAAATATTGTAAAGGGGCGTTGTCATGCCTAACGCCCTAATTGCAGCCAATGCTTCAATTCATAAATTAATATTTTAAAAATCAAGTTATAAATTATAATAAACCATACAATAACAAGTCAAAATTTCCATCTGTTGTTTATGAAAGAGCTTCCAAGTCAATAATATTTGTATTCTTATTTAGAACATCAATTAATTCCTTCCAAAATTCCTACGATTTCAATCTTGTTTTATAATTGTTAATTGATTTCTTATAAACGGAATTTCATTAAGAGTATTTACAGCAATAATATATTTTTTTAATAATTAACACAAATATTTGATGCACTTTCCGTCAGATTTCATTTCTAAAAAGTATCTAAAAATAGCTAGATATTTTTTAGCGAAAAATTTAAAATATTAGTAGCTAAGGTTACGAATAATCCGCTAGATCTAGCGAGAAAGTAGCTAAAACGGCAACACTGCTCGGCATTCAATGGCAAACCTACGAGTGTAAACATTGTCTACGAAAAGCTCTCACCCGCCGTTCGGCTTCGGCATTAAACTGTACGCATTATTTTTTACATCGTGGCGCTTTTTTGGGCTCTTTTAGAAATTAAGAGGCTCCTTTTTTTAAAAATAAATGCATTTTTAAATTCATTAGTAGTTCATTTTTTTAATCATTTTTCGTAAAGTATGATTTAAAGATAACACTAATAATAGTGTAGCACCAATCAAAATATCCATTACTTTCAGAAGTATTTGTTTAAAAATGGAATTGTTTTTCCTGTCCCAATTTATTTCAATTATACTACTTATTGGTAGTATAATTTGTTTGGTTTGGTATTCCGATTTTCGGTAAATGACACACGGGAATTAACACAGAATAAATTAAAAATTTATATTTTTAAATTTAATGTGGAAAAAATAATTACAAATACTCATATTTTTAGTTTTTTTACCATAACCACAAAAGGAGTTAAAAATTCTCGAAAAAGTCCTTATCCCAAGTAACCACTTTGTGGCAACTTTAGTGGTAACCACACAAAAGTGTTTGTTCTATATCATGCAAAAAATACTTATTTGCCATCTAATTGCCAGTTAAAAAGCCTCGGGGCGAGGCTTAGTTGCCACAAATTTTGATCCATTAAAGTGTCGGTTCACCTATTTAGAACTTGAATTGTAATTTTAAATGTGGAACTTGTGTGGATTAAAAATAAAAATAATAAAGATCCTACACGGTGCCATTAAAGTGAATGTTTGTTATGTAATAAAACTGCACATAATGTAAAAATATACTATGGTATATTAATATAAGTATTTACGAACAGATTTTTCGGCAAACTACTACTCTAATTTAACAAACGGTTCAAATTTTCGGGTTAAAGCTTATATTCTACCCTCTCTAATTTTAACGCGCACATAAAAAAATGCAACTTGTGAAAATTAAAAAAAAAGTGATTTGGTTTAATTTCTTAAATTATACTATATCGACTGTCCTTTTTTATAACCCAACGTTCCCTGGACATATGTAGTGGATATAATAAATATTTTGTATAATAATATACATTTATATTATTTTAAAGTTAATTACCTATATTATTAATAAACATGTTCCTATTAGGTTCTTCATTATATACATGCAACATATATGGAGCATAATACATTTTTTTAATTTGCCACGTCATAACAACAAAGTTAGCTCCGCCCATTAACTTATATGTTCCATTTTTGGAATGTATGACTTATATATCACAGCATTGTGACATATTATTGCATTGTCCAACACATGTTCTTATCCACCACTTTGGAACTAAACTGCATTGTGATTTATTATTGCGTATGTTCCATACAATTTCTTAGCCACCGCTATGCAACTAAAAATTACTAGTTTGCAACACTGGTGTTAGAGGTAACTTAAAAGCTACACATTTGCCACAAGAGTTTGTGGCAATTGTCGAGCCGTCGTTACTTGGGATGTATGTACAAATATATAACGAAAAGTCACCAAATACATTTTCAAAATGCCAAATATTCATTTACAAAATTTTTTATAATGTATTAGTCTTGGCTGAAGGACACAATTGGTCCTTCCGACCTCCGACATATGCTTTCTTTACCCTTTCTTCTATGTTAAGTTTCCAGTTTAGTTTATCCTACAAAACCACACCTAGAAACTTAGCACTTTTTGATATGTTAAGCGTAGTCCCCTCTAGTGCGGGTAGCCTAAATGGACGTATTTTTTTCTGTTTGTAAACAGAACCAGTTCCGTTTTGGATGGGTTTATGTTAAACCCACACGTCTTTGCCCATTTTGTCAGTTGTTTTAGCGAAGTTTCCAATATATTAGATACCATATCCATGTATTTGCCTGTCGATAAAATTACCAAGTCATCGGTATACGCAACCACATGGGTACCTGCATTTTCTAATTTTATTAGAATCTCGTTCATAACTAATATCCAGAATGTAGGAGATATGACTACCCTTTGGGCGTATCCCTATTTGCTCTTACTTTCATTGTGCTCTGCCCAATGTTTGCATTGATTCTACGGCTTTTTTTAATATTTCCATTAGCCATTCTACTTTTTTTTTCTACGTCGACTTAGTATACAAATAAAGCACATTATCTCATCTCTCTATTCAAAAAAATAATGTGTACTCCTAATGTGTAATGTAATTTTCGTTTACATGATTTTGAACGACATGAATATAAATATGTTTCCAGAGAATCATATCAGTTGTTTCAGTTCAAAAAGCAGAATGTTTGCATAGAAACATATTTAAAATTTTTGGAAAAAAATCCTGAAAATAAAATAAAATGTTGTTTTTTTTTATTAAAAATGCTGCACAACGCTGCCAACTTCGTCAGTCGATAAATTATCGAATTAAGAGGAGCGTTGCGAACATACAAATACAACGTATGTTCGAAACGCTCCTTTGATTTGATTATCATTTTCTGTGTTTCGAAACATAGTTTTAACCAAGTAAATTTCCAAGAACTAGTTTATTCAAAGGCAATTAAATTATAATGTTGGTATTGTAACATATTTATGGTAAATTTGACAGATTCTGCTGGACAATATAATATAATGTTTACACGTGAACAAAAATGAATTTAATTTCAGTTATAATTTAATTACACTTCATTCTTAATACATGTATGGTAATTTCGTATTACTTTTTAATTACATTCAAACATATTTAAACAAATCTTTTCTATCCGTGTATATTCCACTCTTTGCAGTCGACTTCAATTCTACGCATGCAACCCCAGTGCGAAATATAAATTGTTGACCTATTCTCTAATTGACTTTGTTTTTATACATTTAATTAAACAACTCATGATTTAAATGTATCTAAACAACATAAACATTATATTTTTAACGGTACTAGAAGTATACTGTACGTTTCAATTGTGAATGTAAACATCCAAATTTTACTATTGAGTATTTACAATACCTCTCACTCTACTAATTCTTCTTTTTAAATCAAGGAAAACTACAAACATAAGCCGGCGCACTCCTTAGGAAAATAAATATATTAACATTATATATAAATATTTTGTAATAATTTTATTTCAGATTCAGATAAAAAAATTAGTCAAAAATTCTATTTCACAATTTCTTCTGGGTTGTTTACTACAAATGACTGTGAGTTTACACTGAATAAAATCTATTTTTACGATAAATAGTTGAGATTTATTTAATTATTATAATTCATACAACATTATATGAATATGTTGTATGATAAATAGATAGTTCAATAATATGTATTTTTAAAATGAGTGCATTTGCTTAATATATGGTTTATTTTATTTATTATATTATGTATTATACATTCCTACTTAATTTTATTAAGTAGGTAATAAAATGTGAAGTAAATACTTTTAAGGTAATAACAATTTAATTGATATTTTTGATATTTTTGTATTTTAAAACTATATATACCATGAAATATATATATATATATATTTTGTATTTTAAAACTACTTATTTCATTTAAAGAATATACATGTATAAATGTATATATATATATGTATATATATATATATATATATATATATATATATATATATATATATATATATATATATATATATATATATATGTATATATATATATATATATATATATATATATATATATATATATATATATTATATATATATACATACATACATATATATTCTTTAAATGAAATAAATAGTTTTAAAATACAAAAATATCAAGTTGTGATTATTTTCATATAGTTGAGTATGAAGTTAATATATATTTGACCAAAAAAGTTCATTTAAGCTGCATTAAATATAATTCACTGAGGGAAAAAAAGTAATAAAATTAAATTAAAAATTAATAAATATATATACTTTTCTGCACTTTTTCACCCCTAGTCTTTTTTTATTTAAATTATATACTTTTTATTTAAAATTGAAATAAAATTATATATATATATATTTTTTTACTATTTTCGATATTTTTATATCACTCACGGTGGTTCCATTGGTTGGACACATGACCACATATAACACAATTTTGTGCGGCTACTTAAAAAAAACATACTTTAATATTTTTAAAAATATAACTATAATATATATTTATTAAATTATGAATTTAAATGCGTACGTATTTAAATGAAATACACTTTTATTCAATTTAAAATTAAAAACGCGAGTAATATTTTGAGTTTGAAGCATTACTTTTTTTTACAAAATTATTTAAATCAAATTTAAATAAATGTTATTTATTTTTATTATGTCACTTTGACCCAATGGAGTGATCATTACCATTTTCATTGTCAGATAGCGTAGACAAATAAGTAATCTTAATAATTATTTTATTGATCTAGATCTTTTAGTTTTTTTGTAATCGTGATTTTACCAGACAGACGATCAGACAGACGTACAGACAGACTATTCGAGGCCGTCAAAAACCGTCGGGATACAAAAAATTGTCTCTGACACTTTTACATCTTTGGTTTATTAACAGCGAAATCTAGGTGAATTTTTAGTATCTAAAAATAATATTTCTTGATTGGACTATATCTTCATTAAAAATTAATTAATTTTTATTATGCTAGCACTAAATTTCAAATGATTGACCGTTCAACTTAATACAATTGAAGGTTTAAATAAATTATTTACTTAATTTTAATTCTTTCTCCTAGGTACATCTATTAGACAAGACGTCCAGTAATCCAACATTCATTTCTGACAATTTATGCATTTTCTTGCCGTTTGCCGAACGCTTTTTTTTTGTTTTGTTCTAAATCAAATTTTAGGGTTGCAGGGAAATCTTAGCGCTTGACCAATGGTCAAGCAAAAGGATTACCTGCCTTGCCTCCCTTATTCTTCGACTACCTTTTACGAGTGTGAGAATATTCTTTGTGAAATGTTCTTTGACTCTGTAGCCGTCAATGTCTAAAGGACGTCAAAGAAAGCAAAAGGCAATAAAAACAGGTTTTCGCTGTCTGAGGTAATAAAATAGGATGATTTGCATTTTGTATCGTTTCTGGTAAGCTTTTGGTAGTGCCGCTGGTCAGTATATTGTGCGACGCGGCAGGATTCTTTCTACGGATCCTGTTGTTGCTGCGCTTTGGCGCCTTTGACAAATTCATAGACTTTACAGCGCTGGGAATGAAAACCTGTTTTTGAAACTGACCACTGTCCGAAATGGTCTGCCATTACTTTGAAAACAAGAACAACACAAATATAACCGGAATTCGACAAAAAATTAAAATCTATGTAAAAAGGATAAAAATTGTAGAAAACTAATTGAAATGCAGATTCCTTGTTTTTGTAACAGCAAACATTACTTCGCACGTTTTTGTTTTTTTTTTCATCCCTTTAATTTTGAGGGTCATTCGTAGCTATTTTTAATAATATTCTGTGCAGTTCCGCGCAGCCGGTTAAGTTTGCCGAAAAATAATTTAAAATAGTTTTGTTATTCATATAGCACATCCGTCCAACGGACAAACTGTCCCATTTGTCCCATGGACGGATAAAAGTCCACGCATTCATTTTGTCCGTAACTGTAGCAGCTGCGAATTAAAACCCTTTTTTACGTTTTATTTTACATTTTTAGCGAACGTGACGAAATTAAAAAATATGTAAAACACATACAATTCAACAAGAAAGAAGCACTGCACATGGAAAAACTTTTATTTCCAGGATAGTTTGGCACTACAGTCCTGTTAAGGACTTAGGCCGAGCTCTTTCACCATTTGAACCAGGGATGATATTGGAATATATCGATATTGTAACTTAGTGTAAAAAAATTTTACTAAATGGAACCAAATTGCACTTTTTGTTCATACATTTTTTTCACGTAAGAACATAGAATTAATTTGTAATAGAGAATGGCAAAATGATCGCGCAGCTTATGTCCAGATGGCGCTCGCCACTGTCCCAAATTTATCTTTTCATATATCATGCAAAAGCCGAGCCTTCATTTTTCCTCGCTCTAATTTTAACGATCACTCATCTGTTCAACCTCATATGCGTTATTATTCAGTAAAACACCAATAAAACGTGAAGACAAAATTCTAAGTCTTTTTTTCGTATTATTATATATTAGAATTGATAAGTATATATTCTGAATATATAAGAGAATAATTAGTATAACTGGATATTGTTATTTACCTATGTACATATAGGAAGTATTGATACAGAGAATGTCGTGAGCATAATTATGCTTAATTAGTTAATTTATACTTAGAGAGACAACGCGATCTCACTCGCATGTCAAAAGCCATCGATTAAATATAACTCTAACCAGCAGGGTGCTAATTTCCAAGCGTTCGAAGACAGAATTAAACAATTCTTCCTGGTATACGATATTCATGCAGAAGCTAAAACCACTTTTCATCACGATTGTCGGAGCGGAAATTTATGATTAATGTCTCTCACAATGCCTGATCTTCCCAGTGTAAATGATTTTTCAACATTAATATCATTGTTACGAAATCGTTTTTCACCAAAGAAAAATAAAAGAGCTGAAGGATGCGCATTTTACAAGTCTAAACAAGAGGAAGGAAGGTTAGCCAATAAACGACTACATCGTGAGGTTAAAGTCGGCTGTGACATGTGATTTTGGAGGATTTTGATGATAAGTACAGACAAAATGGCATCTGAGCACATGCTTCAAATTTTGGAATAAAACCTCACTGATCGTTTCATTATTGGCCTTCCTAACGAAAAAATTCAGCAAGTGCTTCTAAATAATGATTCTCTTACTTTACTTTAAATATATACTGTGAGAAGGCATTGAATATGGAGCTGTCGCAAAAAACGTAAAAGTCACTGCAGGCTGTACCTCAGCAGGCAATTTAACGTAATCATGGTAAATGCAACAAGTATAATCGTCATCCAAATGCACAAAGAAAAGGCAACCAATCTTTTACACAGAAAAAAAATTCTTCAATATGATGAATTTATTCATAAATATTATGAATTTTTTCATTAAATGACATATTAATGAATGCATTCATTATATATGAACAAAATATTCAATACAATGATTTTGAACTATCTGATAAATTTGTTCATAATATTTTTTCAAAAAAATAAAATAATTCGAAAAAAAAAAGTTTTGTAAAAATTTTATTTAAATATATAACAGTAAAAAAAAATTCAGACAAAAAAAATTGTTCAAAAAAAATGGTTTTCGATGGAAAAAAAATGGAAAAAAAAATTGTTCGAAATTTTTTTTTTCGAAAAAAAAAATTTGTTCGAAAAAAAAAAGTTTTTTCGAAAAACTATATTTTTTATAAATATAACTTTTTATTAATAAAAAGTTGTAATTATAATAAATATATTATAAAACATTTTACTAATTTATGCATGTCGAGCAAACATTATAAAAGAAATAACCCACAAGAACTACTTGAGAACTAGAAGTACTGCAAAAAATGAACGAAAAAAAATATATTTTGATAGAAATTTGGTTTAATAAACAGCGTTCTTCAATATGATGAACTTATATGTTGTATTTTATTTTTTGGTTCATTAATATGATGAAATGTATTCTTTACATACAGTTCATCATATTGAAGAACACTTTTTCGACAGTTACCAAGCGTTCTTCATATTTATGATAGCATTCATAACCATAATAGCGTTAGACATTAATATTATGAATGGTTCTTCAATACAATGAATCATGGTTTGAAGAATGGAATTCATCAATATGATGTACATTTTTTCTGTGTATGGGCCATTCCACACCAAATCGATTTGCACAACTGATAAAGGGTATCGAGATATGGAATGATCAATTTTTGTTTTATTTTTTCGCCCACTGCTTCCAGAGATACAGTGGTTCAAATTTACAAAAAATGGGCCAAAAATCACTTTTATATGGTTGTTCATATTTCAATGTCTCTTAAAGTTGAAATACCAGAAACTCCGTTGATGGCTCTTTTTAAAACTAATAGAACAAGCTTTTATACCAATTATGTTGTAACTTCTAAACTTGAACATATGACCCGTGGTAATAACCCATGCACTTCAAAATGGATGTCCTTAAAAAGGACTATTTTTAAAATTCTGAAAAAAAAGACATATTTTAATATAAATGTTCATGCCAAATTTCAAGATAGTATTTTGATGGCATCATATTTTAAAAATTAATTTTGGAATTTTGCATAGACATTTATAATAAATTGACGAAAACTTAGGTTTTTTTTCATAATTTTAAAAAGGGTTCTTTTTAAGGACATCAATTTTGAAGTGCGAGGATAATGACCACGGACCACATGTTTTCGTTTAGAACAGAAGTCTGTTCTATTAGCTTTAAAACGAGCCATCAATGGAGTTTCTAGCATTTCTAGTTTAAGAGATATTTAAATATAAACAACCATACAAAAGTGATTTTTGGCCCATTTTTTGTAAATTTGAGCCACTGTATCACTGGAAGTAGTGGGAAAAAAAAATAAAAAAAAAATTGGTCAGTACATATCTGGATACCCTTTATCAGTTGCCCAAATTTTATTGAAATCCAAAAGGTAAAATCTCAAATTTGACTTTTTTTGTCGATTTGGTGTGGAATGGCCCGTATACGGCAGCATCAGACATCAGGGAATGTTTTCATTGTCGCGCAAAGTGCCATACATCTCTTGTTAGTAGGAAGAAAGGTGCAGTTAATGCTGTTAACACTTTTTCTGCTGAAAGTATAGCGAAGTCCATAAATACCATCGAATCGTCAACAATATCCACACAAGGATCACTACAGTGTGATTTATTAGTAAATGGTCAACATGTTACAATGGAATTTACACCGGAGCTTCCCCTTCAATTATTAGCGAAGCTGAATTTTTAATATGATTCCCCAAAGAAAGTCAGTCTTATACAGAATAGGTTTGGGCTGAAATTAATTGTTGTTGAAGGTCAGTGGCAGTGGTCGGACGTGGTTAGATACATTATTTTTAAATTGGAGACAAAATTTTAGTTTTAAAAATGCAAGCGTTACAGTCGTAAGTCATAGTATTTTAAACATAATCAAATTATACAAACATTTCCGGCAATTTTAGAAAAAAGTTTAATAAGTCCATTTGTCGGGTTTACAGCGAAAAGAAAATTCAAGTCCAATATTTTACAGCGCTTATAGCGTTCCTTTTAAATTGAGCTAAAAAGTAGAAGTCGAGTTAATTAAAATGTTTAATGATAAGATCATAGAACTCGAAGAATATAGGCGAGTCCAGTAGTTATTGTTCCTAAACCTAATGGAGACATTCGTCTCTGTGTAGATTTCAAGGTAACACCAAACAAATTCATAGAAACCGCATTTTACCATTACAGAATCCCCAAGATATTTATGCAAATTTAGTAAATTGTCCGGTATTTTGTGTAATTGACCTTACCAACAACTTGCCATTGATCCGTCAGGATTTGTTAGTTAACAGCACTTTAATAGTTTTATATCGTTGTCTTCGATTGCCTTTAGGTGTCGCGAGCAGACCAGCAATATTTCAATCCGTTTAGGATTGTGTACTTCTCGGGTTTGAAAATCTCTTTTGTTATATTGATGATATTCTCATAGGTGGTAGTTTAGGAGATGAGTGTACACACAAAAAACAATTTACCAATTTCAAGTAAATATGGGAATGATTCAGCTCCATAAAATGTATTTCTTTAAATCAATCCCAGTTTTATTCTAATCAATGACAATTTTCTTCAAATCTACGATTTTTTCCATTAAATAAAAGAAATTTGTGTTAACATGAAAGAATAATTTTCTATGGATTAGGTAAATATTTTTTTCAGTGTACTAAAACTCTATTCGATGTTTTAGAAAGGTTGAATAAATATTCGTATTAACATTGAAAAATGCAAAGGAAAATGCAAAGGATATCGAGTTTATTTGGAGTGCAAAATGAGCGAATGGAGGCGCATTCGAAAACTGCAAGATTTTGCTACTCACAAACAACATTCTTGAACTTTTTGATCCGTCAAATGACATATTTTAGCAACTGACGCCAGTCCATATTGTATTGGAGCTGTATTGCCGCATATCGTCAATGGAATAGAGAAGCCAATAATTTTTGCATCCAGTACTATGTCTAAGGCTGAAAAACATTACTCACAATTACATGCTATCATTTTCGCAGTCAAAAAGTTCTATAATTATTTATATGGTGAAAAGTTTTTGATCTATACCGATCATCAAGCACTACGTGAGATTTTTGATCCAAAGGATTAAAAATCCGTTGCTACATCGCGTGTTCAACGTTAGGCAGTTATACTGTATATGTATGATTATACAATATCATACAAACGCGGTGGGCTTATGTCAAATTCTGATGGTCAAACTTTCGTTTGCCAATTGAAGGAAGTACATACGTTGAGACAGTCGGGATAAATTCTTTTCATCTGAAAAAGATGTTTTTCTACAGCCAACGCTTATTAAAGAGCATATAGTATGATACTACTCTAAGTACTGTTTATTCATTTTTAGGTTGGATGGCCAAAAATAATTCGAATGGCTTCCTTTAAATTGTTCAAACTTAAAAATAAGCTGTCCACGAAAAATGGCTTAATATATCGAGGTAATTGCAAATTTTAACTATTTTTATTTTCATACAGAAACACTAAAGTAAAAAAATAATTTGGATTACAACAAAGGCCGAAAAGTTATTAAGTAGACTTACTTATTTAAAAAGAGTAAACAATTATAATAAGTTTGGACATGAAAATCAAAAAACCGATCAGAATTTTTTAGCAGATTCATGTTCTAAATATATAAAGGAACCATTATCTAATAATATACCTAAAATTAAAACTAAAAAATTAATTATAAGAGAAAAAGAGAAGAATATGAAGATGGTATTTCAACGAGTTTAAGACGATCTAAATGTATGAAACAAAAAACTGAAAAATATTTTAAAAATTATTTGTTGTGTAGTAAAGGAGTCGGAATTGAAATGGGGAAGATGGTTATAAGCATTATACAGTTTTAATATTGTAATTTGGAATTGAGAAGTATATATTATGAATATATTAAGAGAACAATTAGTACTCGCGAAAAATTAAACAAAAGAACTTTGTTTGTAGACAAAACGAGTTGTTTCGTTTGTACCAAACGAGTTTTTTCGTTTGTACCAAACGAGTTTTTTCGTTTGTACCAAACGAGTTTTTTTCGTTTGTACTAAACGAGTATTTCGTTTGCTTTTGTAGGTTAACATTTTTTTAAAAATATATTTTTTATTTTTAGTTTTATTTCAATCATTACTATTTAAATTTTTTTTTTTATTAAATTTTTATTAATTTGTTTTTAATAAACATGATACGGGTTGTGAATGAAACTCTCTTCCTTCAGATTGCAAAGACAGTACACTTCGACTACTGTCCATTAATATTGTGCAATTCATTTTGATGTACAATAATCAAACGTATGTATTGGTGAATTAATTGCTAAATTGAAACATACATATTATAATGTTTATATATCATAATGATGAATTATATGATAATATTATATGTAATTAATATTAAAAGAACGAGTTGGGAAAGTTAGGTCTCATTGGTAAGTTCGGTCACATGGGACGGACTTTTATAGTCGGTCGTGCCCAACTATGGAATACCCTACACCTTTGGTATACCCGCAATTTTAAAGTTCTTAATTATGCTGAATCCCATCACCCTCAGAATATTATTTACATCAGAAATGTACATCTTATATAATTTAAAAAATGGATATAAAAGTATAAAATAACTAATAAAAAAATTTAGAAAAATAAAAGTGGGCGGACGCAAATATTTCATAGATTTGATTTTAATAATTTACGGCTAAAATTGTCACTATGGCAACCCGGGAAATAATGCAAAAAAATGTGGGCGGATCACGCCCATTTTTGGACCACATATTTTTAGGTGAATTCTAACAATACACTTTAAATTTTATAACTATATCTTGAATACTTTTCGAGGTATTAGTTCCTAATGTGTTTTAAAAAAGTGACTTGTATGGGAGGTGGACGTGTCTGTTGACCGATTGGCTCATTTTCAAACATTTTCAAACCAAATTTCTTCACATTCTGACCAAGACAGACAGACATACGGACATACAGACAGACGGACAGACAGACGGACATTGCTAAACGGACTCGGGTAGTGATGCTGATCCAGAATATATATATGAACTTTTCCAAACCGGCCACGCCTACTAAGGGGCGTTACAATATCTGCACAACATTAATATACTCTGTACCTCATAGGTGTAGGGTATAAAAATAAAAATAAAAAAAGGCAGGATTCGAACCCGCGTTCTTGGGCATAGAAGGCAGGCATGCTATTGTCGTTATATTTTTTTTTAAGTTTTTATTGTTTGACACAAAAAGAATTTTACGTGTAATATAAATGTTTTAAATTTGTTGCAATTTTTTTTATTTTTCTTTTGGCACACAAACGACTTTTATATATTATTAATATTAACCTGTTGGGAAGGTTAGATCACATGGGAAATTTTAAAGTAGGTGTAATTATGATAGTTAGAATTATCAAAATTATAGTCGGTCTAAGCCGACTATAAATACCCTACACATATGTGTGGTTACCATTCAAAGTGATATATAGGTCACCATGGTATACGAATCCTGAAAATAACTATAAACTTTCCATCCCTGAAGATTTTTCTTTCATTTGATACCCATATTTACAAATGGGTAGGTATACCGAATTTCGATTTTTTTTTTGTGAACCACAAGTCTTTTCGCCGGAAAACATTATTATAATGTATTTGAGCATGATATCAATATATATTTGACCAAAAAAGTTTTCCTAAGCACGTATAGATAAAAATTGATCTTTATATGTACATTTTATATGAGGTATTTGAACATAAGTGGTCGGATCATAGGTCACAATGGACCGATCTCGCCAATTCGCACATACAGCGTAGGTATATTAGTAATCTAAGTTATAAGTTTCATTTATCTAGCTTTTCAATTTCAAAAGTAGTAGGGATTTCAACAGACAGACAGACAGACAGACAGACAGACAGACGGACAGACAGACGGACAGACGGACATCGCTAAATCGACTCAGGAGGTCATGCTGATCAAGAATATATATACTTTTCCATACCGGAGATGCTTCCTTCTGGGTGTTACAAACGGCGTACCAAACTGAATATACCCTTTCACTCTTAGTGTAGGGTATAAAAAAATATATATATATATATTGCAGCAGGCAGGATTCAAACCCGCGTTCTTGTGCATAGAAGGCAGGCATGCTATCGTCGTGACATTTTCTTAAAAGTTTTTATTTTTTGACACAAAAAGAATTTTACGTTTAATATAAATGTTTTAAATTTGTGGCAACATTTTTTATTTTTATTTTGGCACACAAACGAACTTTCGTTCAGAATAAATAATTTATATTTTTAGAATAAATAATTTATTCTTTTACAGTAAACATTGAACTTTTTGCGAGCAAAGTTGGACTACGTTGTAAAAGAAATTCTTTTGCCGCAAACATTTTGTAAACTTTTTTTTTCTATGCGTGTATAACTGGATATTGTTATTTACCTTTGTACATATAGTTAGTATTGATACAGAGAATGTCGTGAGCATAGTTATGCTTAGTGAGTTAGTTTAAACATCCACTTACCTATCCTGTGTTTTAACTATGCGTTGAAGTTTCGAAATTTTGCTTACACGTTAGATAACTAAGCACCAGTAGATATATATACGTTGAAGTTACGAGCAAATCCCGTGTACAAATTGCCGTTTGGCTTTATATAAAAATACGGTTCACTATGGACGAGGAACCAGTCACGTATGTACCTAGTGTAGTACCAGTTCGTTTCCCCGTAGGTTATGGTTACAATATGGGTTTTAAAAATTAAACTGTTTTAAAATGATATCGGTAACGGTTTCAATTACTGCTTCAAAATATTATGTCGGTAACTATAGTCAAAATTAACATAGAACTTAAATTTAATAACGAATTTTGTGAAAATTTTCGTATAAAATTATTTGTCAAATACGGTACATTAAATTAAATTGAAGGTTCAAATGGTCTCTAGTAATGCTCCAAAACTTGTAGTCAGTAAATTTATTGTTTTGCAATTAATTATAATGAAATTGTACCTAAATGGTCTGAGAAGTACTTCTCTACTTTTGATATTGAAATTGTACTGAAAAAAGTACAATTGTAAAGAAAAAATCATTACTGATTTGAACTGTTCGTGTTATATTTGTACCCAAAGTGGTGGAACCTACACTTTAATGCCGAATCCGAACGGCAGGGTGCAAGATTTTCATAGCAACGTCCCACAGTGTGCCCAAACGCTCTTAAATCGGGTGAAATTCATTATTTTCGAAACCACTCAACCGATTTTAAAAATTTTAAATGTGTTGTACGGAGAGAACTTAAGTTTAAAAATTGAAGTTTGTATCTTTAATAAAGATAAAAATCAGTAAAGTTCAGATTTTTTTCATGAAAAACCTTTCAAAAATTGTGAAAAATACTAAATTTATCCGATTTTATAAATTCTTTTGGTTATAAAAAGCTTACATTAAGATCTAAAGAAAGTGTTCTTAATTGAGAAAATGTCTTGTTTTGTTTTAAAGATATAGACTTGAAAATGAATTTTGAATAAACTGATAATACAAGAACAAAGATATTAAGGTACACGGAGGGAAAAAAGTTCTAAAATCCAGAACGAATCAAGAAGTATACGGAGTGATATACAGTTAAACCGAAAAATTTTTAATTTCAAGAAATGGATTTTCTTAGTTGTCAAAAAAGTAACTAAGTAGAATTATACTTGCATTCAATTATTAATTTCTTAGGTATCAAAAATGTTGTTGTTGTTTTATTCCCAAAATTTAATGAACACGTGTTCGTATAGTTGTAGTTTTTTCGATCTTGTTTTGTCGCTATTATGTTTTGTTTTGCTTTGTCCGTCTGTCAGCGCCATCTGTTTGTTCGTGTGTCTGTCTGTCGATATGTTAAAAGCAAGGATTGAAACCTAAACGAATAACGGTTTCGATTTCGGTTTTTTCCACGTTTCGGTTTCGGTTACGGTTTTAAGTTTTTATAACGAAACGGTTTCGGTATACCGGTTCCATGTTACGGTTTCGGTTTTGATTTCGGTTTTTGTATAAATTTTCTTTTTTCCATATTTTTCAAATGATTTAACATTGTTTATATGGTGCAAAGTTATGTTCAAATTATGATATTGGGGTAAAGTGGGAAATGTAATTTAACCAATGTTTGTTGTTATTTTAGTTAAAATATTGTGTTTTATTAATTTTTTAATTGATTACGTCAAGAAATATACGCCAAGAAAATAATTTAAAATTTCGTGACCACAAACCCATGAAAAGCTTTGATCTGAATTTCAAAGAAGAAGAATTTTGTACAATTTCCATTCATAAAAGCCAAAGAAATTAAATTTCAAATTCAGTGAACTGCAATATATGTAAAAGAGTGATGATCATTTGTTCTTGCAATACCTTTCTTGCTCTTGATTGCAAGAATCTTGCAAAATTTTACTTTTTCAATTTTAAATAAAAAATCGAAGACAAATATCATAAACTGCATAATCATTATGAAAACGAATACAATTTGAACACTAATTGTATTTAAGTTACTCATTTTCCATATTTTCAATTTCTTCAACAAAAAATAAATTATTTAACTAACAAAAAAAATTTGAATTATATTTTAACAAGAATTAACTAATAAAATATAATTGTATAAATCGAGTGATGTTGACAAGACAATTCAAAATCTCAAAGCCATAATAAAATGAACATAATATGTTCAATGTACATTATACATTCATAATAAATATAAGGAATATTTCGTATAGGCATATTTCCGTTTTCGTCAGTGATTACACGCACCGTATGTAAAGATAACATAAATAATATCTTGCAGAGTAACATTTTTTTGCGAACACTAATTTAAACGCAAAAGCTACAAAGCGAACACTAACAGAAAGAAGAGAATACAACAATAACAAATTACGATTCGTATATACACACTTTCGCAACGACAACTCTTTGTTGCTATCCGGTATCTTCGCATGGCAACAAACAGGCGCATGACAACAGACAGACGCATGACAACGGACAAACGCATGATAGCAGACAGTCGCATGACACCACACTTCATGCATGTATCTAGTACAGCTATCTAGTTGGCAACAACAACGAGTTTTCTTTGTGGTACAAAAAATGTCCCGCAAAAAATTCTATCAAAAGCTTGGATGCTGCTTTATTGTCATGCTGCTTTATTTACATTTGTGTTGTTGTTGCACTTTCAAACGAATCAGCGGATTTGTGAAAAAGAAAAACACAAATAGCAATATATAAGCTAAATGAGGTACACTGTGAAAATGTTCATATATTATTTTTTTTTTTTTATTTTATAAGTTGAATGCACATAGAACTTGATTTAAGTAAACTTCATGATTTTACAATTAACAAAAAAACTATGTATAAAAATAAAACAAAAATAATAATGTGCATAGCACAGTGCATATGCACAATCGATGTAAGCACTAGCGTAGCGAAGAAAAGCGAAAAAAAGATTGTTTTGTCTATTTTATCTTATTGAAGCGACTTTTGAAGCACTTTTGAAGCTATTTACCGCTACAAAAGTACTTCACATACCTTATTTTTAAGATGCTTATATTCTATAGCCTTAAAAAATTTTGGGAACTCAAAATTTTATTAAATGACATTTTACTTAAAATCTTTTATATAAAATAAAATGTTTTTCTGTTTCTATTTATAGGTACTTTTTAAAAACCGTTTTAAACCGGTATAAAACCGAAACCGTTTATAACGGTTTTGGATATCGGTTTATTTCTGATTTTCGTATAACGGTTTAGGTTACGGTTTCGGTTTTAAAAACGAACCGGTTTTAAACGGATATCGGTTCGGTTTCGGTTACGGTTTCAATCCTTGGTTAAAAGTAACTAAAAGCAATTATTTTGAAGCTGAAATAAAAAAAATATATTTTAGATAATTTATTGTTTATTTAGAATTTTATTACCAATATGTATTTTTATATAATAAATGACTTCTTGGAATATTTAATGTAATTGAATTGTTTATTTAATTTTTATTATTATTTAATTTAATCTATGTATATTATTCTGAAACCGTTTATTTACCTTATATACTCTCTCGTCTACTGCTGCCTCTACTTTTGGTTATGTATAAACCATCCGCACGTTACCGATAAGCATTGTATTTAGTGTATTTAGATAACAATGGAATGAAATCAACTTGGTATTTATGCAAAATTGAACCCAAATTTATGTTAACGAACTGAAACCATACCAATATTCGTAGGAAAAATCGTTTTTTCTATTTATATCTTTAACATTCATACATACACAGACACTAGCTTGTCTGGCTGTGCTTTGTTGTTCTATTCGTGAAAACACACACATGCAAACATTGTATATCAGGCCGTTTTTTGATACCTAAGAAAAACAAAATTCGCATTCCAGACAAATTGTACTTAGTTACTTTTTTGATACCTAAGAACTTAATGTCTGAATATCTAGAAAAATTTGACTTAGTTACTTTCAACAGACAGACAGGCAGACTAACAAACAGATGGCGACCTCGCAAAACAAAACAGACAGAGCTAATATTACAGACAGAGCAATATCGATGAAAACAACAACAATACAAGAACACGTGTTCTTTTTGCGATGAATACAGCAACAATTTTGCGTGTTCTTTTAGGTTTTTAATAATCAATAAATTAACTTCTGAAAATCCAGTTGAATAAAGTTTGTTTACTTTTTTAACAACTAAGTATTTTGCTTTCTTGATATCCAGATGACAAATTCTTGAATTTTAGTAGTATTTTATTGATATTAGTAAAATTCTATAATTTTTCTTTCTAACCGAATTCTTTTCGAGTTTTATAATTTTAGTTCCCTCCGTGTATGTCGCGTGAATATACCCCTCATTCCTCATCATAATTTATATTATAACAGAATCTATTCCACGGTATGTGCGCTGTAAATCCAAAAAATTACAATTTTGCACATATTATGGAACGTGTGGTGAGCGGATTTTGAGAAATTGTTGATTTGATTTTTTTATTGCAACGTAATGTAATAGCAATAATTTTAAGGTATGTCACTTGAATGTGCCCCTAGTATCAAAAATACAGGAGCACTTTTAAATTCAAAAGGCGAATTTTCAATTTAAAAGTTGTAACATGCCACAGTTTCTTCAAAATAATTTTTCGTTATATACTGATATTAAACAGAAATATATTGATATATTATGTCATAAAAGAATAAGTTCACTTCACTTAATCGCACATACAGCGTAGGTATATTAGTAATCTAAGTTATAAGTTTCATTTATCTAGCTTTTCAATTTCAAAAGTAGTAGGGATTTCAACAGACAGACAGACGGACAGACAGACGGACAGACGGACATCGCTAAATCGACTCAGGAGGTCATGCTGATCAAGAATATATATACTTTTCCATACCGGAGATGCTTCCTTCTGGGTGTTACAAACGGCGTACCAAACTGAATATACCCTTTCACTCTTAGTGTAGGGTATAAAAAAATATATATTTATATATTGCAGCAGGCAGGATTCAAACCCGCGTTCTTGTGCATAGAAGGCAGGCATGCTATCGTCGTGACATTTTCTTAAAAGTTTTTATTTTTTGACACAAAAAGAATTTTACGTTTAATATAAATGTTTTAAATTTGTGGCAACATTTTTTTTTTTTATTTTGGCACACAAACGAACTTTCGTTCAGAATAAATAATTTATATTTTTAGAATAAATAATTTATTCTTTTACAGTAAACATTGAACTTTTTGCGAGCAAAGTTGGACTACGTTGTAAAAGAAATTCTTTTGCCGCAAACATTTTGTAAACGTTTTTTTTTCTATGCGTGTATAACTGGATATTGTTATTTACCTTTGTACATATAGTTAGTATTGATACAGAGAATGTCGTGAGCATAGTTATGCTTAGTGAGTTAGTTTACTCATCCACTTACCTATCCTGTGTTTTTGCTCCTTAACTATGCGTTGAAGTTTCGAAATTTTGCTTACACGTTAGATAACTAAGCACCAGTAGATATATATACGTTGAAGTTACGAGCAAATCCCGTGTACAAATTGCCGTTTGGCTTTATATAAAAATACGGTTCACTATGGACGAGGAACCAGTCACGTATGTACCTAGTGTAGTACCAGTTCGTTTCCCCGTAGGTTATGGTTACAATATGGGTTTTAAAAATTAAACTGTTTTAAAATGATATCGGTAACGGTTTCAATTACTGCTTCAAAATATTATGTCGGTAACTATAGTCAAAATTAACATAGAACTTAAATTTAATAACGAATTTTGTGAAAATTTTCGTATAAAATTATTTGTCAAATACGGTACATTAAATTAAATTGAAGGTTCAAATGGTCTCTAGTAATGCTCCAAAACTTGTAGTCAGTAAATTTATTGTTTTGCAATTAATTATAATGAAATTGTACCTAAATGGTCTGAGAAGTACTTCTCTACTTTTGATATTGAAATTGTACTGAAAAAAGTACAATTGTAAAGAAAAAATCATTACTGATTTGAACTGTTCGTGTTATATTTGTACCCAAAGTGGTGGAACCTACACTTTAATGCCGAATCCGAACGGCAGGGTGCAAGATTTTCATAGCAACGTCCCACAGTGTGCCCAAACGCTCTTAAATCGGGTGAAATTCATTATTTTCGAAACCACTCAACCGATTTTAAAAATTTTAAATGTGTTGTACGGAGAGAACTTAAGTTTAAAAATTGAAGTTTGTATCTTTAATAAAGATAAAAATCAGTAAAGTTCAGATTTTTTTCATGAAAAACCTTTCAAAAATTGTGAAAAATACTAAATTTATCCGATTTTATAAATTCTTTTGGTTATGAAAAGCTTACATTAAGATCTAAAGAAAGTGTTCTTAATTGAGAAAATGTCTTGTTTTGTTTTAAAGATATAGACTTGAAAATGAATTTTGAATAAACTGATAATACAAGAACAAAGATATTAAGGTACACGGAGGGAAAAAAGTTCTAAAATCCAGAACGAATCAAGAAGTATACGGAGTGATATACAGTTAAACCGAAAAATTTTTAATTTCAAGAAATGGATTTTCTTAGTTGTCAAAAAAGTAACTAAGTAGAATTATACTTGCATTCAATTATAAATTTCTTAGGTATCAAAAATGTTGTTGTTGTTTTATTCCCAAAATTTAATGAACACGTGTTCGTATAGTTGTAGTTTTTTCGATCTTGTTTTGTCGCTATTATGTTTTGTTTTGCTTTGTCCGTCTGTCAGCGCCATCTGTTTGTTCGTGTGTCTGTCTGTCGATATGTTAAAAGCAAGGATTGAAACCTAAACGAATAACGGTTTCGATTTCGGTTTTTTCCACGTTTCGGTTTCGGTTACGGTTTTAAGTTTTTATAACGAAACGGTTTCGGTATACCGGTTCCATGTTACGGTTTCGGTTTTGATTTCGGTTTTTGTATAAATTTTCTTTTTTCCATATTTTTCAAATGATTTAACATTGTTTATATGGTGCAAAGTTATGTTCAAATTATGATATTGGGGTAAAGTGGGAAATGTAATTTAACCAATGTTTGTTGTTATTTTAGTTAAAATATTGTGTTTTATTAATTTTTTAATTGATTACGTCAAGAAATATACGCCAAGAAAATAATTTAAAATTTCGTGACCACAAACCCATGAAAAGCTTTGATCTGAATTTCAAAGAAGAAGAATTTTGTACAATTTCCATTCATAAAAGCCAAAGAAATTAAATTTCAAATTCAATGAACTGCAATATATGTAAAAGAGTGATGATCATTTGTTCTTGCAATACCTTTCTTGCTCTTGATTGCAAGAATCTTGCAAAATTTTACTTTTTCAATTTTAAATAAAAAATCGAAGACAAATATCATAAACTGCATAATCATTATGAAAACGAATACAATTTGAACACTAATTGTATTTAAGTTACTCATTTTCCATATTTTCAATTTCTTCAACAAAAAATAAATTATTTAACTAACAAAAAAAATTTGAATTATATTTTAACAAGAATTAACTAATAAAATATAATTGTATAAATCGAGTGATGTTGACAAGACAATTCAAAATCTCAAAGCCATAATAAAATGAACATAATATGTTCAATGTATATTATACATTCATAATAAATATAAGGAATATTTCGTATAGGCATATTTCCGTTTTCGTCAGTGATTACACGCACCGTATGTAAAGATAACATAAATAATATCTTGCAGAGTAACATTTTTTTTGCGAACACTAATTTAAACGCAAAAGCTACAAAGCGAACACTAACAGAAAGAAGAGAATACAACAATAACAAATTACGATTCGTATATACACACTTTCGCAACGACAACTCTTTGTTGCTATCCGGTATCATCGCATGGCAACAAACAGGCGCATGACAACAGACAGACGCATGACAACGGACAAACGCATGATAGCAGACAGTCGCATGACACCACACTTCATGCATGTATCTAGTACAGCTATCTAGTTGGCAACAACAACGAGTTTTCTTTGTGGTACAAAAAATGTCCCGCAAAAAATTCTATCAAAAGCTTGGATGCTGCTTTATTGTCATGCTGCTTTATTTGCATTTGTGTTGTTGTTGCACTTTCAAACGAATCAGCGGATTTGTGAAAAAGAAAAACACAAATAGCAATATATAAACTAAATGAGGTACACTGTGAAAATGTTCATATATTTTTTTTTTTTTTTATTTTATAAGTTGAATGCACATAGAACTTGATTTAAGTAAACTTCATGATTTTACAATTAACAAAAAAACTATGTATAAAAATAAAACAAAAATAATAATGTGCATAGCACAGTGCATATGCACAATCGATGTAAGCACTAGCGTAGCGAAGAAAAGCGAAAAAAACATTGTTTTGTCTATTTTATCTTATTGAAGCGACTTTTGAAGCACTTTTGAAGCTATTTACCGCTACAAAAGTACTTCACATACCTTATTTTTAAGATGCTTATATTCTATAGCCTTAAAAAATTTTGGGAACTCAAAATTTTATTAAATGACATTTTACTTAAAATCTTTTATATAAAATAAAATGTTTTTCTGTTTCTATTTATAGGTACTTTTTAAAAACCGTTTTAAACCGGTATAAAACCGAAACCGTTTATAACGGTTTTGGATATCGGTTTATTTCTGATTTTCGTATAACGGTTTAGGTTACGGTATCGGTTTTAAAAACGAACCGGTTTTAAACGGATATCGGTTCGGTTTCGGTTACGGTTTCAATCCTTGGTTAAAAGTAACTAAAAGCAATTATTTTGAAGCTGAAATAAAAAAAATATATTTTAGATAATTTATTGTTTATTTAGAATTTTATTACCAATATGTATTTTTATATAATAGATGACTTCTTGGAATATTTAATGTAATTGAATTGTTTATTTAATTTTTATTATTATTTAATTTAATCTATGTATATTATTCTGAAACCGTTTACTTACCTTATATACTCTCTCGTCTACTGCTGCCTCTACTTTTGGTTATGTATAAACCATCCGCACGTTACCGATAAGCATTGTATTTAGTGTATTTAGATAACAATGGAATGAAATCAACTTGGTATTTATGCAAAATTGAACCCAAATTTATGTTAACGAACTGAAACCATACCAATATTCGTAGGAAAAATCGTTTTTTCTATTTATATCTTTAACATTCATACATACACAGACGCTAGCTTGTCTGGCTGTGCTTTGTTGTTCTATTCGTGAAAACACACACATGCAAACATTGTATATCAGGCCGTTTTTTGATACCTAAGAAAAACAAAATTCGCATTCCAGACAAATTGTACTTAGTTACTTTTTTGATACCTAAGAACTTAATGTCTGAATATCTAGAAAAATTTGACTTAATTACTTTCAACAGACAGACAGGCAGACTAACAAACAGATGGCGACCTCGCAAAACAAAACAGACAGAGCTAATATTACAGACAGAGCAATATCGATGAAAACAACAACAATACAAGAACACGTGTTCTTTTTGCGATGAATACAGCAACAATTTTGCGTGTTCTTTTAGGTTTTTAATAATCAATAAATTAACTTCTGAAAATCCAGTTGAATAAAGTTTGTTTACTTTTTTAACAACTAAGTATTTTGCTTTCTTGATATCCAGATGACAAATTCTTGAATTTTAGTAGTATTTTATTGATATTAGTAAAATTCTACAATTTTTCTTTCTAACCGAATTCTTTTCGAGTTTTAGAATTTTAGTTCCCTCCGTGTATGTCGCGTGAATATACCCCTCATTCCTCATCATAATTTATATTATAACAGAATCTATTCCACGGTATGTGCGCTGTAAATCCAAAAAATTACAATTTTGCATATTATGGAACGTGTGGTGAGCGGATTTTGAGAAATTGTTGATTTGATTTTTTTATTGCAACGTAATGTAATAGCAATAATTTTAAGGTATGTCACTTGAATGTGCCCCTAGTATCAAAAATACAGGAGCACTTTTAAATTCAAAAGGCGAATTTTCAATTTAAAAGTTGTAACATGCCACGGTTTCTTCAAAATAATTTTTCGTTATATACTGATATTAAACAGAAATATATTGATATATTATGTCATAAAAGAATAAGTTCACTTCACTTAATCAATAAATATTTCGTAAATAAACAATTCTTTAGAATTTTTAACCAATATATCCAAAATATATTTAACTAATATGGCAACTCTGGTAAAAGTTATAGGTTTTTTTTAGAACAGTTTTCAAAGTCCAAAGTCAAAATTTTAAAGACGAATTATGTTTACGTATTTTTTACCCTTACCTTTTTTTTGCCCGGCGAAATATATGTGCAGGACAGCATTTTTTTTCCAAAAAATGCTCATTTTTTTAAGCGACTTAGTTAAAAACCGTTATTTCCCATAGATTCCTTGTAATTTCTTCTTTTCAATGATACCATTTTTATACCCTACACTAAGAGTGAAAGGGTATATTCAGTTTGGTACGCCGTTTGTAACACCCAGAAGGAAGCATCTTCGGTATGGAAAAGTATATATATTCTTGATCAGCATGACCTCCTGAGTCGATTTAGCGATGTCCGTCTGTCTGTCTGTCCGTCTGTCTGTCCGTCTGTCTGTCCGTCTGTCTGTCCGTCTGTCTGTCCGTCTGTCTGTCCGTCTGTCTGTCTGTTGTAATCCCTACTACTTTTAAAATTGAAGAGCTAGATAAATGAAACTTATAACTTAGATTACTAATATACCTACGCTGTATGTGCGAAAATGGCGAGATCGGTCCATTGTGATCTATGATCCGACCACTTATGTTCAAATACCTCATATAAAATGTACATATAAAGATCAATTTTTATGTATACGTGCTTAGGTAAACTTTTTTGATCAAATATATATTGACATCATGCTCAAATACATGGTAATAATGTTTTCCGGCGAAAAGACTTGTGGTTCACAAAAAAAAAAATCGAAATTAGGTACACCTACCCATTTGTAAATATGGGTATCAAATGAATGGAAATTCTTCAGCGATTGAATGTTTGTAGTTATTTTCAGGATTCGTATACCCTGGTGACCTATATATCACTTTGAATGGTAACCACACATATGTGTAGGGTATTTATAGTCGGCTTAGACCGACTATAATTTTGATAATCCTAACTATCATAATTACACCTACTTTAAAATTTCCCATGTAATCTAACCTTCCCAACTGGTTTAATTTTATTTTAATTTTCACAATTGCAGAAATATTTTCAAAGCCCAACGTAAAACTTTAAATATGCCATTTAAAGATAAATTAATCGAAGTATATGTACAGGACAGTATTATTTCCAAAAATATTAATTGTTTTTAAAAAGACTTGTCATTTAACCATTAAATCTACCCGTATAATGTACATATTCATAAATTATTTTTATTAATTTTTAATATATAATTTATATAATGAGTATATATTCGGTAAAAGTTTTAAAATGATAGCGTTAAGAAAGAGTTAGATATGTTCAATCATATCTAACTCTATCTTAAGTTTCCATACGATATACTAACATTGAATTTGATTGAACATATCTAACGCTATCATCTTAAAACTTTTACCGAATATATACTAATTTTATATAACCCCAAAATTAATAAAAATAATTTAGGAATATGTACATTATAAGGGTAGATTAAACGGGTTTTGTTCAAGATTTTTTTTTAATAAAAAAACGTATGGTTTATTAAAACATTTTTAAGATTATATATTATAAAGTGAGATATAACGGTTTATATCTAAGTCGCTTAAAAAATAAGTATTTTTGGAAATGCTGTTCTGCTCATATACTTCGCCTTGAAAAAATAAGTAAGAGTAAAAAATAAGTAGAAATAATTCGTCCTTAAAATTACTTATATTTTGACTTTGGACTTTGAATACTTTTTTGCAGGGGGTGAAAATAAAAAAGAAATTTGAAGAACTATTACTTTGATCAGTGTTTCCAGATTAGTTAAATACATTTTGGATAATTTTTATCGTTTAAAAGATTTTCAGTAATGTTATCTATCAAAAAATATAAGAAAAGTACATGTTACTGAAGAAGAAAAATTATTACAGAGATATGCATATAAGTCCAATTTTACAAAAATAAAAAAACAAAAAAATGTTCGACTTTATAATTTTATATTTTCTAAACCACTGGACAGTTTTCAATTTATAATTTATGTGTTAATTGTTATTAAAAGTCCAATACAAATATTTTGATTTCATGATAAAGTGTACAATCTATGTACACAGACAAAAAAGTTCATTCTATTAATGAATTTGTTCATCAATTTTATGAATTTTACATTAGGACTCAACCAAATGAAAAAATTCATGATATTTATGAACTTTTAAACTATTTAAAAATAAAAAACTATTTTTATATTTTATTGTATTATTCTTTTTTTATTTTATTTTATTATTTTAATTTATTTATTTTTCAACTACTTACATTTTATTTTATATCTACTCTTGCTGTTGCTGCCTATTGCTGCTGTTTGTTGTTGATCGATGTTAGGTATCTGTGGCGCACGTTTCTTTGGAGTTGTAAACAACAAAGGAAACGATTTGCTTTATAAGTACGAAATGACATACGAATAAAAAAACTAAGAACTGTATCTGCCATCAGCGACTATCGGCGAGTCGCGAAGAGTAGTGAAAAGTCATGACCAGGGCAATTTTTTTTTTTGGCTTTTGCCAAAAAATGCCATTTTTGCCATTTTATCAATTATTTTGTAAATTTGCCAATTTTGATATACTTTGCCTAAAAATGCGTTTTTTACACTCTGGCAAACCTTTTTCAAATATTATTTTCGATTTTCTGGTTGTATTAAAAAAATATATGACGTCCTTTTCTTGTGTACTTATTTTTGTGTGTTCTTAATTTTGTGAATGAAATTAACGAAATAAATATTAGACCATGTAAAAGAGAAATCTATGATGTCAACAAAAATAGTTCATTGAAAAATGTTATAAATTTTTTTCCCAATTTTTTGACTATTTTTGTGCCATTTTTTGCCATTTTTGACTATTTTTGTGCAATTTTTTGACTATTTTTTGCCTTTTTTTTTGCCTATTTTTGTGCCATTTTCACTGTTTTTTGTGCCATTTTGCCTGCCATTTTTAGCTATATTTTGTGCCAAAAAAAAACTTGCCCTGGTCATGACGCATGATGCGTCAACAAAATAAAAATATCTATTTATAGAATGGTCAAAATGGCTGCAGTTCACACATACGATCATACACAAATACCTATCAACATTTCGTTGTATTTTCTATACTCCTTTTTGTGGACTGTTTTTTATTTTTCAATATCGCCTTTATGCTCGGCTGAATTGCACGTGACGCGTAGGCTGCGCTGCTTTGCGTCAAAAAATGAATATGAATACCTTAATGAACGCAATTCATAACAATTATGAACGCGTTTATTATATCAATTTCGCTCAAATTGTGCGATTCGTATATACGAAGAATAGTTCATAAATAGAATGATTTTTTCCATATATATTATGAACGGTTTTTCAATTAACGGCGTTCATTCCATTTATGAACAAATTTTTGTCTGTGTACAAATATGTAAAGTAAAGTATTCAAAATGAAAAAAAAATCATGTTCAAGGCTATATCTTTTAAACTAAACAGTAAGAACATTTTCTTTAGATCTTAATGTAATCTCTTCATAAACAAAAGATTTATTAAAATTTTCTATTTTTTACAATTTTTGAAAGATTTTTCATGAAAAAAATCTCAACTCTATAGACTTTTATCTCTATTCAAAATGCAAACTCCAATTTCAAATCTTAAGTTCTCTCAAGAATTATCTATATATATATATATATATATATATATATATATATATATATATATATATAAACACGAAATTGTTCGTGTATTTTACGAAAATATTCGTGAAATTTATTCACGAAATATTTCGTACAATACACGTAATTTATGATAAAATTATTTATTTTACGAAACTATTCGTAGATTTATCTACAAGAGCCATATGTACATAATACGAAAGATTCGTAATTTATTGAATATTTGTGTACCTTTTTACGAATATATTCGTACATTTTTAGAAATGTACGAATATATTCGTACATTTTATGAAACATATGAAACATTTTACAAATCTTTCGTAAAATACACGAAGACTTTGTTTAAAAAAAACTGATGATGGTAATGACGACTCATTAATACAAATATAAAATATTTTGAACAAACACAACTCGATTTGATCACACAGAACACATTTTAAACTTTGAGTATTTTATAACTATCTGCTTGCGACCGCGTTACCAATTAATAAAATGCAGCTCCAAGTTGCTATTTGACGCAGCAGCTTTCTAATTATTCGTCAAAAACACAATTGTTTCGTAAAATTCTACATATAACCTCACAATTTACGAAAATTTAGTAATTTATTCGTAAAATTTGAAGCTCATTCGTAAAATAATATAACATATTACGTCGTTTGGAATGTTTAGTTTGTATGAAAGGTACCACGCCCCTTTGTCCAATCGCGCCCATATATAGCATATGACACCCTCTGGACTTCTGTTACAAAATTTCAGTTAAATCGGTTCAGCGGTTTAGACGTGATGCTGGAACAAACAGACAGACAGACCGACAGACGGACCAAGAGTTTTTTATATATAGATTTAAATAAATTGTCGAACAATGGTGACGTAATATGGTACATTAGGCATTTAAACATGATCAAACTTTTGCCTTAATAGTTAGATTTGTTTTATTTTTACAGTTTTGTTGATTATTATTATTTGTTGATTACTTAATTTGAGCAAAACGAAAGAGGAAAAAGTTATATTTCTGACATTATCAAAACGTGCAATCAAAAATTGTTATTAATGGATAACAAATTGTTTATCTATCGAACGACATTTCAAATTTGGAATATAAATATTATATTTGAAGTTTGAAGAAATACCAATAACACAAATGAGGTAACGGGGGTTATGTTACTTTAATATTTTTTAACACATTAAAAGATACAAAATTATTTCTAAATAAAAATTAATAATTTGCTTTTTCAACTTTAATTCCAAATACGATACTTGATTTTACATATGGATATCCCATTCATCAGTTATAAATAATGGTGCTCAATTTGACTGTATACTCAGTTTCTTCTAACGTTAATTGTCAAGACTAATTTTAATATACTAATTCGTTTTTTTAATGTAATTGGATCTAATGTTAGATATTTTAGTTTTTTAAGATCGAATGATAAACAATAATATAATGTATGGTTATACAGACCATAGTACAAAAATTCGGGTATAGCTTATTTTTTATGTAATTTACAAATATGTAAAATATACAATCATTTTAAACCTTATACATTTTTTTAAGATATTGACGGAAATTGTGTTGGTAGGACATATTTAAAAAATAGGATCCGGTAAAAAAAGTAAGTAAGTAAAACTATCTATTGCATAACCATAAATTCTCAACACCCATAATATTTATTTATCATTACATCCGAAATGCTAAAAAAATATTTCGATAATAGTATACAAAATCATGTGTTTATATTCAAATATCTTAAAACATATCGGAATTTGTTTTTATACTGCAAGTAGTCTTGACAATTGAGAGAAATATTTCGTTATGAGTTTTTTTTTTTGGAAATTAGCATTAATCAAGTTTTAATGAAATTTACTTGTTTAAATTAAACAACAGTAACTTCAAGACATCTTCAATTTACAAAAAAGAAAAACTTTTAGTGGATTGAGAAAAATTGTTTAAAAGATTTTTTTTTTAATTTTCTACGAAAAAATCAAGTAAGGTCCCTCTTCCTCATTATTAAAAATTAAAGGTGAGAATATTTTTTTTAAATATATGTAAAAAAAACGAGAAAACGAAAAAATCAAGTAAGCTCGCTCTTCCTCATTATTAAAAATTAAAGGTGAGAATATTTTTTTTTAAATATATGTAAAAAAAAAGAGTTGGGAAAGTTAGGTCACATGGGACGGACTTTTATAGTCGGTCGTGCCCGACTATGGATACCCTACATCTTTGGTATACCTTAATTTTAAAGTTCTTAATTATGCTGAACCCTCAGAATATTATTCACATATCAGAAATGTACATCTTATATAACACTGTGCACACATTTGACAAAAATTTTCGACACCAGAAATGAAAGTTACATATTCTTATGGATTTGGACATTCTAAGAACAATGGCGTTTTCAGTTTTTTTCCCCACACATCCAGTTTTAAGGATATTTGAGAAAAACGAAAAACCACGTTTTTGAGGATTCTATTGGTTGGTAAGCGTTGATTATAATGTCAGACTTACTTTTATTTTATTCAAAACATGCATAACAGAACACAAATTATATGTACATATCAATTTTGACGTTTACGATTTTTTTTAATAAAACGCCAATGAAATCTATGAGATTTGCTAAGTTATAATGCAAAGCACAAGAATGGTATTGAAAAACAAATGCTCAAAAACTGGTCTATTTTTAGCCGAAAAATTAGTCCTTTTTGCTTTATATCTCAGGTCCTGTTAAATGAATTTAAAAAATTGATATGTACATATAATTTGTGTTCTTTGAATAAAATAAAAGTAAGTCTGACATTATAATCAACGCTTACCAACCAATAGAATCCTCAAAAACGTGGTTTTTCGGTTTTGTCAAATATCCTTAAAACTGTACGTGTGGGGAAAAAACTGAAAATTCCATTGTTCTTAGAATGTCCAAATCCATAAGAATATGTAACTTTCATTTCTGGTGGTAAAATGGGTTGCGCACAGTGTAATTTAAAAAATGGATATAAAAGTATATAATAGGTAATAAAAAATTAAGAAAAATAAAAGTGGGTGGACCACGCCCACGCAAATATTTCATAGATTTGATTTTAATAATTTACGGCTAAAATGTTCACTACCCGGGAAATAATGTAAAAAAAATGTGGACGGATCACGCCAATTTTTGGACCACATATTTTTAGGTGAATTCTAACAATACTTTTTAAATTTTATAACTATATCTTGAATACTTTTCGAGGTATTAGTTCCTAAAGTGTTATATAAAAGTGACTTGAATGGAAGGTGGGCGTGTCTGTTGACCAATTTGGCTCATTTTCAAACTGAGTTCCTACTTTTGGCTAAATCATATTGTGACCAAATTTCATCATATTCTGACCATTATTTCTCAAGTTTCCTCCTTTACGGACAGCAAGACAGACAGACAGACCAACGGACATAGCTAAACGGACTCGGGTAGTGATGCTGATCAGCAATATATATACCTTTCCATACCGGCCACGCCTCCTAAGGGGCGTTACATAATATGCACAAACTGAATATACCCTGTAACTCATAGGTGTAGGGTATAACTAGTAAAAGTCTGCGGATGTTGAACAATGTTATAAATTTTCCGACAAAGTTCACTAGAATTTCAATACAGTTTTAGACATTTTACACACTGCCACGTTCTGGTATTAACAGTGATTGGCGGTACTTAAAAAATTCACCCGCCAAAAAGAACTTTTGAATTATGTGAAAAGTAATAATGTATTAATGTTAATGAGATACCATACTAATTGTCATACCAAGAGTTGTCATATTTATTTATTATTTTTAAATTCGTAGTCACCCAGTAACAATTACGAATAACCAAATACTTATAATTGAAAGAACCTTTTTTGACATTGGATGTGTTAAATCGCTGAAATAACAAACATACATATATTAATATAGTGTAGTATTTTAGTTGCAGCAACACTCTCACAAAAATTCTGTTTTCTTAGTGTACGTTTCTCAGAGAGCATATATAGACGCTTCGTATAGGAGGTAGTTGTCCGTTTGCCTATTTGCTCCAAATTTGTATATGTTCACCTAAATACACACATTTCAGCGTGCACAAAATTTCATGTTGATATATCTATCCGATTCAGTGTATTTGCTGTGTAAAGGAAGTGGGCGAGGGTATATTTGTATGCGAGGCAAGAGTTTCCGGTCACCGATTTACTCCAAATTTTGCCATAACCTTTCTTATTTAATGGCATTTATTTCAACAAAAATTCGAGTCGAATCTCATTTCACTTTCTCTAGAAATAAATAAATCAATAAATAAGTTCACTTTGTGATAAGTCCGTTGACTTATCACGCCGATTTTTGTAATTTTCTTAATGGGCTGTATTAATTCAAGCATAAAAAATTTCATTGTCATAGGACCACTCCTTCTATTTTTTCCAAGAAATGTATTGAACAATAACACTGTGCGTCGCGCCAACATGGCTGTAAAATGTCGTTATTTTGATATATTTAAAGAAAATTCAAAGCGATAAAACAACATTAAAATGGCAGAAGTTGTGTGGAGACCCATCATGGCGTCGTTCTCTCTCACATACCACCCCCAACCACCGTTTCTAGAAATTCAAACAAAGAAAGTGTTTTTTTTTTTAAATATAAACTTTTTTCAGCATTTGAACTCAAAACTGAAGCCAACAACATGCACAGCACGACTTACTTCAACTTTCATTCCTACTGAATCCACCCCCAAAATGTCGCGCACAGCAGTCGTTGTATGTCTCGTTCTTAGATCTCGAATGCAAAACCATTCATAGATAAAAATGGAAGTCCTTGGGTTCAGTTCGTGCCGCTGGAACGAGCGTGGGCGAATTACGGGATGTGTTGGTGCGTTGTGCGAAATATTTCTGGGTTTAGTTTACTTGGATATTAATGTCGCTTTACAGGATCTGCGATGAAGAATTAATATCAGTAGCTTGCTGTACGCCACACCAAAAGGTTTGTGGGCGTGTCCATGATTTGTAATATAAAAAACACATTAAAAATCTGTATATAAATATTATGAATTTTGTTCACCAATTTAAGATTTATATCTTTATCATTTTTTTCTATCTCTATCATTTTTTCTAATTTATGACCCGTGAAGATATATTTTCAAATTCTTTGTGTTGTAATATATACATTTTTCAAATAAATCTTTTTGCTTTCCTTTCTTAATTTTAATAATAGATTTATCTAATTTTCTCACAATTTCAAAACGTTGAGTCCAAAATGAGAAAATCTATACATTTGCAATGTACCCTATAATAACAGATTTTATGAAATATTAATTAATAAACTAATGGGTTCAGTCGGAGGTTTTTCGGTGTGAGACATTTTACGAAATTTAACTGAACTGAAAAATAATATGAATAATGAGAAAAATAGCAGTTTTTACTCGAATTTCTCTCAGAAAGACATCGCAAAAAAATACTTTAAATATGATGTAAGGATATTTTAAGATTACATGCATAATTATTTTTAATTGAAAATCTATTTGTCAGGTTCGGAATTTTGGAATTTCCGTAAGAAATGCACTTCGTTTGTAGTCCTGTCCGAATTTAAAACTATTTAATTTTTTTTATTTTTACCACTGGCAACTGTTATTACCAGTTACCGTATTGTTTTCAGTGTATATTTAAAAACCATTGAAGATACATCGAATTACCAATTTAGGCATACTCGAATAACTGCAGAGGCATTCCGAAGAGACCTCCAGATACTCGCAGACCACTTTATGACAACTTACGACGGTTTTTGATGGCTTAAAAAACCTTTGCCGACCGACTGTAGCTAAACAGCTTGTTTGGTAAATACAAGCGCTTCCATAGAATTACAAGAATGTGTATTTCCAACGCTATATATGTGCCAACCAAGTCTCCGTCTGTCTGTCTCTTTTGCGCTTTCGCCATAAAAAATAATGCGCATTGGGTGCGGAAAAGAATGAGAGACAGAAAAATAGTTGAAGAACTCTGAACGCTGTCGAGAATATGTGGGGGAGATTAAGCATTTTTCCGCAAAAAAGGAAAGATGAAAAAAAAAACACAAAACAAAAAGATAGATGGAAAGTAAGAAAGCATTAAAAAAAGACGCCGAGTGCTGATACCAGAGTTGATGAAGCAACAACAATGAACAAAAAAATAAAGAAAAAATAAAGAAAAAAGGATGCAAAAAGGAGGAAAAAAGTTGGGAAATATTCTTGGCATGCTTTTATGCGCTGTCGCGGTTGGCGCTCCGTGCAGCTCTCTATGGCTCTGACTGGCTGCCTGACTGCCGCTGCAATGCTGGTTGGATGAAGCGGGTTTCTTTTTGTGGCATTTGCTGTGCTGCTACTTTTTCATTTTAATTTTTTTTCTAATTTAGTTTTTCCTCTTTTCAAATTTTTACGCTTCGAAAGCGAGAGCGAAATGTAGTTATTTTTATTATGTTGGCAAACGTGTATGTGGCTTGGTTCATGTGTACGTGTGGGTGTGTTTATGGGTATGTGTGGCTGCGAGTGTGGTACGAAATGCGGTACAGGCTGCGTTGCGTGGTGGCTGTTTATCATCTGCCCGCCAACACTACTCAAAGAATATTACACAGTACACATACACAAGGACAGACATACAGACAAACCGACACTCAGTGAGGCGACAATCTAAGAAAGCCAAAGCTCGTCGTCACCTCGCCTCGCCCACTCAACGCATTCGAGTGCCTTAGGCAGCGCGTCTTAAACTGTACAGCAACTGGCAACAAAGTCTTTTCTTTCTATTTTTTACTTCTAAATGTTGGATAAAACTATGGTTGCCTGTTTGGGTGGCGCTGCCTCTACTGCTGCATATATGACACATTTTAAATAAAAGTTTGTTTTTTTTATTTTACACGTTTTTCTTTCTTCTGCAGTTAGAAAAAGGCTTTTGCAGTAAATACCAAAATTAATTAAATTTGTACGTTAATATTGCAGCATTCATTTTATGAACGTTGCTTTAATATATGGTGTTTAAATTTTTTAAAATCATTGAAACTGACTTTAATTTACGAATAACATCCGTAGTTTTTCGACTTAATGATAATGATTAATAGATTTGGATCAAGTATTCCTAAAATTATAAGAATGACAAATTTTAGGGCCAGAATTCTATACCTCTATTTTTTATAGTAATTTAAAGTTGAAAAATTGAAAACAAAACATTGAAATACTCTATGTTTATTTGCTTCTTCTCCGTTTTTGTTCCAAGATCTTCACTTTAGGATCACACTTGCTGAGAAAGAGGTGCTCGGTACAAGTGGGAGTTCATTTTGGTATATGTTTAATTTGAATAGCATAATTTTATAAATTGATATATGGTGGTGCAAAATTGAAACAATTTGTTTCCCATTTTGAAAATATCTGTGTTTTTTGGCCAGGCACGGCCGTACTCAATGAAATTTTAATTTGAAAATATTATTCGAAAGCTGAAATAAATTTGCACCGTATGACCTATATCTAATTAATGTGTCATCAAGATCAAAAGATTACGATCACTTCAAATGTCGAAAAAAATGAGCGTGAATTTGTTCAAACAGCAGTTTTTCGCGTGGCATTCGCGTCCCATTATTATTTGAAATAGTCTAGTATATTGCGTGAACTGAGTTTTTTATTAATTGCTATCACAAAATCAGTGGCGCATATAAAAATCTTGAAATGCAAAAATTTCATGGACTTTTTGAAAATTGTGAAAAATTTTGATATATTGTTTTTGCTAGTTTTTATGGTAAATAATGTTTTTAAAGAGTTCTAAGCATTAATGTAGAATGGTTTCGATTCAAAGAATTGATTGCAATCAAAAATGTCTATCTTAAGTCCCTTAATAGTGAAATCGCGACATTTTTGTCAATACATATTTTATTGAGGCACATCCAAAGTACAACACGAAAAAGGTCAAAATATTCAAAAATCGTAAGTTTGGTCAATGTTTTAACCAAAAAAATGAGGCGCATTCAAATTTTTTGAAATTTCCAGATTTTACGCACCTACTTAAATTTTCATAATCTCCAAAAGCGTCACTATATAAAATTTTATATCTATTAATTGGTATTGCTAAACCAATAGAGATATTACCATATTATATTATCATAATCTCCAAAAGCGTCACTATATAAAATGTTATCTCTATTAATTGGTATTGCTAAACCAATAGAGATATTACCATATTTCTTTTTATGTTTTATTTTAAATTGTCTTTAATGACTAATTAATATATAATTTAAAATAATTGCAATCGAATGTGTCCTTAAAACAGCGAAAAAATTTTGTTAAAAAAAAAAAAAATTGTGTACATCTGCAAGTATTAGAAATTATATATATATTTAAACTTATATTGGTAACTCTTCATACGCTTTATAAATATATACATTTTTTTCTCAAATTAAGTGAAAACAGTGATATTAATTTTTTTTTTAAATTTTCAACTTAAAACCGCCATAACTTTTGCGCCCCTTGCAATAATTGATTCACGCGAACGGAATTCACATACTATAATATCAGAGTACATCGGCACAAAACGAAATTAATGAGCCATTAAAATTTTTTTTGAATTTTGTGTACCCAAAATTCTAAAAAAATTCTTGTTATATATATCTTGTATAAATATATATATATATATATATATATATATATATATATATATATATATAGAGGTATGTTATTTACTGCCGAGAAGTATATCTATATATATATAAATATATATATATATATATATTATATATATATATATATATATATATATATATATATATATATATATCTATATATATATATATATATATATAAATATATATATATATATATATATATATATATATATATATATATATATATATATTTAAATATATATATATATATATATATATATATATATATATATATATATATATATATATATATATAAATTAATTTGGGAATATCCCGTTCGAAAAATATTACATTCAATATTTTCACGAATAACTAAAATCATAAAATCATCATAATTTTTCATAATAAAAAAAACAAAAATTGTTAAGTCTACCTAGTAAAAAAGTATTCAAACTCCAATTTGGTTTGTATGTTTTTAACATTGTTAATTTTTCTAAGAATTTTGTTTTATGTTTTATATATTTTAAATTGTTAAAATGAGTTTTATTTGATTACGTACCGCTAAATTTATAAAAATATTTCACTATTTTAAAGAATTTTAATGGAATTTATTTCAGAGCGGGTGTGGTCAGAACCCCTATTCACCCTACCCACCTGCCTACGTGCCTGGCGCATACTATGATCATTTAGATACACATTCAAATAACGGAAAGCAAGGTTATTGTTGCTTCTATATTTGCACGATATAATAATATATATTTATAAAATAAAATTTATTAAAATATTTATAAAACGAGTTGGGAAAGTTGGGTCACATGGGGCGGATTTTTATAGTCGGTCGGGCCCGACTATGGAATACCCTACACCTTTGGTGGGGATATTAACCCTCGGAATATTATTCATATATCAGAAATTTACGTCTTATATCCCCGGAAATTAAAAAAATTAAAGTATAAAAAACTAAAAAAAATAAATTTGAAAAATGTAATTGGGCGGACCACGCCTATATTTAAAATTTTGAAAGGCTAATAATTCATAGATTTGATTTTAATAATTTACGGATCAAATTTCCACTATGAAAACCCGGGAAATAATGAAAAAAAAAAGTGGGCGGATCACGCCCATTTTTGGACCACGAATTTTTACTTGAATTCTAACAATACCTTTTAAATTTTATAACTATACCTTGAATACTTTTCGAGTTATTAGTTCCGAAAGAGTTATATAAAAGTGACTTGTATGGGAGGTGGGCGTGTCCGTTGACCGATTTGGCTCATTTTCAAACTCAGTTCCTACTTTTGGATAAAATATATTGAGACGAAATTTCATCGCATTCTGATCAGTATTTCTCAAGTTATTCTGTATTCGGACAGCAAGACAGCAAGACAGCAAGACAGCAAGACAGCAAGACAGCAAGACAGCAAGACAGCAAGACAGCAAGACAGCAAGACAGCAAGACAGCAAGACAGCAAGTCAGCAAGACGGACAGACAGACAGACGGACATGGCTAGACGGACTCGGGTAGTGATGCTGATCAAGAATATATATACTTTTCCATACCGGACACGCCTCCTAAGGGGCGTTACAATATATGCACAAAGTTAATATACCCTGTACCTCATAGGTGTAGGGTATAATGATAATCAATTCTTAAGTTTGAGAATGATATTTATTGTGTTGTATGAGGAAACACCATAATTTAAAGTTTTAATATATTTAGCAAATGAGTTTATTAAATTAATTATTTGATTTATTATATTGATTAATTATTCTCAATTAATAGTGTTTGCTATATTTACGTCGAATATATTTTTCTGTGCAAACACTTGCATATTTACTTTACAAATATGTGCAATATGACATATTAATTAATATCATGTTTATTAAATTTTGCGTTATATATTTTTTTTTTATTTTGCACTATAGCAGAAAAGTTTTCAAAGCCCAACGTAAAAACTTAAGTATGTAATTTTATAGATTATTCTAAACTCACTTATTTTTTGCCCGTCGAAGTATATGTGCATGACAACATTATTTCCGAAAATATTAATTTTTTTCGACGGGCATAAATAGGTAAGAATAAAAAAATGTTTAGAACTAATTTATCTTAAAAATATTACGGAGATTTGCGTACAAGTCCAATTTTCCTAAAAAAAAAAACTAAAAAATGGAAAACAAAAAAAAAAAATCTATTTTACAATTTTATATTTACCAAACCACTAGAGATATTTAAAAACGGTTTTCAGTTGTGTTAATTTATAAAAATCCCATACAAATATTTTGATTTCATCATAAAATGTACAATCAAAAATGAAAACAAAAAATCATTTTCAAGTCTATATCTTTAAAACTAAACAAGATATTTTCTGAAGTAAACACATTTTCTTTAGATCAATGTAAGCTTTTCATAAACGAAATAATTTTAAAAATCGGTTAACATTTGGATTTTTTACAATTTTTGAAAATTTGTTAATGAAAAATTTCTCAACTTTACTGATTTTTATCTCCATAACTATTTAAGGTACAAACTAAAATTTTAAAACTTAAGTTCTTTTAAAATCGGTTGAGTAGTTCCGAAAATACTGAATTTAGTTAAGAGCGTTTGGGCACACTGTCCGACGTAGCTGACGCGAACTCTCTTGTCTGTGCCATTTGCGGAGACTCTGAAATCAAGAAAACTTGCATTTGCAAGGAGGCGGATTTTGCAATTGTAAAAAACGTGAATTCAGTTGGTGTATAAAAATGTGAATTTAAATTGTATGCAATTGAAATGACATATCCCAAAGTGTACATTTCATGTTTGCGGACATTTATTTCCATTGTGTGTACACAACTTTTTCACAATTTCTGAATACGCCTCTTGACGCGGATAAAAAATCTTCCAATAATATTTAACCTTAAAAAACTAAGTTAAAACTTATTTAATTTCCTATAATCCTATTAATATATAACAAATATAACCGCTCTGTTGTCCTTTTTTAACACGCATTATGTGCATAAATACAGGGTTTTGTATGCATTTTTACTCATAACCAGTTGGGAAGGTTAGATCACATGGGAAATTTTAAAGTAAGTGTAATTATGATAGTTAGGATTATCAAAATTATAGTCGGTCTAAGCCGACTATAAATACCCTACACATATGTGTGGTTACCATTCAAAGTGATATATAGGTCACCAGGGTATACGAATCCTGAAAATAATTACAAACATTCAATCGCTGAAGAATTTCCATTCATTTGATACCCATATTTACAAATGGGTAGGTGTACCGAATTTCGATTTTTTTTTTGTGAACCGGAAAACATTATTATAATGTTGCCGGAAAACATTATTATAATGTATTTGAGCATAAAAATTGATCTTTATATGTACATTTTATATGAGGTATTTGAACATAAGTGGTCGTATCATAGGTCACAATGGACCGATCTCGCACATACCGCGTAGGTATATTAGTAATCTAAGTTATAAGTTTCATTTATCTAGCTCTTCAATTTTAAAAGTAGTAGGGATTTCAACAGACAGACGGACAGACGGACGGACAGACAGACAGACAGACGGACAGACGGACATCGCTAAATCGACTCAGGAGGTCATGCTGATCAAGAATGTATATACTTAGGGTATAAAAATGTATTTTGAAACTACAGATGTGTATAAGTTTTACATACTTTTCTGTGTAAATTTAATTTTTACACATTTGGTGGAATTTACTTCATTAATAAGAGGAAACCAGTTTCATACATTTATTGTAGTAAATTTTTCTTAGAGTGTAGGCATAGAACGTGATATATGTATATGATCAACCGTTATTTTTTGTTTGCAATGGTTTTATACCAATGGCAGTTTGTAAACGTTGACTATTGGCAACTTTTTATTATTTTCTGATGACCCTTTACGCTAATCGCGGTGGTGATATTGGATTTGGTGGGTTATTTGTAGAACAATATTTTATTTCAGATGATACAGATTTGGTCGCTAGTAATGAAAAATTTTGACATAGCGCGTGTACGCTTGAGAAAAATGTTCCAAAAAAATGAGGTGGAGTCCCCAAATAACAAATCCAGCTCTGGTCCAATCACTAAACAGAATATTACATTTTTTTGTTTAATTTTGTATTTTGTTGAGTGCCCTTCTAAATATTTTTTGAAAGCAGACAAAAAAAATATATACGTATTCATTTCGGCATTCTTAATGACGTTTTCATTTTCTAGAATTCATGTTTCAAAAATATGATGGGCCAAATATGCAGTCAATTCGCAGTCAAGTATGAAAAAAATATGTTTAAAAGCAGTTAAAAAATGTATTTCAAAAGAAACAGATAACTCGTCTTTTGTACAGTAGCTTATCATGGACAGACGATTTTTACTTTGAAACCACTTACCTACAAAGTTTTCATATTCGTGATTTGCGAGTTCGCATTACGCTAAAATCGTTATCAAATCAAAAGATGGCATGGAAAATATCATTAATTATATTTTCTAATATTAAATTTACTTAATGCAGAAATATGGGAAAGTATAAAAAAAAACTCAGGTATATGACATTCTGGACCTTTTTGCCACTAACAACTACAAGCAACCAAAACAGCCTCTAGATTTCATTTACTTATATATTAAGTCGGTCTAAATTATATACATGAAATGACGATGAAAAAAGCATACACAACAGATTTCAAACATAAAGAAGCACACAGCAGCATTCCGAGTATAAGAAAAAGTGGCACTTTTTACATCCTACAACATGTACCACTCACATATTTTTGCCACCATCCAAAACCAACTATTAATGAGGAGACAGACAACTTACGTGTCACTTTCCCCTACTTGAATTTAATGTCTTGAAAAAATTCTGTACATAAAATGGGCGGAATTTTCTAAATGCTATATATAAGAATTTATGTAAAAATGTCGGGTATAGATATTTTTTGGCGCTGTTATTGTAGGAGCGTCGCAAAGTGTGACACGTACCGCATGCGGCACGAAAGAGTAAATACTGCTTTTTATTGGTGTTGTGTGGTAGGATGAAAAACTCTTTTTTTTTAAGAAGCAGCAGATAAAAAGATACAAAGATACATTTGCCGTATAAAAAAATGAATGTAATTTAATAAATTTACATATAATAAGTATATGTAGATCTTTGGAAATGTGTATGTAACGCAGCTTAAAAATACAAAGAAATGAGCAGACGTTCTTCTGTATTTGTGAAGTGTTTGTAATAAAGGCATGTCTTAGGTTGTGAGGACTTTGGCAAAGTTGTGCTGTGTTATAAAACAAACTGATACCAGAGTTGATTTTAGTTTTGTTATGTTATGTTTATCCAGTACTTCAGTACTATGAAGCTCATTTTCCTCAAATCTCCATAGTTAAAAATATAAGTCTCTTGCGTCTATGATTTTTGTGATTCCCAGGTAGTTGTATTTTTTAATATCAATAAGTGTTGGACCAGAAATTCCCTTGGTTTTCAAATAGAAGGGCGTTGTATGCCTGTTTTTAATTTTAGTTGATATACGCTTTTTTTTTGGAAGATATAACTTTCTAAATAGTATGTTATACCTTTCAAACCTTTAAAAAAAGCTTCCCTTTTTTATTTTGTTTGTCGTGTTATTGAGTCGTGCTATTGAAAACCGATGAAATAGAGATAATAATTTTTATATTTAGTTTGAACTATGCTCTGTATAACCATAAATCATTTTCTTATTGATCATTACACCCGTAATACTAAAAAATCCAAATCCTAAATCCAAATATCTTAAATATTTTTTGCAATATTAATATCCATTAGTATATTTACATTTACAATGAACAGAAATATTGCTTTTAACGTTTTTGTAAACCTGTTTCGCAACAGTACTTTTTTTGTTTTAAGTAATGGGTAAGAACCTCTTAAAATTATGATTGCAATTTTCTCAAAAACGTTACGTAAGAAAACAAAACAAAACAATCAAAATCAACACCAGCGAATTATATATGGTATGAGATTTCCATAAAAAAATCATGTTTTTAAATACGGACTTCATAGGCTGAACAGTATTCTCGTTAATGATATTATGTCATATTGTACGTTACGTAATATGATAAACTATAAATTCAATTTTGTGTATGTGTATATCTTCTATATATATAAAACTCTTGGCCCGTCTGTCTGTCTGTTTGTTCCAGTATCACGTCTAAACCGCTGAACCGATTTAACTGAAATTTTGTAACAGGAGTCCGGAGGGTCATAGTCATAGGCTATATATGGGTGCTGAACTCACCGCAATAAAATTCACCACACTAAAACTCACCACACTAAAACTCACCACACTAAAACTCACCACACCAAAATTCACCTTACCTTAACTCACCACACTGAAACTCACCACATTAAAAGTCACCACACTAAAGTTTTACTGTGAAAAACTCTACGGGGAAGAGTTCTACGGGAATTAATTCTACCGGGAACAATTCTACCGGGAAGAATTCTACGGGAAAGCGTTCTGTGGGGAAGAATTTTCCATTGAAGATTTCTACTGGGAAGAAATCAAGAGCGAAATATTCTACGGGGAAGCGCAGTCTGAGAAATAATATCCTTGCATTCACAAAATCTTGGCACGAGTCGTGCACGGGTCCAGCTAGTATATATATATATATATATATATATATATATATATATATATATATATATATATATATATATATATATATATATGTATGTATATATATATATATATATATATATATATATATATATATATATGTATATATATATATATATATATATATATATATATATATATATATATATATATATGTCTATATATATATATATATGTCTATATATATATATATATATATATATATATATATATATATATATATACATGTATATGTATATATATTTCACTAAAAAAAAAAATTCACTAAAATCAAAATATTGTAAACTAATATGTATTGTACACAAATATTTATTTAATAAAATATAATACACAAATATTTTAGGGAACTCGAAATATAACTTTTTTATATTTTACATTGTTTTATGCTTTCCAATAATTTTCAGCGTACAATCGAATTTGTAATTACATGGAAACGTTATTTTATTAAAACCAAAACAGTAATATCAACAATATTAAATTATTGCTGAATAAAATAAATACGTAATGTTAATTATTTATTACAATAAATATAATAATTATGGCTTTTAAAAATAACATGACATAAGAAATAATATTGATTTTATGTTGTAAAATAATTAAAACAATTGTTTGAATTATTCAATTAATATTATTATCACTTTAAAATAATAGTATATATCAGTATATTTTAATCTGAGAAAATATTACATGACTATTATATTAATTTAAAGAGCTAAAAAATGTAAATTTAAATAGTAAAAACTTTTAAAATTGAATCATTATAAATCGGCTCAATATTAATCCACAAAAACAGAAACAGTTCTGTTTACTACACTAAAACAAAAATTGTTAAAAACAACATTATTCCTTTACAAAACTTGTTCAACATTAAAAATATTAATATTGATATGAAAAATGTTTATATTGTTTTTTGTTATGTGTTTTTTGTTGAAAATCTGTAAAACTGTCAGTTTTAACGTAAAATTTAAATTAATTTCCATTTGTTGTTGTCGTAAATCGTGATATTTTAATTTTTAATATGCGTGCAGTGTTCGTATTTGATTCTGTAGTGACACTACAGCCTATATGATGCTTGCGACAACAACAATTGACAAGCATAAAGTTGGTGCAATTTTTGCATGTTTTGCCTGGTTGTTTTGTGCTTGTACTAAATTCGCATTTAGTTCATTGCACAAAATGATCTTATAGGCTTTGTTATGCAGAAGTTGTGCAGTAGACCGCTGATGAGGAAGCTTGGCAGCTTCCGAAACAGCTGTACGGTCAGCCAACAACTTTTTGTTTTTGTCAATTGTTGTTCGTTTTACTCCCTAGTACATAGCACTCTGTATCTGGGAAGACCTTGAGCCCGTAAAAACAATATTTTTGCAATAACTCTATTTTATGTCGAAAAACAAACAACAGTATATGAAATCTTATCAATTTTACATCCATTACAAACAAACTTTGCGAGTAAGAAAATGTTCAGTAGAACGTGGGATCTAGAACCTAAAATGACTCGCTGGATTTACATTTCTATCTTACTTTATGTAGTGTTGGTCTGGTGGTGAGCTCATTATACAATGGTCAGAACTAAGAAACTGGAAAACGTATGTGTTTGGGCATAACTAGAGCCCTCAGTGATACTACATCTGATGCCAATAGATATCTTTGCAAAAAGAGTGGCGTATAATACGGCACTCAGGCTCAAAGAATCCAATTGTTTCAAGTATCGACCTTTTGGATATATTATCAAAGTAAATATTACAAATATTACTACGGATTACATAGCTCCAAAAACACGATTCCATCAAGAGAGTACTGGTCATCACGAACTGGGGAGCCTTTAAATACACTCAACGTCAGGAACTGCAATTAACCAGAACAGGAAGAAACGCTAGAGCACCTACTCTGACAATGCCCGGCATTGGCGATAAGTACACTCTAAAAATGATTGTAAAATTACAACTATAAATGTAGTAAATTTCACGCTTTTTTGGTGTTTTGCTAAAATAATAATTGCGAAAAGTGCTGCAGAACGTGTTTTTCAAATGTACGCTATAAAAAGTGTATTTTGAATAATTTCATAAAATTCGCGTGATATAATCACTTTGTGCAGATATTGTAACGTACCTTAAGAGGCGTATCCGATATTAAAAAGTATATATCTTCTTGATCCGCATCACTACCCGAGTCTGTTTAGCCATGTTCGGCTGTCCATCTGTCTCCATATTGTAACTGAAAATACAGGTCAGAATGCGATGAAAATTGGTTACAGTATGTTTCAGCCAAAAAATGGTTCTGTATACGAAAATCGGTCAACGGAAACGCCCACCTCCCATACAAATCACTTTTATAGAACTCTTTAGGATTTTTTCAATAAGTATATATTGAAAAAATTTAAAACATATTAGCATTTGCCTAAAAATATATGTTCCAGAAATGAGCGTGGTCCGCCCACATTTGATTTTTTCATTATTTTCCGATTTTTTATAGTGGAAATTTTAGTCGTAAATTATTGAAAAGTAATCTATTAAATATTTTATGTATGCTTCTGAGTATGGAAATGAGCCAAATCGGCCCACCTCCCATACAAGTCGCTTACACCTCTTATATACCCACCAAAAGTGAAGGGTATTCCACAGTCAGGCCCGGACTATAAAATTCCGTTCCATATGTTCTATAAAACTCCGAAAGTAGCGGTTTTTTACACTTTTAAACATGTATGAACGAAAGAAGATACACATTTTTTGTCATTCAATTGCATATTCTTAAACGATATAAATAATAAAACAAATTTGATGGTTTGATCTACACACAGAAGAAAATTTGTGTAATATTACGAGGTAACTTGTTTCCTCGCTTCCTGACCTTGACCTTAGCCATTTGACCACCTCTTCACACATCTTACTCTGATTAGCATGCTCGATCCGGCCAACCAGATTTTGCAATGCTGTTTCACAGGATTTTCCACATTGGTAAGCATGTTGTCTTCACGATAGTGGGTAGCTTGACAACGATGTTTTTCTGATGTACAACTCAACTAGTCTTTCTAGACACTTTAGTATGAAGGACATCATACTAATGGGTCTGAAGCTCTTGGCTAAGGAATAGTCTTCTCTTTTAACTTAAGGAATGAAGGCTGCTTTAGCAAAACTCCAGAATGTCGTAATGAATGCCCATGCGAGATTTGCTTTAAATATCTTCTTTAGGCATGGTAGCAATTGAGTTGTACCTTCCTGTAGCATAACTGGGTAGATGCCATCCGACCCAGGAGACTTGAAGTCATCAAAAGAGGCCACTGCGTATTGGATAACTTCATCGTACACAACCAATCTGGCAACCTGCCAGTCATATTTTCTCACATTAGAGTTGTTATTGCAGTCCCCAGTGCTGGGATTACAAAATGCAATTTGAATTGGGGGATATGTCCGCCAAGATCCGCGAACATAATCCCAAAAAAAAATTCGGTCATAATACCCAATGAATTTGGGAGCTTAAGTCCACGTTGCTTTGCGTACATAAACCCCAAAATAACATGTTATCATGCGCGATTTTTTTGGGAATTCAAATTTGGCCTGCGGCGCTTCAGTTTCGCATAGATTCAAAAAATATCAAAATAAAAATATATCTTTGAAGGAAGAGAAGAATAAAATTTTATTTCCAAAAAATCGCGCGATTGTTTGTAAATTTCGCCTGCGGCGTTTCAGTTTCGCTTAATTTAAAAAAATAACAAATTAAAATTATAAATTAGTTTTATTCATAAGAGATGAACAAAATTCGAATTGGGGGTTATGTCCGTTGGAGGTTATGTCACGGCACCATAAAAATATGTGACCATATGTGGCATTAGAAAAAGTTTTTTTATTTTGTTTAATTATGGTAAAATAAAATATTAAATGCGTCTTCATACTGTTTTTATTTTTCAGGAAATTAATATATTTTATATTTTTGAAATTATTTGCGTTACATATTTACGCATCAAAAATACATATAGAAAACTTTACATAAATAAGTTTTATAAATCAAAAAAAACATCTTTAAATATAATTTCAATTGAAGATTTCGACGTACTGGGAGGTTTAAACAACCTCATGTTTGCTGACAAAGAGGTTGGCACAAACTCATGCTTGCTGATTAGGAGGTAAGCTCAACCTGATTCTTGTTGAGTAGGAGGTTAGTGCAACCTCCTACTCAGCAAGTTGCCGCAACCGAATAATTCGGTAGGGCAATTTAGTTGGTTGCCGCAACAAATCAGCTTTCTGTGTGTAGGTGTTGATACTATGTTACTAGGTTTACTCTCGAAGATTTGCCTGCCATTATCTTCCAGAGGTAGAGCATATTAGAAGAAACTTTTTATATTTTATGATATTGACAGTACCTAGACAAGTTTGAATATGTTTCATAGGAAATTTCAGCTCGTTATATAGTGAACTAAGCAACTGATCCACCGACGCTACAAGTTCCAGAAGAATGAAATAAAACTGCTCGTCTAAAGCAAAAAAATAATTTAGTAATATACAAGTCGAAATTGTTGTCATTATGCTTTATTTTCCATAACCGCGTTACGATATTTCAAATAGTCAAATTGCGTATTATTTATTTTTGAATATACAAAAATAAATATTTTTGACAACTAATACTATATATTAGAATGTTGTATATTACGTAATATAAATTTAAATTATTACAATTTTCGCACAAATTATATGTGCATACCCAGGTATGCTCGTTTTGACATAGCGTTGTGAAAACTCGTTTAAACCCAAAGATTAATAAAAATATACATTTTCATTTAAAAATGAATTCATATATAATAAAAACAATTATATACTCATATATTAAAGACAATTAAACTGGCAATTAGTTTGACAACTAAAATACCCTGAATTTTTTAAAATATTCGACATGATCAGCTTTACATCATACATTTCTAATGTATAATAAGCCCAATGCAAAACAATTACGAAAAAAAGAAAAAAAGAAAACAAACAGTCTTACTGGCCCAGGTGTACTGTTATGAATCGTGTTCTTAAATATCTTATACATATCATCGCCCATTTTCATTTTCCAAGAAAACTGTTTAAAAGTTGTGGATATAAATATGGGGCATTCCACGTCAATTGCCGAGCTTTGACCCTGACCCCCTCCGATTTGCTTCATATTTTAATATGTTTTTATTATTGGTCAATGAAGTTTAAATTTAATTTTTCTATCGCATCCCCTTCACCCCCTTGGTAAACTGTAAAAAAACACGATTTATGCTCTTTGCACCACAGCATCCAAAAACTGTCTTTTTAAAAATTTACATAAATTCTTGACATTAAACAAAGATCCTTCTACTTTGATTTGGAGTGGTAAGACTTATTCTTTAATTTTTTTCTTAACTTTGAAAATCCTGTTTTTTAGTATCTAAATCGCCATAATTTTGGATTGGTTTGAGATACATTAATAAAAACTGCACAGAAAAAATTTTGTTCATTAATGGAATGAACGCCGTTAACTGTGACATCGTTCATAATATATATGGAAAAAATCATTCTATTTATGAACTATTCTTCGTATATACGGATCGCACAATTTGAGCGAAATTGATATAATAAACGCGTTCATAATTGTTATGAATTGCGTTTATTGAGGTATTCATATTAATTTGAGGCAATGCAGCTCAACCTCCACGGCACGTGCAATTCAGCCGAGTATAAAGGCGATACTGAAAAATAAAAAACCAGTCCACCAAAAGGGGAATAGAAAATACAACACAAAGTTGGTAGGTATTTGAGTATGTGTGTACGATCGTATGTGTGACATGCAACTTTTGACAATTCTATAAAAATATATTTTTATTTTAATGACGCGCCATGCCTCATGACGCGCAGTGGTTATGCCGATTTTGACAACTCATCGCGACGCGTCGATAGTCGATGATAGCAGATACAGTTCTTAGTTTTTATTATTCCTATGTCATTTCGTACAAATAGACCGAATCGTTTCCTTTGTTGTTTACAACTCCAAAGAAACGTGCACCGCTTGTACTTAACATCACGCAACAACAAACATGTATAAAATGTAAGTAGTTAATAAAATAAATAAATTAAAAGAATAAAATGAATAAGTAATATAATAAAATAAAAAAAAATAATACAAGAAAATACAAAAAAATATTTTTATATTTATTTTTAAACTAGCTGGACCCGTACACGACTCGTGCCAAGATTTTGTGAATTCAAAGATATGGAGCGATTTAATTAATATAAAAAACATTTTTATTATTTATATCATGGACCCATGCTTCACTGTGGACGTTTTTTTTATTGGTTTTATAAATGTAGTAAACAAAACAAAAACAGCTTTCCTAATGGACAATTCTTTATCAGATTCCACATAGATTTTCCCCAGTAGAAATCTTCCCCGTAAAATTCTTCCGCATATAACGCTTTCCCGTAAAATTCTTCCCGGTAGAATCGTTCCCGATAGAACTCTTTCCCGTAGAATTCTTCCCCGTAGAGTTTCTCCCAGTAGACATTTTAGTGTGGTGGGTTTTAATGTGGTGAGTTTCGGTGTGCTGAGTTTATGTGTGGTGAATTTGGGGTGGTGAGTTTAAGTATGGTGAGATTTAGTGGGGTGAGTTTTGGTGTGGTGAGTTTTAGTGAGGTTAATTTTAGTGTGGTGAGTTTTAGTGTGGTGAGTTTTGGTGTGGTAAATTTTAATGTTGTGAGTTTTAGAGAGGTGAATTTTAGTGTGGAGAGTTTTAGTGTGGTGAATTATAGTGTGGAGGGTTTTAGTGTGGTGAATTTTATTGTGGTGAGTTTTAGTGCGGTGAGTTTAAGTGTGGTGAATTATAGTGTGGTGCGTTTTAGTGTGATGAATTTTAGTGTGGTGAGTTTTAGTGTGGTGAGTTTTAGTGTGGTGTGTTTTAGTTTCGTAAAATTTAAGTGTGGTGAGTTTTAGTGTGGTGGGTTTTAGTGTGGTGAATTTTATTGTGATGGGTTTTAGTGTGGTGAATTTTAGTGTGGTGAAATTTTAGTGTGGTGAGTTTTAGTGTGGTGAATTATAGTGTGGTGAGTTTTAGTGTGGTGAATTTTAGTGTGGTGAGTTTTAGTGTAGTGAATTTTCGAGTGGTGAGTTTTAGTGTAGTTAATTTTAGTGTGTTGCATTTTTGTGTGGTGCGTTTTTGTGTGGTGAGTTTTACTGTGTGGTGAATTTTAGTGTTGTGAGTTTTGGTATTGAAATTTATGTTGTATGGGAGGTGCCACGCCTCTTTGTCAAATCCCGCCCATATATAGCCTATCATTCCTTCCAGCGCATACCGCATCTGTGGTAAAAATTTCAAGAAAATCGGAACAAACGTTATTGCTTTTGTTTTGTATTTTTGCTTTTGTTTTATTTTGTGATTTTGCTTTTAATTTTTTTTTTGTATTTGGGTTTTTTGTTTCATGTTCGTAGCTGGTGAAAGTGCCGAGTTATATCGTTTTGAAAGTTTAGGTTGTATGGGAGGTGCCACGCCTCTTTGTCCAATCCCGCCCATATATAGCCTTTCATTCCTTCCAGACCATACCGCATCTGTGGTAAAAATTTAAAGAAAATCGGATCAGCCGTTTAGACGGAGAAGCGGAACAATCGTACAAACGTACAAACGAACAAACAGATTTATTATATTAACTAGCTGGACCCGTGCACGACTCGTGCCAAGATTTTCTGAATTCAAAGATATGGAGCGATTTTATTAATATAAAAAACATTTTATTATTTATATGAGGGGCCCGTGCTTAGCTGTTGAAATTTTTTTATTGGTTTTATAAATGTGGTAACCAAATAATTCTCCGCCAAAACAACTTTTCTCAAAGACAATTTTTTCTCAGACTGCGCTTCTCCGCAGAATTATTCACAGTAGAAATCTTCCCCGTAAAATCCACATAGAACGCTTTCCCGTAGAATTCATCCCAGTAGAATTGTTCCCGGTAGAATTCTTTCCTGTAGAATTCTTCCCCGTAGAGTTTTTCCCAGTAGAAGTTGTAGTGTGGTGGGTTTTAATGTAGTAAGTTTCGGTGTGGTGAGTTTAAATGTGGTGAATTTTTGAGTGATGAGTTTAATTGTGGTTAGTTTTGGTGTGGTGAGTTTTAGTGGGGAGAGTTTTAGTGTGGTGAATTTGAGTGTGGTGAGTTTAAGTGTGGTGTTTTTAAGTGTGGTGAGTTTTAGTGTAGTCAATTATAGTGTGGTGGGTTTTAGTGTGGTGAATTTTAATGTGGCTTGTTTTAGTGTGGCGTGTTTTAGTGTAGCGAGTTTTAGTGTGGTTAATTTTATTGTGGTGAGTTTTAGTGTGATGAATTTTAATGTAATGAATTTTATTGTGGTGAGTTTTAGTGTAGTGAATTTTAGGGTGGTGAGTTTTAGTGTGATTAATTATAGTGTGATGGGTTTTAGTGTGGTGAATTTTAGAGCGGTGAGTTTTAGTGTGGTGAGTTTTAGTGTATCGAAATTTGTGTGTAGTGAGTTTTAATGTGGTGAGTTTAAAAGTAGTGAATTTTAATGTGGTGAAATTTTAGTGTAGTGAGTTTTAGTGTGGTGAGTTTTAGTGTGGTGAAATTTTAGTGTGGTGAGTTTAAGTGTGGTAAATTTTAGTGTGTTGAATTTTTGTGTGGTGAGTTTTAGTGTGGTGAGTTTTTGTGTGGTGAGTTTTAGTGTGGTAAGTTTTAGTGTGGTGAAATTTTAGTGTGGTGAGTTTTAGTGTGGTGAATTTAAGTGTGGTGAGTTTTGGTGTGGTGACTTTTAGTGTGTTGAATTTTTGTGTGGTGAGTTTAAGTGTGGTGAGTTTTAGTGTGGTGAGTTTTAGTGTGGTGAGTTTAAGTGTGGTGAGTTTTAGTGTGGTGAGTTTTTGTGTGGTGTTTTTTTTTGTATTTGAGTTTTTTGTTTCATGTTCGTTGCTGGTGAAAGTGCCGAGTTATATCGTGTTTAGGTTGCATGGGAGGTGCCACGCCTCTTTGTCCAATCCCGCCCATATATATCCTATAATTCCTTCCAGACCATACCGCATCTGTGGTAAAAATTTCAAGACAATCGGATCAGCCGTTTAGACGGAGAAGCGGAACAAACGTGATTGCTTTTGTTTTTGTATTTTTGCTTTTGTTTTGTTTTGTGCTTTTGCTTTTTTGTTTTTAATTTTTTTTTTTGTATTTGAGTTTTTTGTTTCATGTTCGTAGCTGATGAAAGTGCCGAGTTATATCGTATTGAAAGTTTAGGTTGTATGGGAGGTGCCACGCCTCTTTGTCCAATCCCGCCCATATATAGCCTATCATTCCTTCCAGACCATACCGCATCTGTGGTAAAAATTTCAAGAAAATCGGATCAGCCGTTTAGACGGAGAAGCGGAACAAACGTACAAACGTACAAACGAACTAACAGATTTATTATATTAACTAGCTGGACCCGTGCACGACTCGTGCCAAGATTTTCTCAATTCAAAGATATGGAGCGATTTTATTAATATAAAAAACATTTTATTATTTATATGAGGGGCCCGTGCTTAGCTGTTGAAGTTTTTTTATTGGTTTTATAAATAAATAATTCTCCACCAAAACAACTTTTCTCAAAGACAATTATTTCTCAGACTGCGCTTCACCGCAGAATTATTCCCAGTAGAAATCTTCCCCGCAAAATCCAAATAGAACGTTTTCCCGTAGAATTCTCCACGTAGAATTCATCCCGGTAGAATTGTTCCCGGTAGAATTCTTCCCCGTAGAATTCTTCCCCGTAGAGTTTTTCCCAGTAGAAGTTTTAGTGTGTTGGGTTTTAATGTAGTAAGTTTCGGTGTGGTAAGTTTCGGTGTGGTGAGTTTAGATGTGGTGAATTTTGGAGTGGTGAGTTTAATTGTGGTTAGTTTTGGTGTGGTGAGTTTTAGTGTGGTGAGTTTTAGTGTGGTGAGTTTGAGTGTGGTGAGTTAAAGTGTGATGATTTTTAGTGTAGTGAGTTTTAGTGTGGTGAATTATTGTGTGATGGGTTTTAGTGTGGTGAATTTTAATGTGGCGTGTTTTAGTGTGGCGTGTTTTAGTGTAGCGAGTTTTAGTGTGGGGAATTTTAGGGTGAATTTTATTGTGGTGAGTTTTAGTGTGATGAATTTTAATGTGATGAATTTTATTGTGGTGAGTTTTAGTGTAGTGAATTTTAGGGTGGTGAGTTTTAGTGTGGTTAATTATAGTGTGGTGGGTTTTAGTGTGGTGAATTTTAGTGCGGTGAGTTTTAGTGTATCGAAATTTGTGTGTAGTGAGTTTTAATGTGGTGAGTTTAAAAGTGGTGAATTTTAATGTGGTGAAATTTTAGTGTAGTGAGTTTTAGTGTGGTGAGTTTTAGTGTGGTGAAATTTTAGTGTGGTGAGTTTAAGTGTGGTGAATTTTAGTGTGTTGAATTTTTGTGTGGTGAGTTTTAGTGTGGTGAGTTTTAGAGTGGTGAGTTTTAGTGTGGTGAGTTTTCGTGTGGTAAATTTTAGTGTGGTGAGTTTTAATATGGTGAGTTTAAGTGTGGTGAGTTTTAGTGTTGTGAATTTTAGTACGGTGAGTTTTAGTGTGGCGACATTTGAGTGTAGTGAGTTTTAGTCTGGTGAGTTTTTGTGCGGTGAGTTTTAGTGTGGTGAAATTTTAGTGTGGTGGGTTTTAGTGTGGTGAGTTTTAGTGTGGTGAGTTTTAGTGTATCGAAATTTGAGTGTAGTGAGTTTTAATGTGGTGAGTTTAAAAGAGGTGAATTTTAATGTGGTGAAATTTTAGTGTAGTGAGTTTTAGTGTGGTGGGATTTTAGTGTGGTGAGTTTTTGTGTGGTGAGTTTTAGTGTGGTGAGTTTTAGTGTGGTGAGTTTTGGTGTGGTGAGTTTTAGTGTGGTGAGTTTTAGTGTGGTGAGTTTTAGTGTGGTGAATTTTAGTGTGGTGAGTTTTAGTGTGGTGGATTATAGTGTGGTGAGTTTTAGTGTGGTGAATTATAGTGTGGTGGGTTTTAGTGTGGTGAATTTTAGTGTCGTGGGATTTTAGTGTGGTGAGTTTTGGTGTGGTGAGTTTTAGTGTGGTGAGTTTTAGTGTGGTGAATTTTAGTGTGGTGAGTTTTAGTGTGGTGAATTTTAGTGTGGTGGGTTTTTGTGTGGTGAGTTTTAGTGTGGTGAGTTTTAGTGTGGTGAATTATAGAGTGGTGGGTTTTAATGTGGTGAATTTTAGTGTGGTGAGTTTTAGTGTAACGAAATTTGAGTGTAGTGAGTTTTAATGTGGTGAGTTTAAAAGTGGTGAATTTTAATGTGGTGACATTTTAGTGTAGTGAGTTTTAGTGTGGTGAGTTTTAGTGTGGTGGGATTTTAGTGTGGTGAGTTTTTGTGTGGTGAGTTTTAGTGTGGTGAGTTTTAGTGTGGTGAGTTTTGGTGTGGTGAGTTTTAGTGTGGTGAGTTTTAGTTTGGTTAGTTTTAGTGTGGTGAGTTTGTTTTTCTTTTTCTTTCCTTTTTTTGTTTTTCATTTAGTTTGGATTGTGGTTTTATGTGATTGGTTTTGTTTTTGTATTTGTATTTTTGCTTTTGTTTTGTTTTGTGTTGTGCTTTTGCTTTTTTGTTTTTAATTTTTTTTTTGTATTTGAGTTTTTTGTTTCATGTTCGTAGCTGGTGAAAGTGCCGAGTTATATCGTTTTTAGGTTGCATGGGAGGTGCCACGCCTCTTTGTCCAATCCCGCCCATATATAGCCTATCATTCCTTCCAGACCATACCGCATCTGAGGTAAAAATTTCAAGACAATCGGATCAGCCGTTTAGACGGAGAAGCGGAACAAACGTGATTGCTTTTGTTTTTGTATTTTTGCTTTTGTTTTGTTTTGTTTTGTGCTTTTGCTTTTTTGTTCTAACATTTTTTTTTTGTATTTGAGTTTTTTGTTTCATGTTCGTAGCTGGTGAAAGTGCCGAGTAATATCGTATTGAAAGTTTAGGTTGTATGGGAGGTGCCACGCCTTTTTGTCCAATCCCGCCCGTATATAGCCTATCATTCCTTCCAGACCATACCGCATCTGTGGTAAAAATTTCAAGAAAATCGGATCAGCCGTTTAGACGGAGAAGCGGATCTAACGTGATTGCTTTTGTTTTTGTATTTTTGCTTTTGTTTTGTCTTGTGCTTTTGCTTTTTGTTTTTAAATTTTTTTTTTGTATTTGAGTTTTTTGTTTCATGTTCGTAGCTGGTGAAAGTGCCGAGTTATATCGTATTGAAAGTTAAGGTTGTATGAGAGGTGCCACGCCTCTTTGTCCAATCCCGCCCATATATAGCCTATCATTCCTTCCAGACCATACTGCATCTGTGGTAAAAATTTCAAGAAAACCGGATCAGCCGTTTAGACGGAGAAGCGGAACAAACGTACAAACGTACAAACGTACAAACGAACAAACAGATTTATTATATTAATAGGATAGGATAGGATAGTTTAATGTTCATAAATACCATGAATTATTTTCATAAATATTATAAAAGCGTTCATCAATTTTATGAACTTTTTCATTACGGTTTTATGGACGATTCATAAATTGGACGAATTGGTTCATTGGTTGAGTCATAAAATTGATGAACAAATTCATAAATAGTATGAACTTTTTTTTCTGTGTGGTATATACTCATATGTCTGAAGTTCAAACAGTGTTACAAAAAATGGGCGGTTAATGTCAACTGCCACGCCTATCTGTCATATAAGATTTAAAGTACACACGCTATAATTCTGAAAATAGAAGAGATATGTTATTGAAATTTTGTCCAACATCATATAATATAAAAACAAAACGTTTTACTAAAAAAATGTGATTGGCTTACTTCGACGTCTAGATGCCATAAAAACATGACACATAAAGTGCAACAATATGTATTTAAATTGATCTCTGTGAAAAGAGAAAGAGCAGGGTATACTAAATGCCTACAATTATCATCATCATATCTTGCGGAGTACTGGAGTTATGGCCAATGATATGTTGAATTTATATGGTAAGTAGGCGTTGCAGTAGACCGATCACAATATAATTTCGTATAATTATTGAACCTAACAAAAAATTAATGTAGCCGCGGTAGCTCAGTGATTGGTGCGTTGGACTTCGAGCCGAAAGGTCCCCGGTTCAAGACTGGACTGGGGCTAACAACATCTTTTCATAGAAACATTTTCTATACCGCGCTACCTCTCGTCAGTAAATGGCAAACCTACGAGAGTAAAACCATTGCCTATGAAAAAGCTCTCACCCGCCGTTCGGATTCGGCAATAAACTGTAGGTCCCACCAATTTGAGTACAAATATAACACGCACAGCTCAAAATGGTGAGAGAGCTCGGCCGAAGTTCTATACAGGACTGTAGCGCCAAACTATTATTATTATTAACAAAAAATTAAAACATCCAAAATTTCATCGCGATATCGCACATAGAAACGGGGTTATTGCTGATAAAATGTTTTGTTTAGGCGTGACAGTTCATTGAATTAGACCATACTTCGAACTAATATTACTATATAAAAAAGAGGAAAACGAGCAAAATTTCATGAATTTAACTCATATAAGACCAAACATTTAGCTTTTTTATGTTAAATTTATATGTGGTTGTAGACCGATCACAACAATTTTCCGTGCTCCATTTTGTTTTTAGATTACATTATTTTGCACGAAATTTCAATAATATACCTTTTCTATATTCAGAGTTATAGCTTGTTTTCTATAAATTTTATATCGCAGTTTTCGCTATCGCAGCGTGGCAATTGACAATAACCGCCTATTTTTTGAAACACGGTTTGTACTTAAGACATATGAGTATATTCCAGTTTTTATTAATGTATCTGAAACCAATCCAAAATTATGGCGATTTATATACTAAAAAACAGGATTGTCAAAGTTAAGAAAAAAAAAAGAAAAATTCTTTCCACTCCAAATCAAAGTGGAATTATCTTGTTCAATGTCAAGAATTTATGTAAATTTTTTCAGAAATTTAGAAAGGCAGTTTTTGGATGGTATGGGTTAAAACAGCAAAAATCGTGTGTTTAGAGTTTGCTAAGGGGGGTGCAATAAAAAACTGAAAAAAAATTTTAAATTCTCTGACCAATAATAACAACATATTAAAATATGAAGCAAATCGAAGGGGTCAGGGTCAATGCTCGGCGAATTGACGTATATTTTATTTTTCGAGATATTTGTTGACGTGCTCGGTACAAATTGGGTGTTTTGTACCTACAATTCTTCCTAGAAAAATTCATCCCCGGACAATTATTCCATTGAAAAATGACTCGGAATAAATTGTCTGGGGAATAATTGTTCCGAGAAGAATTGTCTCGGGAATGATTGTCCCGGAGAAGAATTGTATAGGGAAAGATTTTCCCGGGAAAATTGTCGGGGATAAATTGTCTGTTACTCAAAATTAAAGCAATTTTTTATATCTCAAGACCAAGGATATCGAGTATTCTTAAATATCGAATATAGATTCTATTCTTAAAGATCGAATATTCTTAAATATTACCAAATGTGCTGTCAAAGTTAAATTTAATTTTTTTGATTTAATATGTGTACGTGTGTTTGTTGTGTACCGTGAAGAATCACGTTGCCTTTGTAGTATCTCTGGTATGAAGGTGCAGCGTAAACACAACGCTTCGGGAGTGGGCCACTCAGACCACAGTCACGACAGGGACACAACGTGAGTAGAAGTTTTGCATGCATAGGGGCAATGCGTTACGACGACAAACCAACAAATACAACAGAGCTCAGTAATCAGAGGGGGGTTGCTACTGAGTTTTTTCTTGGGGACCGCTACTTAAAAGAACTTAAGTATATAAATGCGACTTATGCATCATAAGCAAATATTATAATAAAACCAGTAAGGAAGTTACGTCATATGGGAAGTTTTGAAGTAAAGAAATTTCGATTAATGGTGTTAGAACACTCATAATTATTTCTAGGATAATTTACGAAATATTTTCGTAATTTTCTATTTCGTAAAATGCACGAATAACTCGTAGAATACACGAAAGATTTTTAATTTCTATTTTTTTCTGAATATTTGTTATGAATGATTCGTGTAATTAAAATAATTCGTAAAATGAAAATAACAACAATATTACAAATATTTCGTGTAAATTACGAATTTTTTAATACAATTTTTTTACGGATGAATAACATATTTTACGAATGAGCTTTACATTTTCCGGATAAATTACTAAATTTTTATAAATTGTGAGGCTATATCTATCAACTATATCTATTAACTTTCAATATTTTAGAAATATTCGTGTTTTTTACGAATAATTAGAAAAAACTTAAATGTGCAGTTGCATAATATTTCATATATTACACCCAGAAAAAAACATGGTAAATTAGTAATATTTTAATAGAAAAACAATAATTTACACCATTAAAATTGGTCAATAGGATGCGTCAGATTAGTTCAGTAATATTGAAACTGTTAATACAATGTGTTGTACCATAAATTTTATAATGTGATATTTTAATTACAATAAAAAAGACCTATACAAATTTAATGATACGTATTACACTACACAACAGTCATTCTGCGCAGCAGTCAAGGTTATTTTTGTATTATTAAAATAATGCCCTGATTCCGGAAATATGGTTTAATAATGTTTCTTTGGATAGGTTTACAAAATAAGGACTAATAACTTTTAAACCGAGCTTCATAAAGGTGCTCACATATATTTGTAAATATCTCGCGTTCTAAATAACATATTTGATCAAATGTTATATCGAATGAAAGGTAATTGAATATCCAATAATTTCTCAGAACATTTTTAAATTGGGTCATTAGTTTAAGAGAACTCAATAGGAGAACTTGCAAAAAGCATTTTTTCAACAAAAATTTTAAAAAATGGAAAAAAAAATCGAGAAAGTAAGATGATACACAAATTTTTATTTTCCAAAATTTGAACAAATTAAGCTATCAGTGACAGAAATATTTGGGTAACATTTGAGAGTAAAAAAATTATGTGAAAGCAATATAATTGAGTGCTATACAAATAGCCATAAAAATAAGAATAAACGAGTTGAGAAAGTTAGGTCACATGGGGCGGATTTTTATAGTCGGTCGGGCCCGACTATGGAATAACCTACACCTTTGGTGGGGATATTAATGTGGGATATTTAATTGCATACCTTAATTTTAAAGTTTTTAATTATGCTGAACCTCCCCACCGTCAGAATATTATTCATATATCAGAAATTTACGTCTTATATCCCCATAAATTGTATATAAAAGTATAAAAAAAACTAAAAAACTTAAAATTTTGAAAGGCTAATATTTCATAGATTTGATTTTAATAATTTACGGATCAAATTTCCACTATGAAAACCTGGGAAATAATGAAAAAAAAAGTGGAATTATCACGCCCATTTTTGGACCACATATTCTTAGGTGAATTCTCATAATACGTTTTAAATTTTATACTTATATCTTGAATACTTTTCGAGTTATTAGTTCCGAAATAGTTATATAAAAGTGACTTGTATGGGAGGAGGGCGTGTCCGTTAACCGATTTGGCTCATTTTCAAACTCAGTTCCTACTTTTGGATAAAATATATTGAGACGAAATTTCATCACATTCTGATCAGTATTTCTCAAGTTATTCTGTATTCGGACAGCAAGACAGCAAGACGGCAAGACAGCAAGACAGCAAGACAGCAAGACGGACAGACAGACGGACATGGCTAAACGGACTCGGGTAGTGATGCTGATCAAGAATATATATACTTTTCCATACCGGACACGCCTCCTAAGGGGCGTTACAATATATGCAATATACCCTGTACCTCATAGGTGTAGGGTATAAAAATGAGAGCGGATCACGCTCATTTTTTGAGCACATATTGATAGATGATTGATTGTAATTAATTTTAAATTTTATAACTTTATCTTTAATACTTAACGAGATATGTGATCCTAAAAGTGAACCCATATCTCGTAGTGGAAGTAGTAGATTACTTTGACTAATTCGACTCATTTTCGAACTTTGAATTACTCTGCTAACTAAATTTCGTCGCATTTAGAATAGCAGTTTTCAAGTTTTCGTGTATAGGCGGACAGAGAGACGGTCATATCTTAATCGACTGGAAAGTGATGTTATCAAGAAAATATATACTTTTTCATATCAGTCAGGCCTACAAAGAGGCGCTAAAATATCCTCACATATATTTTATAACTTGTAACCCATGGGTTTAGGGTATAAACATAAAATGTGATTTATTAGTTAATACTCAATTGTAATGCTTTCACATGATTTTTTCTGTTCTCAAAATGTATTCATAGATTTCTTTTAATTTTACATCATTTTCTTTAGAAATATGCATGCTAATGTTGGAATATTACAAACTGTGAATCATCTTGCGTTTTCAATTTTTGACATTTTTTAAATTCATTTTTGAAAAAAAAAATACATTTTTTGAGTTCTTCTATAAAGTGCTCTTAAACCAGTAAACCAATTCCAAAGTATTGTAAGAAATGTTTATTGGATATTTAATTATCTTTGATTCGATATAACAATGAGTTTTATTAAACGCTAGATATTAACAAATATATGTGACCAACTTTTTGAAAGCTCAGTATAAAAGTTATTGCCCGAAATCTCGTAAACCTATCCATAAAAAATTTTTTAATTCATATATTGAAATTCTGCGAGTCATTTCCAATAATACAAAAATAATGGAATTTACTGCGCAAACTTTTTTCTCATTTTGTTGTGTAGCGTTTTATGAACGATTCATAAATTGGATGAATTAGGTCATTGGTTGAGTCTTAATGAAAATTTCATAAAATTGATGAACAAATACATAAATAGTATGAACTTTTTTTTTTTGTGCAATATCTAAAAAATGATAAATAACTTCCACCATTTTTCATAGTTGGACGCAAACACTCCTTTTGAAAACATTCCTCTGATCTTCTCCTCACTTTTATTATTCTATCTAATCCCAAAAATTTAATTTATGATTAATCATATCAAATGACTGGTTCCAATTCATCAATGTCCTTTTTGGGGGGTGTGAATTATATTTGTTCTATGTATTATATTTTTTACTTTATTATATTACTTATTTTATTGTCGTTATTTTTTAACTACTTACATTTTATTGTACATCTACTCTTGCTGTTGCTGCCTATTGCTGCTGTTTGTAGTTTTTTTTTGCAGCAAACATAAATTGCAAGTATACATTTTAATGAAACTAATTGAAGTCATTATAAATCTGAAATTATTACAATGTTATTGAAGACAAGTTGAAAAATTAAGATAATATTAAAAATGTAAATCATATAATGTATTCTGCAAACATTATTTTACCTGTAGTGATAAGTGATTAACACAAATTCCTTAGCATATAAATAAATATTGTCATAATTTGTCATCAAAATATAATTATTTGATGTAAACGATTAATATTTACTTAATAAAAATAGAGAATTATTAAAAAAAAAAACACACAAAATAAAAAAAAAATAGTTTGTTGAACAGTGTAATTAATTTAATTGGTAGAAATTTGAAAACAGCGTTAATGCAAAACTGCAATAAATACATGGCTGACAAAAAGTGCCAACAATTATAAGTCAACCCCGATTTGAAATTGTGGGTTAACCTATTGGGACGATCTCACATAATGGATTCGCACACTCAACAAATTATGCGAGTGCGCTGTAATGCGTGCATTAAGTTCGAAATTCTGCACCAGGTGACTTTAGCAAATCAGTGCATAATTTTATCACTATGCTACATACCATACCTATAAACGTCTTATATACTATAAGTATATGACACTATATTATATAACACAGTGAGACGAGGTTTTGTAGATTTAGATTTTTTTTATACATATTCTTCATTTATATTTTCCCTAGATATGTTAAGTGCTTTTTTATTCTTGTTTTAAAACAATATTAGTTATTATTAAATATAAAGTAGCACGTTGTTTAGTGCCATTCCAGACTATTTTTGTATCATATAAATTGACCAGTAGCATCGGTGGTTCGATTGGTTAGTGCGTTGGACTAAGATTCGAAAGGTCCGGGTTCGATCCCAAAGACTGTGAACATCATTTCATAGAAAATATGTTTATATACCACGCTACCTCTCAGCAGTCAATGGCAAACCCACGAAAGTAAGAAAACCTCTCACCATGTAATTCGGATTGGGCATTAAACTGTAGTACAGCTCAGGCACAGCTCAAATGATGAGAAATCTCGGACTAGGCTCTTCATAACTTAATATACCCTGAATTTATATACGCTTTACCCCTGAAGTTGGGTCAAGCAAAACGAAAAATAATATTTTATTATTGGTATTCATTTTTCTTTAAAAAATTGAAGACTAATTTTGGAATATTACAAACTTTACATCATTTTGATTTTTCGAATCTCAATAATAGATACCTTTATATATTTTATATGTTTGACTTGTCATAACATTGGTCCACCCGAACTTAATTGAATTTATTTTAAAATATTACTGTCAAAATAGCGTTGGCAATGCAATAGAAAATAAATCAGACCGAAAAATCAAATTGCTAAGAAGTCAAAGTCTAAAGTATTTAGAAAAACACTAGAATTTATATTTTAGTTTTATTAAAAACGATTATTAATTATTTAAATCTGAAAGCTGTATACTGCACCCAAAAAAAATGTTCTTTATATCTTGGAAATTTATACTAGGTTTGAAGAAATTTGGCAATGATTTAGCTCCATAGAAACTTTTCTCTAATTCAAATACATTATTTTATTTAAAATAAGTAAAAAATATTTCTCAGGATTGAATACAATTTCTTCAAATTAAAGAAATTATTTCTTCGTTTTATGTAATGATTTTGTTCAAACTAAGAAATGTTTTTATATGATTTATAGAAAATATGTTCTTCGTTTAAAAAAAATATTAATACAATTTTAAAAGAAAAAATATAATCTATATATATAAAACTCTTGGTCCGTCTGTCAGTCTGTCTGTCTGTCTGTCTGTCTGTCTGTCTGTCTGTTTGTTCCAGCATCACGTCTAAACCGCTGAACCGATTTAACTCAAATTTTGCACCAGGATATTATGGAGTCCGGGGAGTGTCATAGGCTATATATGGGCGAGATTGTACAAAGGGGCGTGTCACCTCCCATACAACCTAAACTTTCAAAACGACATATCTCGGCACATACACAAGCTAAGAAGATGAAACAAAAAACTCAAATACAAAAAAAAACAAAAACACAAAAATCAAACACAAAAGTAAAAGCACAAAACTTAAGCAATAACTCAAAAACAACAGAAAAATAAAACCAGTTGGGAAGGTTAGATCACATGGGAAATTTTAAAGTAGGTGTAATTATGATAGTTAGGATTATCAAAATTTTAGTCGGTCTAAGCCGACTATAAATACCCTACACATATGTGTGGTTACAATTAAAAGTGGTATATAGGTCACCAGGGTATACGAATCCTGAAAATAACTACACACTTTCAATCGCTGAAGAATTTCCATTCATTTGATACCCATATTTACAAATGGGTAGGTGTACCGAATTTCGATTTTTTTTTGTGAACCACAAGTCTTTTCGCCGGAAAACATTATTATCATGTATTTGAGCATGATGTCAATATATATTTGACCAAAAAAGTTTACCTAAGCACGTATACATAAAAATTGATCTTTATATGTACACTTTATATGAGGTATTTGAACATAAGTGGTCGGATCATAGGTCACAATTTTTTCGCACATACAGCGTAGGTATATTAGTAATCTATGTTATAAGTTTCATTTATCTAGCTCTTCAATTTTAAGAGTAGTAGGGATTTCAACAGACAGACAGACAGACAGACAGACAGACTGACAGACAGACTGACAGACAGACGGACAGACGGACATCGCTAAATCGACTCAGGAGGTCATGCTGATCAAGAATATATATACTTTTCCATACCGTAGATGCTTCCTTTTGGGTGTTACAAACGGCGTACCAAACTGAATATGCCCTGTCACTCTTAGTGTAGGGTATAAAAAGGATAGAAAACAAAATCAACCACATCAAAATTCACCACACTAAAATTTACCACACTAAAACTCATCATACTAAAATTTACAACACTAAAACTCACCATACTAAAATTCACCACACTCAAATTCAAAACACCAAAGTTCACCACACTCATATTCACCACACTAAAACTCAACACAATAAAATTTACCACACTAAAACTCACCACACTAAAACTCACCACACTAAACCTCACCACATTGAAACTCACCACTTTGAAACTCACCACACCAAAATTCATCACACTAAAATTCACCACACTAAAATTCACCACACTAAAATTCACCATATTAAAACTCACCACACCAAAATTCACCACACTAAAACTCACCACAATAAAACTCACCACACTAAAATTCACCACACTCAAATTCACCCACTTAAACTGACCACACTTAAATTCACCACACTTAAATTGAACACACTAAAACACACAACAATAAAATTCACTGCACTTAAACTCACCACACTAAAATTCACCACACTAAAACTCACCACACTAAAAGTAACCACAATAAAACTTTTACTGGGAAAAACTCTACGGGGAAGAATTCTACGGGAAAGAATTCTACTGGGAAGAATTCTACGGGGAAGCACAGCCTGAGAAAGAATTGTATATGAGAACAGTTGTTTTAGCGGAGAATTAGTTTGGTGTTGGTTACTACATTTATAAAACCAATAAAAAATACGTCCACGGGTCCCTGATATAAATAATAAAAATGTTATTTATATTAATAAAATTGCTCCATAACCTTGCATTCACAAAATCTTTGCACGAGTCGTGTACGGGCTAGTTTTAATAATAAATAAAATATCGTGCAATTTTTAAGTACAAATCTTTTATATTTTAAAATTATTTATAATATTTTCTTAATTATTACTATTTTTTTAATTTAATTTTTTTTTTATTTAGCACATTTTTGGTTTGTCTTCGTTTTTCATCTGTATGAGAAAATCCTGCACTTAGTAAACATCCACGATATACCAACGTTACTATCATTTGTTATTAGGCTCATATACAAATTGTTTTCTGAATTACAACATGTGGATTATATTACGAACATTCCATTGAATGTAACAAATTTAAACGTTTGAATAAAACAGTATGAAAGCTTTGTTAGAATTAAACAGTTTGAGTTCGGAAGTGAATAAAACTGTTTGTAAGATTTGTTGGAATAAAACTGTTGGAGAGTAACATTGTTTGAAATTTTAGGAAGTATTTCCTCAATTTTAGGAAACTTTTCTTCAATTTAAATAAAAAAAGTTAACCAGAATTATATAAAACGAGTTGGGAAAGTTAGGTCACATGGGGCGGACTTTTATAGTCGGTCGGGCCCGACTATGAAATACCCTACACCTTTGGTGGAGATATTAATGAGGAATATTTAATTGTATACCTTAATTTTAAATTTTTAATTATGCTGAACCTCCCCACCCTCAGAATATTATTCATATATCAAAAATTTACGTCTTATATCCCCATAAATTAAAAATTTATATAAAGTATAGAAAACTATAAAAAAATTTGAAAAATATAATTGGGCGGACCACGCCTATATTTAAAATTTTGAAAGGCTAATATTTCATAGATTTGATTTTAATAATTTACGGATCAAATTTCCATTATATAAACCCGGGAAATAATGAAAAAAAAAAGTGGGCGGATCACGCCCATTTTTGGACCACATATTTTTAGATAAATTCTAACAATACATTTTAAATTTTATAACTATACCTTGAATACTTTTCGAGTTATTAGTTCCGAAAGAGTTATATAAAAGTGACTTGTATGGGAGGTGGGCGTGTCCGTTGACCGATTTGGCTTATTTTCAAACTCAGTTCCTACTTTTGGCTAAAATATATTGAGACGAAATTTCATCGCATTCTGATCAGTATTTCTCAAGTTATTCTGTATTCGGACAGCAAGACAGCAAGACAGCAAGACGGACAGACAGACAGACAGACAGACGGACATGGCTAAACGGACTCGGGTAGTGATGCTGATCAAGAATATATATACTTTTCCATACCGGAATTTTAATGTGGCTTGTTTTAGTGTGGCGTGTTTTAGTGTAGCGAGTTTTAGTGTGGTTAATTTTATTGTGGTGAGTTTTAGTGTGATGAATTTTAATGTAATGAATTTTATTGTGGTGAGTTTTAGTGTAGTGAATTTTAGGGTGGTGAGTTTTAGTGTGATTAATTATAGTGTGATGGGTTTTAGTGTGGTGAATTTTAGAGCGGTGAGTTTTAGTGTGGTGAGTTTTAGTGTATCGAAATTTGTGTGTAGTGAGTTTTAATGTGGTGAGTTTAAAAGTAGTGAATTTTAATGTGGTGAAATTTTAGTGTAGTGAGTTTTAGTGTGGTGAGTTTTAGTGTGGTGAAATTTTAGTGTGGTGAGTTTAAGTGTGGTAAATTTTAGTGTGTTGAATTTTTGTGTGGTGAGTTTTAGTGTGGTGAGTTTTTGTGTGGTGAGTTTTAGTGTGGTAAGTTTTAGTGTGGTGAAATTTTAGTGTGGTGAGTTTTAGTGTGGTGAATTTAAGTGTGGTGAGTTTTGGTGTGGTGACTTTTAGTGTGTTGAATTTTTGTGTGGTGAGTTTAAGTGTGGTGAGTTTTAGTGTGGTGAGTTTTAGTGTGGTGAGTTTAAGTGTGGTGAGTTTTAGTGTGGTGAGTTTTTGTGTGGTGTTTTTTTTTGTATTTGAGTTTTTTGTTTCATGTTCGTTGCTGGTGAAAGTGCCGAGTTATATCGTGTTTAGGTTGCATGGGAGGTGCCACGCCTCTTTGTCCAATCCCGCCCATATATATCCTATAATTCCTTCCAGACCATACCGCATCTGTGGTAAAAATTTCAAGACAATCGGATCAGCCGTTTAGACGGAGAAGCGGAACAAACGTGATTGCTTTTGTTTTTGTATTTTGCTTTTGTTTTGTTTTGTGCTTTTGCTTTTTTGTTTTTAATTTTTTTTTTTGTATTTGAGTTTTTTGTTTCATGTTCGTAGCTGATGAAAGTGCCGAGTTATATCGTATTGAAAGTTTAGGTTGTATGGGAGGTGCCACGCCTCTTTGTCCAATCCCGCCCATATATAGCCTATCATTCCTTCCAGACCATACCGCATCTGTGGTAAAAATTTCAAGAAAATCGGATCAGCCGTTTAGACGGAGAAGCGGAACAAACGTACAAACGTACAAACGAACTAACAGATTTATTATATTAACTAGCTGGACCCGTGCACGACTCGTGCCAAGATTTTCTCAATTCAAAGATATGGAGCGATTTTATTAATATAAAAAACATTTTATTATTTATATGAGGGGCCCGTGCTTAGCTGTTGAAGTTTTTTTATTGGTTTTATAAATAAATAATTCTCCACCAAAACAACTTTTCTCAAAGACAATTATTTCTCAGACTGCGCTTCACCGCAGAATTATTCCCAGTAGAAATCTTCCCCGCAAAATCCAAATAGAACGTTTTCCCGTAGAATTCTCCACGTAGAATTCATCCCGGTAGAATTGTTCCCGGTAGAATTCTTCCCCGTAGAATTCTTCCCCGTAGAGTTTTTCCCAGTAGAAGTTTTAGTGTGTTGGGTTTTAATGTAGTAAGTTTCGGTGTGGTAAGTTTCGGTGTGGTGAGTTTAGATGTGGTGAATTTTGGAGTGGTGAGTTTAATTGTGGTTAGTTTTGGTGTGGTGAGTTTTAGTGTGGTGAGTTTTAGTGTGGTGAGTTTGAGTGTGGTGAGTTAAAGTGTGATGATTTTTAGTGTAGTGAGTTTTAGTGTGGTGAATTATTGTGTGATGGGTTTTAGTGTGGTGAATTTTAATGTGGCGTGTTTTAGTGTGGCGTGTTTTAGTGTAGCGAGTTTTAGTGTGGGGAATTTTAGGGTGAATTTTATTGTGGTGAGTTTTAGTGTGATGAATTTTAATGTGATGAATTTTATTGTGGTGAGTTTTAGTGTAGTGAATTTTAGGGTGGTGAGTTTTAGTGTGGTTAATTATAGTGTGGTGGGTTTTAGTGTGGTGAATTTTAGTGCGGTGAGTTTTAGTGTATCGAAATTTGTGTGTAGTGAGTTTTAATGTGGTGAGTTTAAAAGTGGTGAATTTTAATGTGGTGAAATTTTAGTGTAGTGAGTTTTAGTGTGGTGAGTTTTAGTGTGGTGAAATTTTAGTGTGGTGAGTTTAAGTGTGGTGAATTTTAGTGTGTTGAATTTTTGTGTGGTGAGTTTTAGTGTGGTGAGTTTTAGAGTGGTGAGTTTTAGTGTGGTGAGTTTTCGTGTGGTAAATTTTAGTGTGGTGAGTTTTAATATGGTGAGTTTAAGTGTGGTGAGTTTTAGTGTTGTGAATTTTAGTACGGTGAGTTTTAGTGTGGCGACATTTGAGTGTAGTGAGTTTTAGTCTGGTGAGTTTTTGTGCGGTGAGTTTTAGTGTGGTGAAATTTTAGTGTGGTGGGTTTTAGTGTGGTGAGTTTTAGTGTGGTGAGTTTTAGTGTATCGAAATTTGAGTGTAGTGAGTTTTAATGTGGTGAGTTTAAAAGAGGTGAATTTTAATGTGGTGAAATTTTAGTGTAGTGAGTTTTAGTGTGGTGGGATTTTAGTGTGGTGAGTTTTTGTGTGGTGAGTTTTAGTGTGGTGAGTTTTAGTGTGGTGAGTTTTGGTGTGGTGAGTTTTAGTGTGGTGAGTTTTGGTGTGGTGAGTTTTAGTGTGGTGAATTTTAGTGTGGTTAGTTTTAGTGTGGTGGATTATAGTGTGGTGAGTTTTAGTGTGGTGAATTATAGTGTGGTGGGTTTTAGTGTGGTGAATTTTAGTGTCGTGGGATTTTAGTGTGGTGAGTTTTGGTGTGGTGAGTTTTAGTGTGGTGAGTTTTAGTGTGGTGAATTTTAGTGTGGTGAGTTTTAGTGTGGTGAATTTTAGTGTGGTGGGTTTTTGTGTGGTGAGTTTTAGTGTGGTGAATTATAGAGTGGTGGGTTTTAGTGTGGTGAATTTTAGTGTGGTGAGTTTTAGTGTAACGAAATTTGAGTGTAGTGAGTTTTAATGTGGTGAGTTTAAAAGTGGTGAATTTTAATGTGGTGACATTTTAGTGTAGTGAGTTTTAGTGTGGTGAGTTTTAGTGTGGTGGGATTTTAGTGTGGTGAGTTTTTGTGTGGTGAGTTTTAGTGTGGTGAGTTTTAGTGTGGTGAGTTTTGGTGTGGTGAGTTTTAGTGTGGTGAGTTTTAGTTTGGTTAGTTTTAGTGTGGTGAGTTTGTTTTTCTTTTTCTTTCCTTTTTTTGTTTTTCATTTAGTTTGGATTGTGGTTTTATGTGATTGGTTTTGTTTTTGTATTTGTATTTTTGCTTTTGTTTTGTTTTGTGTTGTGCTTTTGCTTTTTTGTTTTTAATTTTTTTTTTGTATTTGAGTTTTTTGTTTCATGTTCGTAGCTGGTGAAAGTGCCGAGTTATATCGTTTTTAGGTTGCATGGGAGGTGCCACGCCTCTTTGTCCAATCCCGCCCATATATAGCCTATCATTCCTTCCAGACCATACCGCATCTGAGGTAAAAATTTCAAGACAATCGGATCAGCCGTTTAGACGGAGAAGCGGAACAAACGTGATTGCTTTTGTTTTTGTATTTTTGCTTTTGTTTTGTTTTGTTTTGTGCTTTTGCTTTTTTGTTCTAACATTTTTTTTTTGTATTTGAGTTTTTTGTTTCATGTTCGTAGCTGGTGAAAGTGCCGAGTAATATCGTATTGAAAGTTTAGGTTGTATGGGAGGTGCCACGCCTTTTTGTCCAATCCCGCCCGTATATAGCCTATCATTCCTTCCAGACCATACCGCATCTGTGGTAAAAATTTCAAGAAAATCGGATCAGCCGTTTAGACGGAGAAGCGGAACAAACGTGATTGCTTTTGTTTTTGTATTTTTGCTTTTGTTTTGTCTTGTGCTTTCGCTTTTTGTTTTTAAATTTTTTTTTTGTATTTGAGTTTTTTGTTTCATGTTCGTAGCTGGTGAAAGTGCCGAGTTATATCGTATTGAAAGTTAAGGTTGTATGAGAGGTGCCACGCCTCTTTGTCCAATCCCGCCCATATATAGCCTATCATTCCTTCCAGACCATACTGCATCTGTGGTAAAAATTTCAAGAAAACCGGATCAGCCGTTTAGACGGAGAAGCGGAACAAACGTACAAACGTACAAACGTACAAACGAACAAACAGATTTATTATATTAATAGGATAGGATAGGATAGTTTAATGTTCATAAATACCATGAATTATTTTCATAAATATTATAAAAGCGTTCATCAATTTTATGAACTTTTTCATTACGGTTTTATGGACGATTCATAAATTGGACGAATTGGTTCATTGGTTGAGTCATAAAATTGATGAACAAATTCATAAATAGTATGAACTTTTTTTTCTGTGTGGTATATACTCATATGTCTGAAGTTCAAACAGTGTTACAAAAAATGGGCGGTTAATGTCAACTGCCACGCCTATCTGTCATATAAGATTTAAAGTACACACGCTATAATTCTGAAAATAGAAGAGATATGTTATTGAAATTTTGTCCAACATCATATAATATAAAAACAAAACGTTTTACTAAAAAAATGTGATTGGCTTACTTCGACGTCTAGATGCCATAAAAACATGACACATAAAGTGCAACAATATGTATTTAAATTGATCTCTGTGAAAAGAGAAAGAGCAGGGTATACTAAATGCCTACAATTATCATCATCATATCTTGCGGAGTACTGGAGTTATGGCCAATGATATGTTGAATTTATATGGTAAGTAGGCGTTGCAGTAGACCGATCACAATATAATTTCGTATAATTATTGAACCTAACAAAAAATTAATGTAGCCGCGGTAGCTCAGTGATTGGTGCGTTGGACTTCGAGCCGAAAGGTCCCCGGTTCAAGACTGGACTGGGGCTAACAACATCTTTTCATAGAAACATTTTCTATACCGCGCTACCTCTCGTCAGTAAATGGCAAACCTACGAGAGTAAAACCATTGCCTATGAAAAAGCTCTCACCCGCCGTTCGGATTCGGCAATAAACTGTAGGTCCCACCAATTTGAGTACAAATATAACACGCACAGCTCAAAATGGTGAGAGAGCTCGGCCGAAGTTCTATACAGGACTGTAGCGCCAAACTATTATTATTATTAACAAAAAATTAAAACATCCAAAATTTCATCGCGATATCGCACATAGAAACGGGGTTATTGCTGATAAAATGTTTTGTTTAGGCGTGACAGTTCATTGAATTAGACCATACTTCGAACTAATATTACTATATAAAAAAGAGGAAAACGAGCAAAATTTCATGAATTTAACTCATATAAGACCAAACATTTAGCTTTTTTATGTTAAATTTATATGTGGTTGTAGACCGATCACAACAATTTTCCGTGCTCCATTTTGTTTTTAGATTACATTATTTTGCACGAAATTTCAATAATATACCTTTTCTATATTCAGAGTTATAGCTTGTTTTCTATAAATTTTATATCGCAGTTTTCGCTATCGCAGCGTGGCAATTGACAATAACCGCCTATTTTTTGAAACACGGTTTGTACTTAAGACATATGAGTATATTCCAGTTTTTATTAATGTATCTGAAACCAATCCAAAATTATGGCGATTTATATACTAAAAAACAGGATTGTCAAAGTTAAGAAAAAAAAAAGAAAAATTCTTTCCACTCCAAATCAAAGTGGAATTATCTTGTTCAATGTCAAGAATTTATGTAAATTTTTTCAGAAATTTAGAAAGGCAGTTTTTGGATGGTATGGGTTAAAACAGCAAAAATCGTGTGTTTAGAGTTTGCTAAGGGGGGTGCAATAAAAAACTGAAAAAAAATTTTAAATTCTCTGACCAATAATAACAACATATTAAAATATGAAGCAAATCGAAGGGGTCAGGGTCAATGCTCGGCGAATTGACGTATATTTTATTTTTCGAGATATTTGTTGACGTGCTCGGTACAAATTGGGTGTTTTGTACCTACAATTCTTCCTAGAAAAATTCATCCCCGGACAATTATTCCATTGAAAAATGACTCGGAATAAATTGTCTGGGGAATAATTGTTCCGAGAAGAATTGTCTCGGGAATGATTGTCCCGGAGAAGAATTGTATAGGGAAAGATTTTCCCGGGAAAATTGTCGGGGATAAATTGTCTGTTACTCAAAATTAAAGCAATTTTTTATATCTCAAGACCAAGGATATCGAGTATTCTTAAATATCGAATATAGATTCTATTCTTAAAGATCGAATATTCTTAAATATTACCAAATGTGCTGTCAAAGTTAAATTTAATTTTTTTGATTTAATATGTGTACGTGTGTTTGTTGTGTACCGTGAAGAATCACGTTGCCTTTGTAGTATCTCTGGTATGAAGGTGCAGCGTAAACACAACGCTTCGGGAGTGGGCCACTCAGACCACAGTCACGACAGGGACACAATGTGAGTAGAAGTTTTGCATGCATAGGGGCAATGCGTTACGACGACAAACCAACAAATACAACAGAGCTCAGTAATCAGAGGGGGGTTGCTACTGAGTTTTTTCTTGGGGACCGCTACTTAAAAGAACTTAAGTATATAAATGCGACTTATGCATCATAAGCAAATATTATAATAAAACCAGTAAGGAAGTTACGTCATATGGGAAGTTTTGAAGTAAAGAAATTTCGATTAATGGTGTTAGAACACTCATAATTATTTCTAGGATAATTTACGAAATATTTTCGTAATTTTCTATTTCGTAAAATGCACGAATAACTCGTAGAATACACGAAAGATTTTTAATTTCTATTTTTTTCTGAATATTTGTTATGAATGATTCGTGTAATTAAAATAATTCGTAAAATGAAAATAACAACAATATTACAAATATTTCGTGTAAATTACGAATTTTTTAATACAATTTTTTTACGGATGAATAACATATTTTACGAATGAGCTTTACATTTTCCGGATAAATTACTAAATTTTTATAAATTGTGAGGCTATATCTATCAACTATATCTATTAACTTTCAATATTTTAGAAATATTCGTGTTTTTTACGAATAATTAGAAAAAACTTAAATGTGCAGTTGCATAATATTTCATATATTACACCCAGAAAAAAACATGGTAAATTAGTAATATTTTAATAGAAAAACAATAATTTACACCATTAAAATTGGTCAATAGGATGCGTCAGATTAGTTCAGTAATATTGAAACTGTTAATACAATGTGTTGTACCATAAATTTTATAATGTGATATTTTAATTACAATAAAAAAGACCTATACAAATTTAATGATACGTATTACACTACACAACAGTCATTCTGCGCAGCAGTCAAGGTTATTTTTGTATTATTAAAATAATGCCCTGATTCCGGAAATATGGTTTAATAATGTTTCTTTGGATAGGTTTACAAAATAAGGACTAATAACTTTTAAACCGAGCTTCATAAAGGTGCTCACATATATTTGTAAATATCTCGCGTTCTAAATAACATATTTGATCAAATGTTATATCGAATGAAAGGTAATTGAATATCCAATAATTTCTCAGAACATTTTTAAATTGGGTCATTAGTTTAAGAGAACTCAATAGGAGAACTTGCAAAAAGCATTTTTTCAACAAAAATTTTAAAAAATGGAAAAAAAAATCGAGAAAGTAAGATGATACACAAATTTTAATTTTCCAAAATTTGAACAAATTAAGCTATCAGTGACAGAAATATTTGGGTAACATTTGAGAGTAAAAAAATTATGTGAAAGCAATATAATTGAGTGCTATACAAATAGCCATAAAAATAAGAATAAACGAGTTGAGAAAGTTAGGTCACATGGGGCGGATTTTTATAGTCGGTCGGGCCCGACTATGGAATAACCTACACCTTTGGTGGGGATATTAATGTGGGATATTTAATTGCATACCTTAATTTTAAAGTTTTTAATTATGCTGAACCTCCCCACCGTCAGAATATTATTCATATATCAGAAATTTACGTCTTATATCCCCATAAATTGTATATAAAAGTATAAAAAAAACTAAAAAACTTAAAATTTTGAAAGGCTAATATTTCATAGATTTGATTTTAATAATTTACGGATCAAATTTCCACTATGAAAACCTGGGAAATAATGAAAAAAAAAGTGGAATTATCACGCCCATTTTTGGACCACATATTCTTAGGTGAATTCTCATAATACGTTTTAAATTTTATACTTATATCTTGAATACTTTTCGAGTTATTAGTTCCGAAATAGTTATATAAAAGTGACTTGTATGGGAGGAGGGCGTGTCCGTTAACCGATTTGGCTCATTTTCAAACTCAGTTCCTACTTTTGGATAAAATATATTGAGACGAAATTTCATCACATTCTGATCAGTATTTCTCAAGTTATTCTGTATTCGGACAGCAAGACAGCAAGACGGCAAGACAGCAAGACAGCAAGACAGCAAGACGGACAGACAGACGGACATGGCTAAACGGACTCGGGTAGTGATGCTGATCAAGAATATATATACTTTTCCATACCGGACACGCCTCCTAAGGGGCGTTACAATATATGCAATATACCCTGTACCTCATAGGTGTAGGGTATAAAAATGAGAGCGGATCACGCTCATTTTTTGAGCACATATTGATAGATGATTGATTGTAATTAATTTTAAATTTTATAACTTTATCTTTAATACTTAACGAGATATGTGATCCTAAAAGTGAACCCATATCTCGTAGTGGAAGTAGTAGATTACTTTGACTAATTCGATTCATTTTCGAACTTTGAATTACTCTGCTAACTAAATTTCGTCGCATTTAGAATAGCAGTTTTCAAGTTTTCGTGTATAGGCGGACAGAGAGACGGTCATATCTTAATCGACTGGAAAGTGATGTTATCAAGAAAATATATACTTTTTCATATCAGTCAGGCCTACAAAGAGGCGCTAAAATATCCTCACATATATTTTATAACTTGTAACCCATGGGTTTAGGGTATAAACATAAAATGTGATTTATTAGTTAATACTCAATTGTAATGCTTTCACATGATTTTTTCTGTTCTCAAAATGTATTCATAGATTTCTTTTAATTTTACATCATTTTCTTTAGAAATATGCATGCTAATGTTGGAATATTACAAACTGTGAATCATCTTGCGTTTTCAATTTTTGACATTTTTTAAATTCATTTTTGAAAAAAAAAATACATTTTTTGAGTTCTTCTATAAAGTGCTCTTAAACCAGTAAACCAATTCCAAAGTATTGTAAGAAATGTTTATTGGATATTTAATTATCTTTGATTCGATATAACAATGAGTTTTATTAAACGCTAGATATTAACAAATATATGTGACCAACTTTTTGAAAGCTCAGTATAAAAGTTATTGCCCGAAATCTCGTAAACCTATCCATAAAAAATTTTTTAATTCATATATTGAAATTCTGCGAGTCATTTCCAATAATACAAAAATAATGGAATTTACTGCGCAAACTTTTTTCTCATTTTGTTGTGTAGCGTTTTATGAACGATTCATAAATTGGATGAATTAGGTCATTGGTTGAGTCTTAATGAAAATTTCATAAAATTGATGAACAAATACATAAATAGTATGAACTTTTTTTTTTTGTGCAATATCTAAAAAATGATAAATAACTTCCACCATTTTTCATAGTTGGACGCAAACACTCCTTTTGAAAACATTCCTCTGATCTTCTCCTCACTTTTATTATTCTATCTAATCCCAAAAATTTAATTTATGATTAATCATATCAAATGACTGGTTCCAATTCATCAATGTCCTTTTTGGGGGGTGTGAATTATATTTGTTCTATGTATTATATTTTTTACTTTATTATATTACTTATTTTATTGTCGTTATTTTTTAACTACTTACATTTTATTGTACATCTACTCTTGCTGTTGCTGCCTATTGCTGCTGTTTGTAGTTTTTTTTTGCAGCAAACATAAATTGCAAGTATACATTTTAATGAAACTAATTGAAGTCATTATAAATCTGAAATTATTACAATGTTATTGAAGACAAGTTGAAAAATTAAGATAATATTAAAAATGTAAATCATATAATGTATTCTGCAAACATTATTTTACCTGTAGTGATAAGTGATTAACACAAATTCCTTAGCATATAAATAAATATTGTCATAATTTGTCATCAAAATATAATTATTTGATGTAAACGATTAATATTTACTTAATAAAAATAGAGAATTATTAAAAAAAAAAACACACAAAATAAAAAAAAAATAGTTTGTTGAACAGTGTAATTAATTTAATTGGTAGAAATTTGAAAACAGCGTTAATGCAAAACTGCAATAAATACATGGCTGACAAAAAGTGCCAACAATTATAAGTCAACCCCGATTTGAAATTGTGGGTTAACCTATTGGGACGATCTCACATAATGGATTCGCACACTCAACAAATTATGCGAGTGCGCTGTAATGCGAGCATTAAGTTCGAAATTCTGCACCAGGTGACTTTAGCAAATCAGTGCATAATTTTATCACTATGCGCTACATACCATACCTATAAACGTCTTATATACTATAAGTATATGACACTATATTATATAACACAGTGAGACGAGGTTTTGTAGATTTAGATTTTTTTTATACATATTCTTCATTTATATTTTCCCTAGATATGTTAAGTGCTTTTTTATTCTTGTTTTAAAACAATATTAGTTATTATTAAATATAAAGTAGCACGTTGTTTAGTGCCATTCCAGACTATTTTTGTATCATATAAATTGACCAGTAGCATCGGTGGTTCGATTGGTTAGTGCGTTGGACTAAGATTCGAAAGGTCCGGGTTCGATCCCAAAGACTGTGAACATCATTTCATAGAAAATATGTTTATATACCACGCTACCTCTCAGCAGTCAATGGCAAACCCACGAAAGTAAGAAAACCTCTCACCATGTAATTCGGATTGGGCATTAAACTGTAGTACAGCTCAGGCACAGCTCAAATGATGAGAAATCTCGGACTAGGCTCTTCATAACTTAATATACCCTGAATTTATATACGCTTTACCCCTGAAGTTGGGTCAAGCAAAACGAAAAATAATATTTTATTATTGGTATTCATTTTTCTTTAAAAAATTGAAGACTAATTTTGGAATATTACAAACTTTACATCATTTTGATTTTTCGAATCTCAATAATAGATACCTTTATATATTTTATATGTTTGACTTGTCATAACATTGGTCCACCCGAACTTAATTGAATTTATTTTAAAATATTACTGTCAAAATAGCGTTGGCAATGCAATAGAAAATAAATCAGACCGAAAAATCAAATTGCTAAGAAGTCAAAGTCTAAAGTATTTAGAAAAACACTAGAATTTATATTTTAGTTTTATTAAAAACGATTATTAATTATTTAAATCTGAAAGCTGTATACTGCACCCAAAAAAAATGTTCTTTATATCTTGGAAATTTATACTAGGTTTGAAGAAATTTGGCAATGATTTAGCTCCATAGAAACTTTTCTCTAATTCAAATACATTATTTTATTTAAAATAAGTAAAAAATATTTCTCAGGATTGAATACAATTTCTTCAAATTAAAGAAATTATTTCTTCGTTTTATGTAATGATTTTGTTCAAACTAAGAAATGTTTTTATATGATTTATAGAAAATATGTTCTTCGTTTAAAAAAAATATTAATACAATTTTAAAAGAAAAAATATAATCTATATATATAAAACTCTTGGTCCGTCTGTCAGTCTGTCTGTCTGTCTGTCTGTCTGTCTGTCTGTCTGTTTGTTCCAGCATCACGTCTAAACCGCTGAACCGATTTAACTCAAATTTTGCACCAGGATATTATGGAGTCCGGGGAGTGTCATAGGCTATATATGGGCGAGATTGTACAAAGGGGCGTGTCACCTCCCATACAACCTAAACTTTCAAAACGACATATCTCGGCACATACACAAGCTAAGAAGATGAAACAAAAAACTCAAATACAAAAAAAAACAAAAACACAAAAATCAAACACAAAAGTAAAAGCACAAAACTTAAGCAATAACTCAAAAACAACAGAAAAATAAAACCAGTTGGGAAGGTTAGATCACATGGGAAATTTTAAAGTAGGTGTAATTATGATAGTTAGGATTATCAAAATTTTAGTCGGTCTAAGCCGACTATAAATACCCTACACATATGTGTGGTTACAATTAAAAGTGGTATATAGGTCACCAGGGTATACGAATCCTGAAAATAACTACACACTTTCAATCGCTGAAGAATTTCCATTCATTTGATACCCATATTTACAAATGGGTAGGTGTACCGAATTTCGATTTTTTTTTGTGAACCACAAGTCTTTTCGCCGGAAAACATTATTATCATGTATTTGAGCATGATGTCAATATATATTTGACCAAAAAAGTTTACCTAAGCACGTATACATAAAAATTGATCTTTATATGTACACTTTATATGAGGTATTTGAACATAAGTGGTCGGATCATAGGTCACAATTTTTTCGCACATACAGCGTAGGTATATTAGTAATCTATGTTATAAGTTTCATTTATCTAGCTCTTCAATTTTAAAAGTAGTAGGGATTTCAACAGACAGACAGACAGACAGACAGACAGACAGACAGACAGACAGACAGACAGACAGACAGACAGACAGACAGACTGACAGACAGACTGACAGACAGACGGACAGACGGACATCGCTAAATCGACTCAGGAGGTCATGCTGATCAAGAATATATATACTTTTCCATACCGTAGATGCTTCCTTTTGGGTGTTACAAACGGCGTACCAAACTGAATATGCCCTGTCACTCTTAGTGTAGGGTATAAAAAGGATAGAAAACAAAATCAACCACATCAAAATTCACCACACTAAAATTTACCACACTAAAACTCATCATACTAAAATTTACAACACTAAAACTCACCATACTAAAATTCACCACACTCAAATTCAAAACACCAAAGTTCACCACACTCATATTCACCACACTAAAACTCAACACAATAAAATTTACCACACTAAAACTCACCACACTAAAACTCACCACACTAAACCTCACCACATTGAAACTCACCACTTTGAAACTCACCACACCAAAATTCATCACACTAAAATTCACCACACTAAAATTCACCACACTAAAATTCACCATATTAAAACTCACCACACCAAAATTCACCACACTAAAACTCACCACAATAAAACTCACCACACTAAAATTCACCACACTCAAATTCACCCACTTAAACTGACCACACTTAAATTCACCACACTTAAATTGAACACACTAAAACACACAACAATAAAATTCACTGCACTTAAACTCACCACACTAAAATTCACCACACTAAAACTCACCACACTAAAAGTAACCACAATAAAACTTTTACTGGGAAAAACTCTACGGGGAAGAATTCTACGGGAAAGAATTCTACTGGGAAGAATTCTACGGGGAAGCACAGCCTGAGAAAGAATTGTATATGAGAACAGTTGTTTTAGCGGAGAATTAGTTTGGTGTTGGTTACTACATTTATAAAACCAATAAAAAATACGTCCACGGGTCCCTGATATAAATAATAAAAATGTTATTTATATTAATAAAATTGCTCCATAACCTTGCATTCACAAAATCTTTGCACGAGTCGTGTACGGGCTAGTTTTAATAATAAATAAAATATCGTGCAATTTTTAAGTACAAATCTTTTATATTTTAAAATTATTTATAATATTTTCTTAATTATTACTATTTTTTTAATTTAATTTTTTTTTTATTTAGCACATTTTTGGTTTGTCTTCGTTTTTCATCTGTATGAGAAAATCCTGCACTTAGTAAACATCCACGATATACCAACGTTACTATCATTTGTTATTAGGCTCATATACAAATTGTTTTCTGAATTACAACATGTGGATTATATTACGAACATTCCATTGAATGTAACAAATTTAAACGTTTGAATAAAACAGTATGAAAGCTTTGTTAGAATTAAACAGTTTGAGTTCGGAAGTGAATAAAACTGTTTGTAAGATTTGTTGGAATAAAACTGTTGGAGAGTAACATTGTTTGAAATTTTAGGAAGTATTTCCTCAATTTTAGGAAACTTTTCTTCAATTTAAATAAAAAAAGTTAACCAGAATTATATAAAACGAGTTGGGAAAGTTAGGTCACATGGGGCGGACTTTTATAGTCGGTCGGGCCCGACTATGAAATACCCTACACCTTTGGTGGAGATATTAATGAGGAATATTTAATTGTATACCTTAATTTTAAATTTTTAATTATGCTGAACCTCCCCACCCTCAGAATATTATTCATATATCAAAAATTTACGTCTTATATCCCCATAAATTAAAAATTTATATAAAGTATAGAAAACTATAAAAAAATTTGAAAAATATAATTGGGCGGACCACGCCTATATTTAAAATTTTGAAAGGCTAATATTTCATAGATTTGATTTTAATAATTTACGGATCAAATTTCCATTATATAAACCCGGGAAATAATGAAAAAAAAAAGTGGGCGGATCACGCCCATTTTTGGACCACATATTTTTAGATAAATTCTAACAATACATTTTAAATTTTATAACTATACCTTGAATACTTTTCGAGTTATTAGTTCCGAAAGAGTTATATAAAAGTGACTTGTATGGGAGGTGGGCGTGTCCGTTGACCGATTTGGCTTATTTTCAAACTCAGTTCCTACTTTTGGCTAAAATATATTGAGACGAAATTTCATCGCATTCTGATCAGTATTTCTCAAGTTATTCTGTATTCGGACAGCAAGACAGCAAGACAGCAAGACGGACAGACAGACAGACAGACGGACATGGCTAAACGGACTCGGGTAGTGATGCTGATCAAGAATATATATACTTTTCCATACCGGACACGCCTCCTAAGGGGCGTTACAATATACCCTGTACCTCATAGGTGTAGGGTATAAATATGTATTTTTATACCCTACACCTATGAGGTACAGGGTATATTAACTTTGTGCATATATTGTAACGCCCCTTAGGAGGCGTGTCCGGTATGGAAAAGTATATATATTCTTGATCAGCATCACTACCCGAGTCCGTTTAGCCATGTCCGTCTGTCTGTCCGTCTTGCTGTCTTGCTGTCTTGCTGTCTTGCCGTCTTGCTGTCTTGCTGTCCGAATACAGAATAACTTGAGAAATACTGATCAGAATGCGATGAAATTTCGTCTCAATATATTTTACCCAAAAGTAGGAACTGAGTTTGAAAATGAGCCAAATCGGTCAACGGACACGCCCACCTCCCATACAAGTCACTTTTATATAACTCTTTAGGAACTAATAACTCGAAAAGTATTCAAGGTATAGTTATAAAATTTAAAACGTATTGTTAGAATTTACCTAAAAATATGTGGTCCAAAAATGGGCGTGATCCGCCCACATTTTTTTTTCATTATTTCCCGGGTTTTCATAGTCGAAAATTGATCCGTAAATTATTAAAATCAAATCTATGAAATATTAGCCTTTCAAAATTTTAAATATAGGCGTGGTCCGCCCAATTATATTTTTCAATTTTTTTTTTAAGTTTTTTATACTTTATATAAATTTTTAATTTATGGGGATATAAGACGTAAATTTCTGATATATGAATAATTTTCTGAGGGTAAGCATTCCCACCAAAGGTGTAGGGTATTCCATAGTCGGGCCCGACCGACTATAAAAATCCGCCCCATGTGACCGAACTTACCCATGTGACCTAACTTTCCCAACTCGTTTTTGTATACATTGGTTTTTTGCTCTTACTCCGAATGAAGTAATTTTTCTTTGGACATAATAAAATTTACTCATATTGTAGAAAAAATACCTGAAACGTCGAAATAATTATTTATTTCAATTGAATAACTTTTATATTTGATTAAAATACAACCATTTTTCTGGGTGTGTGCTTATGCGCTGTGCCCTGGTTTGTTTGCACTTTGTATCTGACTAAACCTTGAACTCGCAATAAGAACTTTTTTTTTAATAACTCTATTTTTGGTCGTAAAACAAACATCAAGTTATGCATAAACTTAAAAACTTTAAACAAAATAAAATGAGTATGATGTCTTGATTAGAATATGGAAGTTCATCGGAAAATCATATTAATATTACGGACATAAAAGTTTCAACTTTCTGTAACATTTCTATTCATACCTTAGAAACGAGCCCGAACTACGCTCTGAAATTTTGAATTTATTGACAAAAGAATACTGTTCAACATATATTTTTTTTAATGAGAGTTATTGAGATATTCCACTGTCAATGTCACTCTACTTTTGTCACCCTAAAATTAAAAAAAAAAATTATACCTAATTATGCGCATATTCATAACCTATACAACGCAATTTTAAATGGATTATCTAGTTTAACTATTGCTTAAGTTGCAGTTAGTTAAGCAATTTCATTTTCTAGATTTTTATATCAAAGACCCATTTTTCATAATTTTAATTCGTAAATCCATCCTACAAGATTTCATTAATTTCTGAGATGGTGCTGTCAAAATCTGCTTAATCTGATGTGGAAACACCCACATATGATTTAAAAGATATATTAAAAAGTTATCAGTTACTATAATGTTGGGTTTGGTCATTTTTCGGTGTCTGGACGGCTTTTTGACTTTTTATATCGTCTATGCCATTTTTTTTTGTGGGATAAATATAGAGCCACAGCACTCAGACAGGATTATTTCCATTGTGCTACGAAAATTTGTGTAATTTTACGATCATAAAGCGAGGCAACTTGATTCCTCGCTTTATAGTTGCATTTTTAATCACGCGTTTAATTCTGTAATGTTTAAATTTAAACTTAAAGAATAAACAATATGTGTGTAAAATTAAATATTAAAATGTGGAAAATTACTCTTTTTTGGTGTGAAACTTAAACAAAAAATGTGTAAAATTATGCATTTCTAAAATTAAATATGTGTTAAATTAAACATAAAATGTTTAATATGTACGGGGGTTGCGTTTCCGAGATGTTTAAGTATAATTTTGCTCCGAGAACATCAATGCATTGATTTTTGATTTGAATTTTATTTATTATTTAAATTATTTATATAATCAAAATCAGAAGATCAGAAAAGTAAATGCATAGATGTCAACAGTATTCCTGTCCATTTCGTTCACAACCTAAAAATAACCGGTTGAGAAGGTTAGATCACATGGGAAATGTTAAATTTGGTGTTATTATGATAGTTAGGATTATCAAAATTATAGTCGGTCTTAGCCGACTATAAATACCCTACACATATGTGTGGTTACCATTCAAAGTGGTATATAGGCCACCAGGATATACAAATCCTGAAAAAAACTACAAACTTTCAATCGCTGAAGAATTTCCTTTCATTTGATACACATATTTAGGGTGTTAACAAAATATTTGTTTATATATAAAATCCCACGATATGGCGTTAACCCTATGATAGCGAACACCATCTACATTTCATAATACTTTAGTTCGAATATTCGAAAATGATCGCAACTCCGATTCACAACTTACGATCTCGCATTCCAGCTCATCTACCTGGCGCTCTTTTCATTTTCGAAGCACCAGGTCGGTGCCAATGATCTCGCACATTAGCCAAGACCACTACGTGCTTTGATCCCATTTCTGAAGCAGATCAGTGCGACGACCAGTGAGTTGGCACAAAAGTGAGTCCACAAAAGACGGTGCTTCGCTACGAGTAGGAACGCTCCACCTCAACATATACCCTAAGATGTGACATGACAGATGTGAAACGTACCTATGTATACCAACGTCAAGAAACATTAACCACACCCATTTATGGAATAAAAGCGGTAATTTTATGTTAGCTTTATAATAAAAAGAAAAAGACCTTAAATTAATAGTATTACCCTAAATACCTTATATACTTATATGGATTAACAATGTACATAGTTTTTCTTTTTGCTTGATCTTATTATGCACATATATTTAAAATCATTAATTCTTATATAAATTTACTTTTAATAGTTAGAAAGAACCTTTTTCTAATCACTTAAAAATTATCTAACAAGTATCGAAAAAAATAAATAAATAAATAGAATGAAATACATATTCATATTAAAATTATAATTAACGTTAATTACTTGATATATTTCCTTTTTTCTCTTAAAATTTATAAACATGGTTGATAATATAAAATAACTTAGAAATCATAATATAAAATTAACTTTTATACATGATCTCTTAATATTAAATTACTATTTAAACTTATTTCTAAAAATAAAAAAAAAATAAAAAAAAAATATAATAATAGTAATAATTTCGTTTGCACCTACTTGATCTATAATCTTAAAAAAAAAAATAAATAAAAAAAATCCTAAATGTCGTTGGTAACCTTATAATATTTCCAAACACATAGCAACAGACACATGTCATCGGGCGCCTGCTGACTTCGTGGGATCATTCAACATTAACGTAAGTTGTAAGTTGTAAAGAAATATTCAACCAAAAACAATATTTATTCAAAAATAAAACGATTTATGAATAAAAAGAATAAACAAATTTAAAAGCATATGACACTAATAAAGTCGTGATTCTCTTGGCGAAGTTTAGAGAAGAGAGTCAAACACTATAAGAGAGTGCTGTTAAATGAAAAAAAAAAATGATCAAAGTGATAAACTAAACATGTTATTAGCAGAGTGAGTTACTCTAATAGAAAACCGTGCAGTCATAGCACGTAATGACTCTTAATAATGTTTTACTCTCTTCAGATGATAGTTCTCAAATTTGCATATGTTTCAATAAAACTAACATAAACGAATACGAGAAATTATTTGGCTCTGTAAAAATAACCAGTTTCAAACCAGCATTATTGTTGCCATTTCTAATGTTACAATTGATAAATGCGTATTTAAGATGCGATTAATTTTCATGCTAAGATGCAAACCAAATTTATTCTAATTTAAAATTTTAAACACTAAATGCGTTCTTGGCGCACATACATATTAAGAGGTAATATATTAGGATGATGTAAATCATAATTTTCTATATACTACTATTTAATAGTTTTATTAATTGATTTGTTTTATATACATATATTGTTTTTTTTATTGAAATATTTTCTACCCTGCACATCAACCATGTACCTAGTTCATTCATTAAAAATACCATTTTTTTTACGCATATTTAATACACTTAGATATTAAACTGAATTATAAATTTGTTAATAAATATTTACTTGTAAACAAAATCATGTTTGCCTAAATTTGTATTATTTTTCACTAGTTAAGGGGCATTGCACAATGATTTAAAAGTCGGACATTTCTTTCTTTACATGGGCTCCGAGCAAATAATTTCGTGGGATGGATGGGTGGGTAAAGATAGGAAGGGAACTAATATCTCTTCCCCTTCCCCAAAATAGAGTCGCCAGATCTAGAAGTAACATTTTTGTTTGTTGGTATTATACATGAATTACCTTTCTCTCATTCCCCTCTGCACCTAATTGTAATTTTGTAATCTTATACCAATGGTCCGAATTAAAAACCCACCCCACTTTCCCTGAGCTACGACCGAAGCAGAGCTAGGTGTGCAGAACCCGCTTAGTGACCATTTTACTTAGCCATACCACCAACCAGGCTAAAGGTATGATAATTTGTTTGTTACAATTTACAAATGAGTAGGTGTACCGAATTTCGATTTTTTTTTGGGAACCACAAGTCGTTTCGCGGGAAAACATATTTGGCCAAAAAAATTTACCTAAAACGTATACAGTTAAATTGAACTGAAGATGTTAATTTTATATGAGTTATTTGAATATAAATTGTCAGATCACAGGTCACAAGGGACCGATCTCGCCAATTCGCACATATAGCGTAGGTATATAAGTAATCTAAATTATGAGTTTCATTTATCTAACTCTTCATTTGTTTAAGTAGTAGTTATTTTAACAGACAGACAGACGGACATCGCTAAATCGACTCAGGAGGTCATGCTGATCAAGAATATATATACTTTTCCATACCGGAGATGCTTCCTTCTGGGTGTTACAAACGGCGTACCAAATTGAATATACCCTTTCACTCTTAGTGTAGGGTATAAAAAGAAATATTGTTAAAATAATAAAAAGAACACTATAATATTAATGAATACAAAATTCATTTAAAAATGTTTATAAAACCATTGTCTTCTGGTTTATAATTGAGCGAAGTCCATAGTCTTTACTGAAAGTTTGATTAATTAGAATAAATAAGAATGGCTTGGCGTCATTTTTACTACAGACTAATAGTCGCAAGTTTCAACAAGATGTGCTTAAAAGTCAACAAAGCTTGTGTAAGAATTAACATGATGTGTAAATTTACTACGCGTGTTTAATTCTAAACATTCGGCATATCAAAATTAAACATTTTGTGCTTAATATTACACAACAAAGGTTTAAAAATGCAAATAAAATGTATATGTACACGTAAATAGTTGATTTTTAGATTTTTAAATAATTTTAAAAAATTGAAAAATGTATTTAAATTTCAATTGTTTTGTAGTATAATGACCTATACTCAGGTATATTTAAACCTATTTTAACAAATTAAAAAGTTTTGGTATGCTAAATGTGTTGGTTTTTTCAAAAAGTTAAACACTTTTAAAATAACTTCCGTAGATGCTGAGTTTTCATTTCATAAATAACTCAAGGTAGGAAAATGCGAATTTGCACACAGAAGTGCAAATTAAAAAAAAAAAAAACTTGAAGTGATTTAGACATTCTTTATATGAGGATATTTATTGCTTTTCGATACCTATCCAAAAATATATGTCGGAGTTCTTGTATATTTTTGGTGTCGCACCGTGCTATTAATAGCAATAGTGTGAAGTCACTATAAATTTAATAGTTAATGCACTAAAAAATTTATAGGAAAAATCGCATTGATTTATTTTAATATGTAGTAAAAAATCGTTGAATCAATAGAACTTCCTATGGATTTCATAGTTTTTGTTCTGAGTGTATGGACCCAATTGTGTAGGCATTAGACCGAATTATGTCCCTATTCATTTATACATTTATTAATTAATATAATTTATTAATGCTCCTTTGATTTTTCGGAATTTATAAAGATTTTCATATCTGAAAAGTAGAAACCACACTACGGGTGGTGTGGGCACTGAGTAAAATACAAGAAACTGCGGGAACAGCGAGCGGAGCAAAAAAAAAAACAGTATATAACGCAGAAAAATCGACAACTGTGAAACAAAGAAGTCAGCGCAATAGTTCAAGGATATTTATACAAAACTATATCAGAAGATGGAGAAGAAACAGAAAAATTAGAAAAAGAAAAATTAATTAAAAAAAAAAATAATAATAAAAAAAGACACGCGGTCTTCGCGTCGTGCTCTTAGCGTAATGTTGCACAGCCAGTGCGACTATTACGTGCGCTGCGCTATTATACACGCCTTCTTTCTGGTCCGCATCCTTGTGCAAGCTCGTACACGGTACACGGCACGGAGCACCCCAAACAAAACAACAACAAAAAATATAAGGGCTGAATTAAGAATGGGCGGAGCTTGTTTAGCCGCATGTGCAGCTGGAGGTTAAGTCTGTAGCTGTGACTGTTGCGGGGTTGGGACTGAGACTGAGGCTGTGCGTAATATAAAGAAAACTTGTATCTTGATATGGGACGAAGTTGTACGGTGTTTCTTATGCTAGTTCTTCTTTTCGTTTTTACTTTTTAACATTTTTTGTTCTGTCAATATTTAACCATGTTTTTATGCGTTTTAGACGCCAACCCACAACCCTTTAATTACTTTTTATTTTGTTGCTTTAATCCTTCAAAAGTTAGAATTCAAACATGATATTTGTGAACTACTTCAATTTCAGTGCATATTTTCAGATAGACAGAATTTTGGTGTAATTGAAAAAATGATTATAAATCATCAGGCCCAAAGACAGGGAGGGAGTTGTAAAGGTTCTGACCCCCAACTTTTCCCAGAAATTAATTAATTTTTTAAAATAGTTAAATATTTTGATAAATATAACAACGCAACACAAACACTAATAATTTAACATAAAATGGGTTTTGAGTGGGTCATACAGTAGCTAATTAATTAAATGAAACCATATTTAGTGAGGAATTTCTAAACACTAAAGCTATTAAATTTTTTTTTAAACATATCTTAATGTTCAAACTTAGCTCGAAGAATATTTAAAGAAAAAAAAAATCTTTAAATATTTTTTTTTCGACCACTACTTCCAGAGATACAGTGGTTCAAAGTTACAAAAAATGGTCCAAAAATCACTTTTGTATAGTTGTTCATAATTCAATATCTCTTAACCCTAGTAGACATTTTGGTAGGGCCATGGTCATGAAGTGATCATGTCATTATTTGAGATGATCGGGATATGACGAGGCCAATAATGTCCTTGTAAGTGTCCTAATCATGTACTGACCTCAGGCCATGATCATGTACTGATCGGGCAATTCCCCAGCCTTTTTTTCCAAAATCGATTGATGTTTAGAGGTCGCGCACTTGGATTTTCTGTTTTTGGCGATCTGAAAAACGTAAGTTGGCTTCAAGCGAAAAGTTGAATATCTCCTTAAGTTTGGGAATATAATGCAGTTTCCAAAACTGTTGTTAAAATTTTTAAACATTGACTTATTAATACAGGGACTAATTATAAATTCATGAATTAATTTCAGTTAATAAAAAAATTCCGCTAATCAGTTTGTATCCGCTACACCCAATAATTGCTTCTTAGATATCCAATGTATCTAATAAATATAATTTAATCGCGGGCCTAGGAAAAATGTAGCGGTACTGATCATTTACATCCAGAAATTCGTATAAAAAGCTCGTTTTCAGATTTTGAATTATTTATAATTTTTGTATTTGAAGTAGGATGTCTTAAATTTATACATCGTGCAAAGAAAACGTCTAACAATTTTCACAAAAAATTATAAAACACATAATTGGTATAAAACACAATTATAAAACAAATTATTTTGTTTGTATATTAAAATTAGTTTTGGTGATACTTTTAAATCAACAGTACATACATTTTATTGCAATTTTAATTTAACAAGTCATCGTGATATTCTAACAAGTTATCCAATGTAAATCTAAAATTATACAATTGTTACATTAACGATACAACATGTTGAATCAAACATATCATCCATATTCAGTTAACAATTTTTACTATTAATAATTAACATTATGAATAATAATAATAATTAAATACATGCACCATATTAAAAACTAATGATATCAGCGTTACCAATAATAAAAAAAATAATGACCAACTTAATATTGTAGTCGATTTTAACATAAATTTATATGGAAGATTTGTCAAATAGTCGACTATTTGTTAAAGCTGTACACTATTTATTAATTGTTGGTAGCGCTGTATGAATCTGTTTGAAAAAAAAAAATAACTTGAAATCTGTTTAATTTCTGTTTAAATTGACATGATATTTTTTCCGTGGTCAAAACGGCTTAAAATTTGAAATTTTCATAAATATGTTACGTAATAGGAAAAACTCAGTATGCAGTCAAAATCAGCATACACGATATATATTACATTCAAGTTTGGGATATCTCCATAAGAATAATTTTTCTCGATTCTTGAGTAAAGTGTTATTGAATTGAATAATCGTCCAAATGTAATAAAATATATTTTATTAAATCGGTAATAAATAAAACATTTCACGTTCGTACAATTATATATTTTATCTGTTGAGTACATATATTTAATTGTGGAGTATGTTTATGTTTAATGTTGAGTAATTATTAAAGTAAAAATGTATAAAAATAATGCATTTTTTGACAATATAATCATCTATATTGTAGCCGCGGTAGCTCAGTGGTTAGTGCGTTGGACTGCTAGCCGAAAGGTCCCCGGTTCAAGCCTGGACTGGGGCTAACAACATCTTTTCATAGAAACATTTTTCTATACCACGCTACCTCTCGGCAGTAAATGGCAAACCTACGAGAGTAAAACATTGCCTCACCCGCCGTTCGGATTCTGCAATAAACTGTAGGTCCCACCACTTTGAGTACAAATATAACACGCACAGCTCAAAATGGTGAGAGAGCTCGGCCTAAGTCCTTATAGGACTGTAGTGCCATACTATTATAATCATCTATAACTTCGGTACAACTTTACCAATTATGTGTTTTATAATTTTTTGTGAAAATTTTCAGACGTTTTCTTTGCACGATATATAAAATTTAAGACAAATTAACTTGTAACTTAAAAACATGTGGCCCGTGGTCATTATCCTTGCACTTCAAAATGGATGTCCTTAAAAGTGACCCTTTTTAAAATTCTGAAATAAATCACATATTTTGGCTGATTTAATATACATTTTCATGCCGAATTTCAAGATGGTATTTTGATGGCATCATATTTTAAAAATTAATTTTTACGTATTTTTTGTATTTAAAAAAAATCCATTTTTTCAACAGTCAAATTTGCAATAATTTTTAATGTATTTGTAACTTTAATTTTTTAAAATGGCCTCATTTTCATCAAATTGTCTCTAGGTTTTGAGATACATTCTATTTTTCGAAAAATGTAAAAACTATATTCCAAAATTAATATTTCAAAAACTAGATTCAATATGAGTCAGAGTTATATATATTCAAGAATTATTGCAACTTTTACTTCAGTAAAAAATTCTTTTTTTTTTTTTTAATACAAAAAATATAAAAAAATTTGAAAATTATTTTTTTTAAATATACTGCCATCAAAATACAATCTTGAAATTTGGCATGAAGCATTTACGAATTTTTTTCATAATTTTAAAAATGTTTCTTCTTAAGGACATTAATTTTGAAGTGGACATATTTGAACCATTGTATCTCTGTAAGTAGTGGTCGAAAAAATTACAAAAAAATTGGTAAATGCATATCTCAATAATCTTTAGCAGTTGCCCAAATTTTATTGAAATCGAAAAGGTAAAATCACAAATTTTACTTTTTTGGTCGATTTGGTGTGGAATCACCCATATAAAGAAATGCTAACATTCTAAAAAGTTGTTAACTATATACATATTTGGATATAAATTCTATAATGTATAATGTTTTTAGATCATTTTTTTTGTATAGATAATAATGATAAAAATAGTTAATGGATCAGAGTCAAACTCAGGACTGAATTACCCTTAACCTAACTCGTGTTTTATTCTTTTAAATCCATAAGTAAAACTAAAACAACAGATTTTTAAGAAAAGGTTATAATACAACGAAATTTTTATTTTCTGAAGCAGGAAGTAAGGATTTTTTTTTTAATTAGGGTAGAAACTATAAAAAAAAAATCTTTAATGGGCGCGTGCCAAATTTTGGAGGCACGGACACGCACGGGCACGACAGCAACTACCACGCACGAACTCAGATTTTCGGTCGTGACACGAAAAAAGCACGGCACGCGCCCATCTCTAGTTCAAATAGCAAATATCAAAATATAGATAACTGTACAGAAATTTATTTATTTTTATCGTAAGTTTAGACAATTTAAACCAAATTTCTGTTAATCATTATATCTTATATGCTTTAAAAATAACTAAAGAAAGTCTAATTATGGTTTGAGTATGGAGTAAAACAAATATTTTCAAAATTACTTGTATTTTGAACTAATCCCGGGATCCTCGGATTGAGAACATTTCAAACCCTGGATTATAACCAAAAATGTTCTTAGCATAAATGAACAATTTTAACAACTTACAATCCATCAGGGATAGGCGAGATTGTTTACAAATGTAGATTACACGATTGAGTTTATATCACATGATAAATTTTAAAGTAGGTGTTATTATGATAGTTAGGATTATCAAAATTATAGTCGGTCTAAGCCGACTATAAATACCCTACACATATGTGTGGTTACCATTCAAACTGGTATATAGGTCACCAGGTTATACGAATCTTGATAAATCCTGAAATAACTACAAACTTTCCACCGCTGAAGATTTTTTTTTCATTTGATACCCATATTTACAAATTGGTGGGTGTACCGAATTTCGATTCTTTTTTGTTGGGAACCAGAAATCTTTTCGCGAGAAAACTTTATTCTTATGTATTTGAGCATAATGTCAATATATATTTAACCAAAAAATAAATATTTTATGATTTTGTGGTAATCAGTATCAGAGATATCATTTATGTGTACCTATTTATTGTATAATTATTAGATGTAGTTTATACACTAAACATAAAAATTCGAGATCAAAACTTTGTTTAAGAATTAAACAAAATTGTTTTAAAATTAATTGCATTGATTTTAATAATCGAGCGTTCTAGAAATGCCCCTATAGGTATGCAACATTTGCGGTATGAAGCATAAATTTAAAATGCATTAAGCACTTTGTATTTGATGTCGCCATGGCTCTTCATATAATTCCTTTCATATTTTTAGCGACAAAATGTTATTTAACACTTTCAGTAAGTTGTTACCATATGGTAACAGCTTTTCAAAGACATTTTTAAATACTCCTTGCTATTATATTTCGACAAAAATAAGTTAACTGATAGTTTATGATATCTATTATGTGTTTCTAAGTAAATTTATAAGAACTGTGAGGTGATATTTTGGGCAAAATAAGAAAAATTACATATTCAGGTGATAAGTCATTTTTAGTATTTTTATACCCTACACTAAGAGTGAAAGGGTATATTCAGTTTGGTACGCCGTTTGTAACACCCAGAAGGAAGCATCTCCGGTATGGAAAAGTATATATATTCTCGATCAGCATGACCTCCTGAGTCGATTTAGCGATGTCCGTCAGTCCGTCTGTCTGTCTGTCTGTTGAAATCCCTACTACTTTTAAAATTGAAGAGCTAGATAAATGAAATTTTGACTTAGATTACTAATATACCTACGCTGTATGTGCGAAAAAATTGGCGAGATCGGTCCATTGTGACCTATGATCCGACAACTTATGTTCAAATACCTCATATAAAATGTACATATAAAGATCAATTTTTATGTATACGTGCTTAGGTAAACTTTTTTTTGGTCAAATATATATTGATATCATGCTCAAATACATGATAATAAATCAAATACATGATAACGAAACGACTTGTGGTTCAACAAAAAATCGAAATTCGGTACACCTACCCATTTGTAAATATGGGTATCAAATGAATGGAAATACTTCAGCGATTGAAAGTTTGTAGTTATTTTCAGGATTCGTTTATGCTAGTGACCTATATACCACTTTTAATGGTAACCACACATATGTGTAGGGTATTTATAGTCGGCTTAGACCGACTATAATTTTGATAATCCTAACTATCATAATAAAATTTCCCATGTGATCTAACCTTCCCAACTGGTTTATATTTAAAATATATACTTGAGTATTTATTTTTTCTTAATTAATAGTGTATTCAGCATAGAATGTATTAATTTGAATATTTGTTTGAAAATTAAACCATTTAAAACAATATTATGTAATAAATAATATAAAATAATTATGCATTATGTTTATAAAAAAAAAATCAGAACACAAATTAGGTAAAGGGACCGAATATTTAACAGTACAACCGATAAAAAAGTTTATAATTTCAGTTGTGAGTTTGACTATGTTCAAACCCCCATAAACTATTTATATTATGATGTCCTAAATAAAAACAAAATATTTCAAAAATGGTCGAAAAATTTTCGAATTTATTTCCAGATATGTATTTAAAAACTTATTAGAAATTAGTAAAATAACAATTAGAACAGTAGAAACAGTAAAATAACAATTGGGATAAAAGTTTTTATTTTTAAAAAATTTATAATAAATCGAATCAAATAAAACGTATACTAATGCAATGTCAAAATTTCTCTAAGTAATTATCGGTATCTAGTACCTAATTTTTTAATCTCATTGATTTATCTCGTATATAAGACTTTGGTTTTAGCTTCTCAAAATTGGGATAAATTAAATTGATTTTATACATTGATTTGATGAATTTTATATCGTGTCGTTTGCAGTACTATTACAAAATAGTGATTTTTTGCAAATCCCGAAAATCCCGGGATTAGTACTATTAAATCCCGGGATTTTCGGGACTAGAAAATGATCGGGATCCCGGGATTGTATTCCCTACTCATAACGCTACAAATAATAATTCTTATTTGTACAATTTTACATTCGAAGACAATGGTGATGTATAAACAAGATACCGTTTCAATTCTAGAATAAATAAAAATACTTTTGATTCCTTTTATTTTAATTCAATACAAATTACTCCGTGAATTCTAATGGAGCACCTTTTCCAAATATTCAACAACTATCTTTCTATTTGTAAGATCTTTAATTGATCTTTGCTATAAATAATCGTAAATTTGAAAGATGGTTGCTAGCATTATTTATCGTATTTGACGGATATTTGGGAGATGGTTGTTTCAAAGACGATCTAAATTATTTGTGAATAACTTGATATTTAGGGCTGTGATATTTCTGGTAATCATCTTTGTTTTCTTAGTGTATACTATATGTACCCAAGAGTATCCTAAACTACAAATTATCCAGATTGAACAGAGGGGAGTGGCACCGCTTATACATCCCAAAAATTCAAAATGCTGTACCTCAGTACAATTGTTATCGATTTTAACTAAACTTTAAATTCTGATGTTTCGTATCTAACCAAAACTCACTACACCAAAGTCAGCACACTAAAACTCACCATATCAAAATTCACCAAAACTAAATTTCAAACCTCTGCACTAAGTTCCTTATAATTCGGAATACATATCGTAGAAACCCAGGAAAAGTTGACAGACTCAATCGGACTAGCAAAAATAAATACTAAAAATATTCTTAATATTTATTAAGTCACTACATATCCTAACATTCACAAAATTTATTTTTGTTGTATAATTCAGATTCATGGCAAAACCACAACGTATTTTTCTTAAAATTTGCATTACTATGCTAAAAAGTCCATGGAGTATCCTAAACCATAAATAAACCAGATTGGGCAAAGAGGAATGGCACCTCCCATAGAACAGAAAAATTCAGTACGTTATATCTCAACCAAAAGTTATCGATTTAAACTAAACTTTAAATTTGGATATTACTCATCTTACCTTATCTCACCACACCAAAACTCACCAAATCAAAATTCACCACTCCAAAACTATATATGAATAATTTGCACGTGTTTCGTAAAGATTTGGAATATATGACACCCTCAAAACAAAAGTAGTTTAAACATTTTGTTTGAATAAAAAAATTGATAAAAAAAGTTTGGACCAAAAACGAAACAAAATTTTCTAAAAGAAAAAAAGCTACAAAAAAGAGCAAAAACAAGATAAATTCTCATTTTTGCTCTAATATTTTTTTGTATCATTTTTACTCTATGAACATTTCTATAATATTATATAGTATTAAAAGAAATTTAGATGGATTGTTAGTAAAGCATTTTTTTATATTAAACGGATAATCGACATGTATAACTCTTTTTGTATCACCAATTTTGTGAATGATTCATATCCTAATTAGGACCTTTTCAGGCTAACAAGAATTTAGATTTCCTGATTTTATATGATATTTGTCTTAAATCCACCAACCAGGATGAATTGAATTTAGAAATTAATTTGGATGGAAGTGTTCTAACGGACGTAGATGCACATTCAACTTTTTAGCATTAATGCAGTTGCGTCATTGGATATTTTTTGGATGAAAGTGTTCTTCTGGGGATAGATATGCATCCAGATGCGTCATTGGACAATATGTTGATGAAAGTTTTGCAATGACTACAGAAGCGCATCCATGTGCACCATTGGAACTTTTTTTGGATAAAACTGCTCCAATGGATGTAGATACGCATCCAGGTGCATCATTGGAACTTTTTTTTATGATATTGTTTTCATGGGCGTAGATTCTCCTCCACTTGCGTCATTAGTAGATTACATTCTGCAAACAGCCCTAATCTGTTAATAGATCCTAGTAGTCGCCATGAACTACAATATTACTTCCTTTAGTATGCTATAATCCAAATTAATTCAAACTTAAACAAATTTCACAACATAAAAAAGGTGAGTGCAAAAAATGAGATAAAACTTCATGTTGTTTTTCCTCTAACTTTATTTTATTTATTTATTTTAAGTATTCAAATTTATTTATACTTTATTTTACTTCGATCACTTGATGTATCTAGTCTTTGCTCTGACAAAATATTTAAAATATGTTTATTTGAACTAAAATTTAGTTTCATTTTTGTTTTTAGGGTGTCATATATCGGATCTAGTAGAAGGTTACTATATAGTTTTCCTTGACCACGCCAATTTTTACGCTCTTTTTTATATTTGGTGTATGATTCAGATTCATAGCAAAACCGCTGAATGAATTTTTCTGAAAATTTACATGATTATGAAAAATATTTAATTTTATTACGTACGCATTTAAATTCATATGGGCATTTCCTGGGGTTCCGGACGGGACCTTCGCACGCTTCAAACTTTAATATCTCGAAGAATTTACTTGATGTTTGTTTGTGAATATAGTATTTAAATAGGACTAAGAATCTGCAAAAAATTATAGAATTCTATTTCGTAGATTAAAAGATATAAATAAAAAGGTGGGTGTTCCGGACGGGACAAAAACGGAAGTAAATATCGAGGTTCATATGGATATTCGAAAATGTTAGCGAATTTTACGTACAAATGATTTTTTTGAAATATTTTAAAAAATAGTTTAAATCATGTGATTTCTTTATATATTTATATTTTGTTCCTTAAATTTATAGTTTTTTCATAATCAATCACAGAAAAATTCCGGACGGGACAAAACATTCCGTATTGAAATTATCAGTACGATTTTTATTCTAAAAATACTTTTTGCATACAATATATTTTTTTTGAAACGTTTTCGGAAAGTAGCTGAGACAATCTACTTTATTTTTGTTTATAAACACTTTGTTCCTAAAATTTACAGTTATTTCGTAATAAATCGCAGAATAATTGCGGCCGTTCCGTATGGAAATTTGCCCTACGATTTTTTGCTAAAAATAATTTTGTAAATGACAATATTAATAATCATTATTACGAAATGAAAAGTGATGTTCTATTCTAATTTTCAGATGTTTTTTAAGTTTATTAATTTTTTTTTTTACTTTTTTTGAATTTTTTTTTTGTTATTTTTATACAGTAGTTTTACACTTTTGGGACTCAAAGTTCCGGACGGGACAGATTTCAACTAGCTGTCAAAAATGTTCTAGAATTACTAGGAAAATGATGTTTACATTTTTGTAAATACCGTGAAAATTGTGATTTAGAACAGAACTCTTTAAAAATTGTTTCAGTTAACTATGCTAATAAATGTATTCTTTTTGGTTCCGGATGGGAAATCGAAAACCCTTATACAAAAATAGTAATATTTTCGTTATCTTAATTTGGATCATTATTTTTAAGCTTTAGAAATAATTATTAAAGTTAACTGAAAAAACATAAAATAATATTTTGTATCTGTATGTCTTTTAAGTTAATTAATTTGGTTACTCAAAATACAAGAAAAATAGGTATATTTACATATTGCATAGTAACGTAACTTTATGAGTTTTTTTTATACGTTACCGTTAACGGAATAAAAATATCTTTTTAGATAGTAGTGTATGATTAAATACAGTTAGTAGAGGAGATGATTTATTTTTCACATTTTTTAAAAGGAAAATAATTTAAATTTTGAAGGCATTGATTTACAAATTAATAATAGTTAATAACAGTGTTTTGTTTTTTAAAGTAGAAAGTGCATTTAACAATGTAAGAAATATATATCGGTAATAAATTTAACAATATAATAATAATAATTAAGGATAGTGCTTCGCTATAAATTTAAATTCGCTTTAAGTTTAAATGAAAAGTATTAGATTTAAATAAAAAACGTGTCGAAAAGTATTTAAATTTATTAAATTTTTATTTAATTTTATTATTTTTTTCGCTCGGTGTACTAATTGTATTCCCTTGAATTTATCTTGCTCGATCAAACAGTACGAATAAATAACTAGTGTTCGCCGTCGCAATATTGCTGAAATATAACAGTCTTGTATCGCTTTGTTAATGGCAAATTCGCAGGGACCCACATCAGCATAAGAAAGAACAGTGCACGTCACATTAGTTCCGAAATAAATGTGATTGAAGGCACTCAAGGCGTCTAATAGTGCAGCGTGTGGGTCATAAAAATTTCGCCAGTACATCCTCTATATACAATATACCGATCAATGCCGATTTAAAAGGTCGTCTGCATTCGCAGCATTAACATTTTTTAAGGTGCACACGCAATTTCAATTCACTTGATCTATCGCTTCGATAAAATGTCTGCGGGATAGTGGACGTAGCAGTGTAAAAGTTAAATTTGTTAAATTAATCGCTCACTTACCATAAATAAACGCTAATGTAAGGTAATTTTTGATTTGCAAGTTCCTACAAAGTTTTTGTCAGTTTATTTTATTTTTGTTGTTGTTAATGAAAACGGAAGTGTTGCTTGATTAAAATAAAAACCAGTTGGGAAGGTTAGATCACATGGGAAATTTTAAAGTAGGTGTAATTATGATAGTTAGGATTATCAAAATTATAGTCGGTCTAAGCCGACTATAAATACCCTACACATATGTGTGGTTACCATTCAAAGTGATATATAGGTCACCAGGGTATACGAATCCTGAAAATAACTACAAACATTCAATCGCTGAAGAATTTCCATTCATTTGATACCCATATTTACAAATGGGTAGGTGTACCGAATTTCGATTTTTATACCCTACACTAAGAGTGAAAGGGTATATTCAGTTTGGTACGCCGTTTGTAACACCCAGAAGAAAGCATCTCCGGTATGGAAAAGTATATATATTCTTGATCAGCATGACCTCCTGAGTCGATTTAGCGATGTCCGTCTGTCCGTCTGTCTGTCCGTCTGTCTGTCTGTCTGTTGAAATCCCTAAGACTTTTAAAATTGAAGAGCTAGATAAATGAAACTTATAACTTAGATTACTAATATACCTACGCTGTATGTGCGAAAAAATTGGCGAGATCGGTCCATGGTGACCTATGATCCGACCACTTATGTTCAAATACCACATATAAAATGTACATATAAAGATCAATTTTTATGTATACGTGCTTAGGTAAACTTTGTTGGTCAAATATATATTGACATCATGCTCAAATACATGATAATAATGTTTTCCGGCGAAAAGACTTGTGGTTCACAAAAAAAAAATCGAAATTCGGTACACCTACCCATTTGTAAATATGGGTATCAAATGAATGGAAATTCTTCAGCGATTGAATGTTTGTAGTTATTTTCAGGATTCGTATACCCTGGTGACCTATATATCACTTTGAATGGTAACCACACATATGTGTAGGGTATTTATAGTCGGCTTAGACCGACTATAATTTTGATAATCCTAACTATCATAATTACACCTACTTTAAAATTTCCCATGTGATCTAACCTTCCCAACTGGTTTTTTTTTGTGAACCACAAGTCTTTTCGCCGGAAAACATTATTATCATGTATTTGAGCATGATATCAATATATATTTGACCAAAAAAGTTTACCTAAGCACGTATACATAAAAATTGATCTTTATATGTACATTTTATATGAGGTATTTGAACATAAGTGGTCGGATCATAGGTCACAATGGACCGATCTCGCCAATTTTTTCGCACATACAGCGTAGGTATATTAGTAATCTAAGTTATAAGTTTCATTTATCTAGCTCTTCAATTTTAAAAGTCTTAGGGATTTCAACAGACAGACAGACAGACAGACGGACAGACAGACGGACAGACAGACGGACAGACGGACATCGCTAAATCGACTCAGGAGGTCATGCTGATCAAGAATATATATACTTTTCCATACCGGAGATGCTTCCTTCTGGGTGTTACAAACGGCGTACCAAACTGAATATACCCTTTCACTCTTAGTGTAGGGTATAAAAAATGAACTAATTTTAACAAAATTTGAATAATATTTTCTATTTATGATCAGTTTACAATAGACGTTTCGAACATGTATCAGCTGTTCGTACACGTAATAAAATTTAATAATATATATTTAAATTTGACTTAAATACCTTTGTAATAAAAAGCGTAATATTCCATACAAAAAAATATTACGCGCGTATTTAATTTCAAAAAAACTTATTTAATTTTATTACGAACGCATTTAAATACATACATAATTTTATAGAAATATTTTTAACAATATTATAGAAATATTTTTAACAATATTATAGAAATATTTATAACAATATTATAGAAATGTTTTTAACAATATTATAGAAATATTTTTAACAATATTATAGAAATATTTTTAATAATATTATAGAATATTTTTACAATATTTTAGAAATATTTTTAATTATGTATTTAAATATGTTTTTTTTTTTAAGTACATTAAAAAAAAGCGACGAAACATAATTAAATAAAATTTAATTAAATTTGATTTAAAAACATTTGTAATAAAAAACGTAATTCTCCATACAAAAAATATAATGCCCTTATTTAATTTCAAATTAAATGAAAAAGTATTTAATTTTATTACAAATTTCAAAAAGTGAAATAAAATAATAATTTTATCTCATTTAAAGAGGATTAGGAACATTCTTTATATGAAATAAATAGTTTTTAGGATACCAATTATTATAGAATATTTTTACAATATTATAGACATATTTTTAACAATATTTAAATATGTTGTTTTGAAATTACACTAAGAAAAAAGTGACGTAATATAATTAAATAAATTTTAATTAAATTTGATTTAAATACATTTGAAAAAAAAAACGTTATACTCCATACAAGAAATATTACGCCCTTATTTAATTTCAAATTAAATGAAAAAGTATTTAATTTTATTAAAAATTTCAAAAAGTGAATTAAAATAATAGTTTACCACACGGATAGAAAAGATTTGTTTGAATGTAATTAAAAAGTAATACGAAATTACCATACATGTATTAGGAATGAAGTGTAATTAAATTATAATCGAAATTAAATTTATTTTTGCTCACGTGTAAACATTATTATAATGTTCAGCAGAATCTGTCAAATGGACCATAAATATGTTACAATACCAATATAAAATTTTAATTGCATTTGATGAACTGTTTCTTGGCAATTTACTTGGTTAAAACTATATTTCGGAGCACAGAAAATGCTAACCAAATCTAAATACAACGTATGTTCGCAACGCTCCTCTTAATTCGATAATTTATCGACTGACGAAGTTGGCAACGTTGTGCAGCATTTTGAACATATTGATGTTTACAAACAAACAAAAAAGAAATTGGATTTAAATAAGTGTATTCTTGCAACACTATTCTTTTATACGAAGTAGGCACTCGTTCAGCAGAATTTTCTACCTACGTCTCTTTTGTCGTCGTTTGAAGTATGTATAGGTATACAAAGTTGACACTCGGTGATCGGCATATTCTGCGTACGTGTCTTTTGTTGATCGTTGAGAAAACGTGTACGCGTCGGTAATAATTTTGTTATTTGTAAATTAAATTAGCATTATTTATCGTATTTGACGGATATTTGGGAGATGGTTGTTTCAAAGACGATCTAAATTATTTGTGAATAACTTGATATTTAGGGCTGTGATATTTCTGGTAATCATCTTTGTTTTCTTAGTGTATACTATATGTACCCAAGAGTATCCTAAACTACAAATTATCCAGATTGAACAGAGGGGAGTGGCACCGCTTATACATCCCAAAAATTCAAAATGCTGTACCTCAGTACAATTGTTATCGATTTTAACTAAACTTTAAATTCTGATGTTTCGTATCTAACCAAAACTCACTACACCAAAGTCAGCACACTAAAACTCACCATATCAAAATTCACCAAAACTAAATTTCAAACCTCTGCACTAAGTTCCTTATAATTCGGAATACATATCGTAGAAACCCAGGAAAAGTTGACAGACTCAATCGGACTAGCAAAAATAAATACTAAAAATATTCTTAATATTTATTAAGTCACTACATATCCTAACATTCACAAAATTTATTTTTGTTGTATAATTCAGATTCATGGCAAAACCACAACGTATTTTTCTTAAAATTTGCATTACTATGCTAAAAAGTCCATGGAGTATCCTAAACCATAAATAAACCAGATTGGGCAAAGAGGAATGGCACCTCCCATAGAACAGAAAAATTCAGTACGTTATATCTCAACCAAAAGTTATCGATTTAAACTAAACTTTAAATTTGGATATTACTCATCTTACCTTATCTCACCACACCAAAACTCACCAAATCAAAATTCACCACTCCAAAACTATATATGAATAATTTGCACGTGTTTCGTAAAGATTTGGAATATATGACACCCTCAAAACAAAAGTAGTTTAAACATTTTGTTTGAATAAAAAAATTGATAAAAAAAGTTTGGACCAAAAACGAAACAAAATTTTCTAAAAGAAAAAAAGCTACAAAAAAGAGCAAAAACAAGATAAATTCTCATTTTTGCTCTAATATTTTTTTGTATCATTTTTACTCTATGAACATTTCTATAATATTATATAGTATTAAAAGAAATTTAGATGGATTGTTAGTAAAGCATTTTTTTATATTAAACGGATAATCGACATGTATAACTCTTTTTGTATCACCAATTTTGTGAATGATTCATATCCTAATTAGGACCTTTTCAGGCTAACAAGAATTTAGATTTCCTGATTTTATATGATATTTGTCTTAAATCCACCAACCAGGATGAATTGAATTTAGAAATTAATTTGGATGGAAGTGTTCTAACGGACGTAGATGCACATTCAACTTTTTAGCATTAATGCAGTTGCGTCATTGGATATTTTTTGGATGAAAGTGTTCTTCTGGGGATAGATATGCATCCAGATGCGTCATTGGACAATATGTTGATGAAAGTTTTGCAATGACTACAGAAGCGCATCCATGTGCACCATTGGAACTTTTTTTGGATAAAACTGCTCCAATGGATGTAGATACGCATCCAGGTGCATCATTGGAACTTTTTTTTATGATATTGTTTTCATGGGCGTAGATTCTCCTCCACTTGCGTCATTAGTAGATTACATTCTGCAAACAGCCCTAATCTGTTAATAGATCCTAGTAGTCGCCATGAACTACAATATTACTTCCTTTAGTATGCTATAATCCAAATTAATTCAAACTTAAACAAATTTCACAACATAAAAAAGGTGAGTGCAAAAAATGAGATAAAACTTCATGTTGTTTTTCCTCTAACTTTATTTTATTTATTTATTTTAAGTATTCAAATTTATTTATACTTTATTTTACTTCGATCACTTGATGTATCTAGTCTTTGCTCTGACAAAATATTTAAAATATGTTTATTTGAACTAAAATTTAGTTTCATTTTTGTTTTTAGGGTGTCATATATCGGATCTAGTAGAAGGTTACTATATAGTTTTCCTTGACCACGCCAATTTTTACGCTCTTTTTTATATTTGGTGTATGATTCAGATTCATAGCAAAACCGCTGAATGAATTTTTCTGAAAATTTACATGATTATGAAAAATATTTAATTTTATTACGTACGCATTTAAATTCATATGGGCATTTCCTGGGGTTCCGGACGGGACCTTCGCACGCTTCAAACTTTAATATCTCGAAGAATTTACTTGATGTTTGTTTGTGAATATAGTATTTAAATAGGACTAAGAATCTGCAAAAAATTATAGAATTCTATTTCGTAGATTAAAAGATATAAATAAAAAGGTGGGTGTTCCGGACGGGACAAAAACGGAAGTAAATATCGAGGTTCATATGGATATTCGAAAATGTTAGCGAATTTTACGTACAAATGATTTTTTTGAAATATTTTAAAAAATAGTTTAAATCATGTGATTTCTTTATATATTTATATTTTGTTCCTTAAATTTATAGTTTTTTCATAATCAATCACAGAAAAATTCCGGACGGGACAAAACATTCCGTATTGAAATTATCAGTACGATTTTTATTCTAAAAATACTTTTTGCATACAATATATTTTTTTTGAAACGTTTTCGGAAAGTAGCTGAGACAATCTACTTTATTTTTGTTTATAAACACTTTGTTCCTAAAATTTACAGTTATTTCGTAATAAATCGCAGAATAATTGCGGCCGTTCCGTATGGAAATTTGCCCTACGATTTTTTGCTAAAAATAATTTTGTAAATGACAATATTAATAATCATTATTACGAAATGAAAAGTGATGTTCTATTCTAATTTTCAGATGTTTTTTAAGTTTATTAATTTTTTTTTTTACTTTTTTTGAATTTTTTTTTTGTTATTTTTATACAGTAGTTTTACACTTTTGGGACTCAAAGTTCCGGACGGGACAGATTTCAACTAGCTGTCAAAAATGTTCTAGAATTACTAGGAAAATGATGTTTACATTTTTGTAAATACCGTGAAAATTGTGATTTAGAACAGAACTCTTTAAAAATTGTTTCAGTTTACTATGCTAATAAATGTATTCTTTTTGGTTCCGGATGGGAAATCGAAAACCCTTATACAAAAATAGTAATATTTTCGTTATCTTAATTTGGATCATTATTTTTAAGCTTTAGAAATAATTATTAAAGTTAACTGAAAAAACATAAAATAATATTTTGTATCTGTATGTCTTTTAAGTTAATTAATTTGGTTACTCAAAATACAAGAAAAATAGGTATATTTACATATTGCATAGTAACGTAACTTTATGAGTTTTTTTTATACGTTACCGTTAACGGAATAAAAATATCTTTTTAGATAGTAGTGTATGATTAAATACAGTTAGTAGAGGAGATGATTTATTTTTCACATTTTTTAAAAGGAAAATAATTTAAATTTTGAAGGCATTGATTTACAAATTAATAATAGTTAATAACAGTGTTTTGTTTTTTAAAGTAGAAAGTGCATTTAACAATGTAAGAAATATATATCGGTAATAAATTTAACAATATAATAATAATAATTAAGGATAGTGCTTCGCTATAAATTTAAATTCGCTTTAAGTTTAAATGAAAAGTATTAGATTTAAATAAAAAACGTGTCGAAAAGTATTTAAATTTATTAAATTTTTATTTAATTTTATTATTTTTTTCGCTCGGTGTACTAATTGTATTCCCTTGAATTTATCTTGCTCGATCAAACAGTACGAATAAATAACTAGTGTTCGCCGTCGCAATATTGCTGAAATATAACAGTCTTGTATCGCTTTGTTAATGGCAAATTCGCAGGGACCCACATCAGCATAAGAAAGAACAGTGCACGTCACATTAGTTCCGAAATAAATGTGATTGAAGGCACTCAAGGCGTCTAATAGTGCAGCGTGTGGGTCATAAAAATTTCGCCAGTACATCCTCTATATACAATATACCGATCAATGCCGATTTAAAAGGTCGTCTGCATTCGCAGCATTAACATTTTTTAAGGTGCACACGCAATTTCAATTCACTTGATCTATCGCTTCGATAAAATGTCTGCGGGATAGTGGACGTAGCAGTGTAAAAGTTAAATTTGTTAAATTAATCGCTCACTTACCATAAATAAACGCTAATGTAAGGTAATTTTTGATTTGCAAGTTCCTACAAAGTTTTTGTCAGTTTATTTTATTTTTGTTGTTGTTAATGAAAACGGAAGTGTTGCTTGATTAAAATAAAAACCAGTTGGGAAGGTTAGATCACATGGGAAATTTTAAAGTAGGTGTAATTATGATAGTTAGGATTATCAAAATTATAGTCGGTCTAAGCCGACTATAAATACCCTACACATATGTGTGGTTACCATTCAAAGTGATATATAGGTCACCAGGGTATACGAATCCTGAAAATAACTACAAACATTCAATCGCTGAAGAATTTCCATTCATTTGATACCCATATTTACAAATGGGTAGGTGTACCGAATTTCGATTTTTATACCCTACACTAAGAGTGAAAGGGTATATTCAGTTTGGTACGCCGTTTGTAACACCCAGAAGAAAGCATCTCCGGTATGGAAAAGTATATATATTCTTGATCAGCATGACCTCCTGAGTCGATTTAGCGATGTCCGTCTGTCCGTCTGTCTGTCCGTCTGTCTGTCTGTCTGTTGAAATCCCTAAGACTTTTAAAATTGAAGAGCTAGATAAATGAAACTTATAACTTAGATTACTAATATACCTACGCTGTATGTGCGAAAAAATTGGCGAGATCGGTCCATGGTGACCTATGATCCGACCACTTATGTTCAAATACCACATATAAAATGTACATATAAAGATCAATTTTTATGTATACGTGCTTAGGTAAACTTTGTTGGTCAAATATATATTGACATCATGCTCAAATACATGATAATAATGTTTTCCGGCGAAAAGACTTGTGGTTCACAAAAAAAAAATCGAAATTCGGTACACCTACCCATTTGTAAATATGGGTATCAAATGAATGGAAATTCTTCAGCGATTGAATGTTTGTAGTTATTTTCAGGATTCGTATACCCTGGTGACCTATATATCACTTTGAATGGTAACCACACATATGTGTAGGGTATTTATAGTCGGCTTAGACCGACTATAATTTTGATAATCCTAACTATCATAATTACACCTACTTTAAAATTTCCCATGTGATCTAACCTTCCCAACTGGTTTTTTTTTGTGAACCACAAGTCTTTTCGCCGGAAAACATTATTATCATGTATTTGAGCATGATATCAATATATATTTGACCAAAAAAGTTTACCTAAGCACGTATACATAAAAATTGATCTTTATATGTACATTTTATATGAGGTATTTGAACATAAGTGGTCGGATCATAGGTCACAATGGACCGATCTCGCCAATTTTTTCGCACATACAGCGTAGGTATATTAGTAATCTAAGTTATAAGTTTCATTTATCTAGCTCTTCAATTTTAAAAGTCTTAGGGATTTCAACAGACAGACAGACAGACAGACGGACAGACAGACGGACAGACAGACGGACAGACGGACATCGCTAAATCGACTCAGGAGGTCATGCTGATCAAGAATATATATACTTTTCCATACCGGAGATGCTTCCTTCTGGGTGTTACAAACGGCGTACCAAACTGAATATACCCTTTCACTCTTAGTGTAGGGTATAAAAAATGAACTAATTTTAACAAAATTTGAATAATATTTTCTATTTATGATCAGTTTACAATAGACGTTTCGAACATGTATCAGCTGTTCGTACACGTAATAAAATTTAATAATATATATTTAAATTTGACTTAAATACCTTTGTAATAAAAAGCGTAATATTCCATACAAAAAAATATTACGCGCGTATTTAATTTCAAAAAAACTTATTTAATTTTATTACGAACGCATTTAAATACATACATAATTTTATAGAAATATTTTTAACAATATTATAGAAATATTTTTAACAATATTATAGAAATATTTATAACAATATTATAGAAATGTTTTTAACAATATTATAGAAATATTTTTAACAATATTATAGAAATATTTTTAATAATATTATAGAATATTTTTACAATATTTTAGAAATATTTTTAATTATGTATTTAAATATGTTTTTTTTTTTAAGTACATTAAAAAAAAGCGACGAAACATAATTAAATAAAATTTAATTAAATTTGATTTAAAAACATTTGTAATAAAAAACGTAATTCTCCATACAAAAAATATAATGCCCTTATTTAATTTCAAATTAAATGAAAAAGTATTTAATTTTATTACAAATTTCAAAAAGTGAAATAAAATAATAATTTTATCTCATTTAAAGAGGATTAGGAACATTCTTTATATGAAATAAATAGTTTTTAGGATACCAATTATTATAGAATATTTTTACAATATTATAGACATATTTTTAACAATATTTAAATATGTTGTTTTGAAATTACACTAAGAAAAAAGTGACGTAATATAATTAAATAAATTTTAATTAAATTTGATTTAAATACATTTGAAAAAAAAAACGTTATACTCCATACAAGAAATATTACGCCCTTATTTAATTTCAAATTAAATGAAAAAGTATTTAATTTTATTAAAAATTTCAAAAAGTGAATTAAAATAATAGTTTACCACACGGATAGAAAAGATTTGTTTGAATGTAATTAAAAAGTAATACGAAATTACCATACATGTATTAGGAATGAAGTGTAATTAAATTATAATCGAAATTAAATTTATTTTTGCTCACGTGTAAACATTATTATAATGTTCAGCAGAATCTGTCAAATGGACCATAAATATGTTACAATACCAATATAAAATTTTAATTGCATTTGATGAACTGTTTCTTGGCAATTTACTTGGTTAAAACTATATTTCGGAGCACAGAAAATGCTAACCAAATCTAAATACAACGTATGTTCGCAACGCTCCTCTTAATTCGATAATTTATCGACTGACGAAGTTGGCAACGTTGTGCAGCATTTTGAACATATTGATGTTTACAAACAAACAAAAAAGAAATTGGATTTAAATAAGTGTATTCTTGCAACACTATTCTTTTATACGAAGTAGGCACTCGTTCAGCAGAATTTTCTACCTACGTCTCTTTTGTCGTCGTTTGAAGTATGTATAGGTATACAAAGTTGACACTCGGTGATCGGCATATTCTGCGTACGTGTCTTTTGTTGATCGTTGAGAAAACGTGTACGCGTCGGTAATAATTTTGTTATTTGTAAATTAAATAAATGTATAAATTGTGTTACAAAAAGTGAAAATAGAAACAGAGTATAATAACTTGCAGTATATAATTTCTGAAACTAAAGTGAAAAAACCACAAATAATAATCTGTGCTTCGATTTTCAAACAGAATTTGGCATGTTCTTTTACAAAAGCCTCCGTGAATTCCTTGCCTACGCTATGTGCTGTACTGAGACCAACTGTAAATGTACCAAATATAAAGCGAGCGTGGATCGTTTGGTTTAGCGTCTGCTGGTGCAATTATGCATTCATTGATGCTGTCACTTGTACTTGTAGTTTTAAACGAATTATTTATTTATGCCTTTAAAAATGTTTATATGAATTCAATTATTATAAATTCCCAAGTGCATGTTTAAAGATTTTTAATAAAAATTAATAAAAAACAACATTTTATTTTTATTTTCAGGATTTCTTTCAGAAAATATTTAAATGTTTCTATGCAAACATACTACTTGACATACTGACATGTTTCACTGGAAACATATTTTTATTCAGGTCGTTCAAAATCATGTTTTATTTTGAACATATTTATGTTTCGGATCAAATATTTATTTTATTTGGATGTAGTAATTATTATGTTTCCATTAGAACATACTCCATTTTAAGGGGCAACAATCAAGAATAATAGAATAATAAGATTACGCATTGCGCATGTACACCCTGTATCGCTGACGTCAAAAAGTATGGAATGTCAAGTAAAGGAAATTTAAATTAAGACATTTCATAAATTACAAATATTTATTTCACTGAAATTTTGTTTTTGAAAACATTTTTGGAAAAAAAAACATTGGCTACCGGCAGTTTCATCAGTGAATGCATCAACTATCGTGCTGATCAAGACATTTCTGCACGTGGACATTGCAACAACATTCTGACACAATGGAAAAATTACAGTTGTCAAAAAACTTCTACGTACATGCTCAGAGATTCAAGTTTTGAACAACGTTCTGCGCAATCTTTGTTTCTATTATTCTTGGGCAACAATAAAATGTTTCCGGGATATTATACTGTAAGTCAGAGCTCATTACAACACTGTTCAAGTCTCAATACAACCCTGTTTACAAATGATTTATCAGTCAATTATATATTATGTTTACATAAAATTCCAAACATACATGCTAATGCCTGCAAAATTATGTTTGTGAGAGCACTTTTTTTTGCAGCGTGCACATATAAAGAGGATTAGGAACACTCTTTATATGAAATTAATAGTTTTTAAGATACCAATTGACAGGTTTATGATGTTGTGAATAAATTAAAATGTTATAATCTCAATAAAAAATATTTACTTTAAATTTTATTACATACGTAATAAATTTAAATAAAAAGTATTTACATAAAATTTTATTACGTACGTTATATATTTAAATAAAAAGTATTTACATCAATTTTAAATAGAAAGTATTATATTTAAATACAAAAGACTACATGTGAAAAAAGTGTATTTAATTTTATTAATTTTTATATATTTTTATTACTTTTTGCCTCAGTGTAACCACTGCAAAATGATGTAATATGTAGGCATGTGTCCAACCTATAGAACCACCGTGAGTGATATATAGACTCTTCCGTGATGGCGTTCGCGACAGTCATACGTTTCAATGAGATGGAAAACGAGAAAAAACTTTTTTTTTTTAATTCTTTATATTGTAGCGTCGGAAGCTCGTTTGTTAGTGCGTTGGACTACGAGCGAAAAGTCGCTGGTGTGTTCGACAACGAGCCGAAAGGTCCCCGGTTCGATCCCCCAAGTTATCATCTATTTCATAGAAAACAAGTATATTCAGACAACTTTATTTCACAAAAAAGTGGAAAAAGCACTAACCACAACAAAGTTATGCACCTGCAAATTAAACAAATTATTCATTTTTTCGACAATGTGCATTTTGGTGAATTGCGCATACATTGGCATTTAGAGTCCTGTTACAATATGTTGGTTTACACTTTGTTTACATTGTATCAATTTTCTGATTATTGGACAATTCACTATCTTTCCTAATTTAAATATTTGTCAAAATAATAAAATAAAAATGTACTTTGGTCTAGTTAAAAATCTCACACTGTCGCTCGCGTGACGCGACAAAAATAGAAGTGTTTTTTTCTTGTTTTCAAAACGCAAAAATCTGCGAATTTCGTCGGTTTTTTGACAAAACTTTTTTTTTTAATATAATTTGGAATATTAACGCCGTCGGTTCTATTTTCATAAATTTATTCTTCTCTTTCTCTTTCAATATAAATTCTTCTTCTTATTAAGCACTATTCACAATAGCATAACATCAACAAATTTATTAATTGTTACTAATTGTTTCTAATTGTTTGTTTTTGTATATGAAAATGATCTACGGATCAAGATCAAAAACCACTGGAACGTACCTATTATAAGTTTATTTTACAATTTTCTGAAATAATAAAACTTTTTTGATTTATTTTACAACCCATAGTTTGGAACGACCTGCACACAAAAGAAAATTTGTGTAGTTTTACGATCATAAAGCGAGACAACTTGTTTCCTCGTTTTATAGTCGCATTTTAAAACACGCATTTAAAATTGAATCTCTAATGTTTAAATTTAAACTTTAAGAATCAACAATATATGTGTGAAATTAAACATTCAAATGTGGAAAATTACTCTTTTTTGGTGTAAACTTTAACATAAAATGTGTTAATTTAAACATAAAATGTGTAAAATTAAACATTTTTATAATAACAAGTGTGTAAAATTAAACATCAAATATTTAATTTATTATTTTTTAAATTTTTACGGGAATTGCGAAATTTCTAAGTATTATTTTTTTCTGAGTACATAAATGTATTAATTTTTAACCAACTTTTTTTTGCTTTTCTTTATTATTTAAATAATTAGCATTATTTAAATAAACAAAATCAGAAAAGGAAATGTATTAATGTAAGGTATTTCATTTACACAGAGCCTAAATTAAAAAGAAATTTTGTTAAAATAAAAATTAGAACATTTTAATTTTCATTTAAATAAGATTCATAAAAACAATTTTTATAAAAACAATATCTTCGGTTTTCTGGTTTCTGGCGATGTCCAAAGTTCGTTTATATATGCCTTTACTGCAAATTAAACGAATGAGCATGGCTTGTCATCATTTTTACTACAAACTAATAGTCGCAGGTTTAACAAGATGTGCTTAAAAATCAACAAATCTTGTGTAAGAATAAACAAATGGTGTGTAAATTTACTAAGCGTGTTTAATTTTAAACATTCGACATATCAAAATTAAACATTTTGTGCTTAATATCACTCAACAAATGTTTAAAAATGCAAATAAAAAGGATATGTGCGCGTAAATAATTGTAACATTAAACAATAATTGTCTAAATCGTTTATTTACACACACATATTTCGCAACAAAATTCGCAAATTTACACTAAAAAATACAAACATTCACGTAGTAATTTTGAACTCAGTTTTTAGTGTGTGGCGTGACGCAACAAAATTTCCAATTCCGATATAGTCTACGGATTTTAAAAAATCAAAAGAGAAAAAATAACAATTTTTATTAAAATTTCACTGGTGTGAAATTAGCCCACTTTTTTATCCCACTTTTTGGTGAATTCGCCGCAATTTTTTGTTGCAAAATTAAATAAAAATAAAAAAAATGCGGCCAATCCATAATCTTTAACATATCCAAAAATTGCGATAGAGTTTTTTGTTTAAAGCGTTTTTTTCCAGTTTCAAGAAATGCATTTTTTCCATATTGAATCTGAAAAATAGCTCATATTTAAATGCATTTTTCACCATGACCTATCCTGATTTTTTTGTGGGCTGCTACGATTTTTCGAAATAAAAGTTAGATTGGTCCATAATCTTTAACATATCCAAAAATTGCGATGGGTTTTTTATTTTAAGCGTTTTTTCAAGTTTCAAGAAATGCATATTTACATTTAAAGATGATATACGTACCCCTTTTTAAACGGCATTTTTACCATGATGTAGGTGTATATTGGTAAAATATTTTAATATTGAAATTAGCTAGAGCTATTTAATTTAACATACATTCAAAATTTATGACGCTTTTTTTATTTTATCGTAATTATAAAAATATATGACTTTATATATATATGTATGACGGTTTTAGTAGATTATTGATTATATTACATAGAAATGCAAAAAATAAGAAGTTTTTAATATATAATATTAAATAAAAAAATATAAAAAAAATGCGGCGAATTCAAATTGTGCGCTAACTTCACAAATTGTGGGATAACTCCAATTCGCCGCAATGCGCTATCTGCACACCAGTAAAATTTCACACATTTATGTAACTCTTTGTAAATTTCTTCCAAGGACCACAAGCGATGTCCTCCATTCACACTAACTTATTTCTAATTACTATCAATGCAGTAAAAAAACGAGTTGGGAAAGTTAGGTCACATGGGTAAGTTCGGTCACATGGGGCGGATTTTTATAGTCGGTCGGGCCCGACTATGGAATACCCTACACCTTTGGTGGGAATGCTTACCCTCAGAAAATTATTCATATATCAGAAATTTACGTCTTATATCCCCATAAATTAAAAATTTATATAAAGTATAAAAAACTTAAAAAAAAAATTGAAAAATATAATTGGGCGGACCATGCCTATATTTAAAATTTTGAAAGGCTAATATTTCATAGATTTGATTTTAATAATTTACGGATCAATTTTCGACTATGAAAACCCGGGAAATAATGAAAAAAAATGTGGGCGGATCACGCCCATTTTTGGGCCACATATTTTTAGGTGAATTCTAACAATACGTTTTAAATTTTATAACTATACCTTGAATACATTTCGAGTTATTAGTTCCGAAAGAGTTATATAAAAGTGACTTGTATGGGAGGTGGGCGTGTCCGTTGACCGATTTGGCTCATTTTCAAACTCAGTTCCTACTTTTGGCTAAAATATATTGAGACGAAATTTCATCGCATTCTGATCAGTATTTCTCAAGTTATTCTGTATTCGGACAGCAAGACAGCAAGACGGACAGACAGACAGACAGACGAACATGGCTAAACGGACTCGGGTAGTGATGCTGATCAAGAATATACGCCTCCTAAGGGGCGTTACAATATATGCACAAAGTTAATATACCCTGTACCTCAAAGGTGTAGGGTATAATAATTCCAAATAAATACGGCAGGGATGCCCAACTCAGCCCGTACTGGTACAATGCCGCACGACGTCAGCCCGCATGGTGAACGGTAAGGGGAAGATCGGTCAAGCGGAAATTGTAAGAGGATTTTTAGAGTTAGAGCGAGTGTGACCAGAGTGGAATATTTTCAAACTGAAGAGATTATACTTTATTGATAAAATATTCGAATATAAAAGTGGAACATATACCGGTGTGAAGTTAGCACGGAGTTGCTCAGCACGGAGTTGCTCAGCACGGAGCGAATTTAATAATATTTTATTAATTTTAATAACATATCACGGCGAATATATAACAGAGTAAATTTTTTGGCGAATTTTTTTTTTAATTAATTGAGAAATAAAAAAAGTTCATCTCACGCTAAAGGGATTCGAACCCGATACCTTCGAGCTGACAGACGCTTGTTCTACCACTGCGCTCGTTAAGAATGGCCTACCTGTTCTGTTTATATTCTATTAAATATCGATTGTGTAGATTTTGGCACTAAATTAATAATTATCGATAGAAAAACTGTTACCATACCAAAAAGAAGAACATATTTGTTGAATACTTGAAATCGCTTTGGAATGCCTTCCTCTCTGATCTACCAAAGAGAAAATTTCTGTATCGCCGTTGAAACACATTATCTGGTACTTGGTTGACAGACAATAAATTGTTTAAAAAAAGTGCTTTTAATTATAAAGCTATGGTTTTACACTAAGCAAAGTTATCAACTAATTTTTTTCACTTCACCGGTAAAATATCCGAAACAAATATCGTTCAAAACAATTATAATATCTTTATGTTTTCGGTTAAAAACCCGCATAAAATTATTTAAATATATTTATTATGAAATTCATATATTGATTCAATTTAACTAACTAATAAAAATATAAACAAAGAAACAGAAAATATAAAAATTCAAGAAACAAAATATTTAGCAGATATTAAAAAACATCTAATAAAAAAAAAAATATAAAAAATACGCTTGACTGGGATTAGAACTCGGAACCTTTAACACAACAGACGACTGTTCTACCATACGTGCCACCAAACAAACTTGGTAGAATGCTATGTATGTTCTTACTTATATTCTGACATACATTTATGTAATTTAAAAAAGGGTTATGTAAGTATTACACAAATCTTGATTTGAACTTAAGATTTTTTTTTAATTATTTTAAATTAAATTGTTAGAAATTAAAAAATTGTTAGCAGTGACAGTTTCTTAAAAGTATATTAATAATATGATGAGTCATTATTACCCTTCTTAAATCATTGGTGGCATAACCAGTGAAGACACAGCGTCATTAGAAATTCAAAAATTGACAATTATGACATATAAATAGCAAATAAATATTGATAAAATAAATAGCGATTAAGATTTTAAATCTAATGAAAAAAGAGATAACATATATATAAATGAACTCTTGAAAAAAAAAAACTTGCATCATCCATCCAGGGATCGAACCATAAACCTTTGGACCGCGAGTAAAGTGTGCATCAACGAAGCCATTCAACTGACGGTAGATTTATTGACAGACCATCAATACAAACAAATCAACATAGGTAAATTTAATACAAAATTTGTCCATACAAATTATTAGATAAATTTCCCTCTATTTTTGAGTAACTGTTCTTTTTCAGTTATTTTCAAAATTGTTACCAGTTAGTGATTTTCATTTAAATCAGTGAAGGGCATTTCAATGAACGAGTGCATTTGGACTTTTATGTTTTGTATACGTTTATATAGAACTTTACAGGGTTTAAAAAAACTGAATTGTTGCAATAGCAGTAGGAACTGCTCTGACTGCGACTATTTCATGACAGCTGATGTTCGGTTTTTGTGTATGGCTGTGGCAGTCAAACACAACTACCGATAGTCGTTGTTCAGTTGTTGCAAAATTGGCGACAGTCGTTGTTCGGGTTTTTGCAAACAACCATTAGCCGAGTATGTTATTGTTTTTCAAACATTATATCATTGTAAAATGAGTAGTTTCAAAATGTCCCTTTTTTATACCCTACACCTATGAGGTACAGGGTATATTAACTTTGTGCATATATTGTAACGCCCCTTAGGAGGCGTGTCCGGTATGGAAAAGTATATATATTCTTGATCAGCATCACTACCCGAGTCCGTTTAGCCATGTCCGTCTGTCTGTCTGTCTGTCTGTCTGTCCGTCTTGCTGTCTTGCTGTCCGAATACAGAATAACTTGAGAAATACTGATCAGAATGCGATGAAATTTCGTCTCAATATATTTTAGCCAAAAGTAGGAACTGAGTTTTAAAATAAGCCAAATCGGTCAACGGACACGCCCACCTCCCATACAAGTCAATTTTATATAACTCTTTTGGGACTAATAACTCAAAAAGTATTCAATGTATAGTTATAAAATTTAAAACGTATTGTTATAATTCACCTAAAAATATGTGGTCCAAAAATAGGCGTGATCCGCCCACTTTTTTTTTCATTATTATTTTCATTATTTCCCGGGTTTTCAGGTGGAAATTTGATCCGTAAATTATTAAAATCAAATCTATGAAATATTTGCCTTTCAAAATTTTAAATATAGGCGTGGTCCGCCCAATTACATTTTTCAATTTTTTTTTTTTAGTTTTTTATACTTTATATAATTTTTTAATTTATGGGGATATAAGACGTAAATTTCTGATATATGAATAATTTTCTGAGGGTAAGCATTCCCACCAAAGGTGTAGGGTATTCCATAGTCGGGCCCGACCGACTATAAAAATCCGCCCCATGTGACCGAACTTACCCATGTGACCTAACTTTCCCAACTCGTTTATTAAATCAAAATGTTTTTACTAAAAATGCATAAAAAGATTAACATTTTTAGGTTTCGACATAGATGATATTTGCATTAAAGTTGTTAACAAATGAATATTAAAGTACTTCAAGAAACTTAAACGCCATTATTTAAGTGCCCAATCCGCAAAATATTTCGAAAAATGAGGTACTTAAAATAAGAGCCATTAATTTGGTGCTTTGTATTAAATAAAATAATTTAAATTACTTATATACCTACGCTGTATGAGCGAGAGCGGTCCATTATGACCTGTGATCTGACCATTTATATTCAATTATCTCCTATAAAATGTACATCTACAGATCAATTTTACTGTATACGTGCTTAGATAAACTTTTAAGTCAAATATATATTGACATAATGCTCAAATACATGAAAATGATATTTTCCGCCAAAACGACTTGAAATGCGGTACACCTACCCATTTTTAAATATGGGTATCAAATGAATGGTAATTCTTCGATTTGAAAGTTTGTAGTTATTTTCAGGATTCGTATACCATGGTGACCTATATACCATTTTGAATGGTAACTACACATATGTGTAGGGTATTTATAGTCGACTTAGAACGACTATAATTTTGATAATCGTAACTATCAGAATAACACCTAATTTTTAATTTCTCATGTAATCTAAATTTCCCAACTTGTTTAAATTTGAGTTACTACTGGTGACTGTCATAGTTTTAGTTTTCAGAAATGTCCTGCTGTTGTGTTTGAAATAGTTGCAGTCACAGCAGCAGCTATTTTTGAAAATGTGAAAAAACAGAAACAGAATATCAATGATACAATATACGACATTGAAATGTATATGATCTCATTAATGCCTTACTCAACTGATCGAGAAAATAATTTTTGGTCAAAGGTTTACTGACGAATTTCATATATTTAACTTAAACTCAGCACGGGATCGATTTTCTCAAAACTCGCTGATTAATATGGAACGAGACTAAGTTCTTTGGAAAGAGCGATGCATTGGCACTGAAACGTATATGTTCTCATTAAATGCGTTACTCAACTGTTCGAGAAAATAATGTTTTCTAAAGGTCTACTGACAATTTCATATATTTAACATAAACTCAGCACTCTGGAAAACTGCAATCGTAATTTTAAGGTGTTTTCACCCACTACTTTTAAAAAATATATAGTACTGTTTAAAAATAGTTTTACAAAAAACCTAATGACTGATATGAGTCCAATATGTTTTTTGATAATTTAATGTAAATTCGGAAATTTTTGTTTTTTTTAGTGAATTTTTAATATATATTTTTAACATTTAGGATTTAATGATAAATATGAAATTGATTTACGATTATTTACAGCATAGTCCAAGTTTTAACTATCAAAATAACTCACTTTTTTTAATTGATCTACATTTTTTCTAATTAATATAAAATTTACCATTTGAATTGTTTTTGTATAAATCGTCTACCAACGTGGAACTTCATCGCAGATGGACGATGGGTGGTTTTCTTATTTTTAAACTTATATTTAGAAGATTTCGTGTGATAAATCAAATAGTGACTTATTATACTTGTGAAATTTTAAAATGCGAAAACAAAGATTTAAAATAACATTTATTTAATAGCAAATTAGAGTAAAGTTACAAATAACCATTGAGTTAATAATCTTAAAAATATAATAATCTATAAAAAAATATTTTGGCTTAAAAAAATATTGCTTCACTCGGGGATCGAACTCTCAACCCTCGGAACATAACACAAATACTTATCACCACCGCTACTCTACTACCTGTTGACATATCAAAAGAACATCAATATATGCAAAACAAAGTAGTAACTAAACATTAAAATAATTTCAACTGAAAATTATTTGAATGAATTTTTACAAATTTCCCATTATTTCTGAATAACTGTTCCTTTACAGTTATTTTTGAGCTTTGGGATTTTTTTGTAATCTTGCTCAAATTGAATCGATCTCGATGAAAACCAGTTGATTAGAGTTACAATTAATTTGGAAGAAATCTTAATAAATTCTATAATTCTATTATAAGTTATTATAAGTTATTGAACCAATCATTTCAATATAAAAGTGAAAGTTTTAAATAAAAGTGAAAAACAACCATATGAATAAAATGGATATGGTAAGTAAAAAAAAAAAAAATATATATATATATATATATATATATATATGTTTTTTTCAAGTTTCAAGAAATGCATTTTATCCATATTGAATCTGAAAAATGGCTGATATTTAAATGCATTTTTCATCCTAATTTTTTTGTGGGCTGGTACAATTTTTCAAAATAAAAGTTATATTGGTCCATAATCTTTAACATATCCAAAAATTGCGATGGGATTTTTTGTTTAAAAAGTTTTTTTCAAGTTTCAAGAAATGCATTTTTTCCATATTGAATCTGAAAAACGGCTCATATTTAAATGCATTTTTCATCATGACCTATCCTGATTTTTTTGTGGGCTGGTACGATTTTTCGAAATAAAAGTTATATCGGTCCATAGTCTTTAACATATTCAAAAATTGCGATTGGGTTTTTTGTTTAAAGCGTTTTTTTCAATTTTCAAGAAATGCATTTTTTCCATATTGAATCTGAAAAATGGCTCATATTTAAATGCATTTTTCACCATGTCCTATCCTGATTTTTTTGTGGGCTGGTACGATTTTTCGAAATAAAAGTTAGATTGGTCCATAATCTTTAACATATCCAAAAATTGCGATGGGTTTTTTATTTTAAGCGTTTTTTCAAGTTTCAAGAAATGCATATTTACATTTAAAGATGATATACGTACCCCTTTTTAAACGGCATTTTTACCATGATGTAGGTGTATATTGGTAAAATATTTTAATATTGAAATTAGCTAGAGCTATTTAATTTAACATACATTCAAAATTTATGACGCTTTTTTTATTTTAAGCGTCTTGTTATTATTTTAAAATATATGCAATATTCGTAATTATAAAAATATATGACTTTATATATATATGTATGACGGTTTTAGTAGATTATTGATTATATTACATAGAAATGCAAAAAATAAGAAGTTTTTAATATATAATATTAAATAAAAAAATATAAAAAAAATGCGGCGAATTCAAATTGTGCGCTAACTTCACAAATTGTGGGATAACTCCAATTCGCCGCAATGCGCTATCTGCACACCAGTAAAATTTCACACATTTATGTAACTCTTTGTAAATTTCTTCCAAGGACCACAAGCGATGTCCTCCATTCACACTAACTTATTTCTAATTACTATCAATGCAGTAAAAAAACGAGTTGGGAAAGTTAGGTCACATGGGTAAGTTCGGTCACATGGGGCGGATTTTTATAGTCGGTCGGGCCCGACTATGGAATACCCTACACCTTTGGTGGGAATGCTTACCCTCAGAAAATTATTCATATATCAGAAATTTACGTCTTATATCCCCATAAATTAAAAATTTATATAAAGTATAAAAAACTTAAAAAAAAAATTGAAAAATATAATTGGGCGGACCATGCCTATATTTAAAATTTTGAAAGGCTAATATTTCATAGATTTGATTTTAATAATTTACGGATCAATTTTCGACTATGAAAACCCGGGAAATAATGAAAAAAAATGTGGGCGGATCACGCCCATTTTTGGGCCACATATTTTTAGGTGAATTCTAACAATACGTTTTAAATTTTATAACTATACCTTGAATACATTTCGAGTTATTAGTTCCGAAAGAGTTATATAAAAGTGACTTGTATGGGAGGTGGGCGTGTCCGTTGACCGATTTGGCTCATTTTCAAACTCAGTTCCTACTTTTGGCTAAAATATATTGAGACGAAATTTCATCGCATTCTGATCAGTATTTCTCAAGTTATTCTGTATTCGGACAGCAAGACGGACAGACAGACAGACGGACATGGCTAAACGGACTCCAAATAAATACGGCAGGGATGCCCAACTCAGCCCGTACTGGTACAATGCCGCACGACGTCAGCCCGCATGGTGAACGGTAAGGGGAAGATCGGTCAAGCGGAAATTGTAAGAGGATTTTTAGAGTTAGAGCGAGTGCTGCGAATATAAGCAGTGTGACCAGAGTGGAATATTTTCAAACTGAAGAGATTATACTTTATTGATAAAATATTCGAATATAAAAGTGGAACATATACCGGAGTGAAGTTAGCACGGAGTTGCTCAGCACGGAGCGAATTTAATAATATTTTATTAATTTTAATAACATATCACGGCGAATATATAACAGAGTAAATTTTTTGGCGAATTTTTTTTTTAATTAATTGAGAAATAAAAAAAGTTCATCTCACGCCAAAGGGATTCGAACCCGATACCTTCGAGCTGACAGACGCTTGTTCTACCACTGCGCTCGTTAAGAATGGCCTACCTGTTCTGTTTATATTCTATTAAATATCGATTGTGTAGATTTTGGCACTAAATTAATAATTATCGATAGAAAAACTGTTACCATACCAAGAAGAAGAACATATTTGTTAAATACTTGAAATCGCTTTGGAATGCCTTCCTCTCTGATCTACCAAAAAGAAAATTTCTGTATCGCCGTTGAAACACATTATCTGGTACTTGGTTGACAGACAATAAATTGTTTAAAAAAAGTGCTTTTATGGTTTTACACTATGGTTTTACACTAAGCAAAGTTATCAACTAATTTTTTTCACTTCACCGGTAAAATATCCGAAACAAATATCGTTCAAAACAATTATAATATCTTTATGTTTTCGGTTAAAAACCCGCATAAAATTATTTAAATACATTTATTATGAAATTCATATATTGATTCAATTTAACTAACTAATAAAAATATAAACAAAGAAACAGAAAATATAAAAATTAAAGAAACAAAATATTTAACAGATATTAAAAAACATCTAATAAAAAAAAATATAAAAAATACGCTTGACTGGGATTAGAACTCGGAACCTTTAACACAACAGACGACTGTTCTACCATACGTGCCACCAAACAAACTTGGTAGAATGCTATGTATGTTCTTACTTATATTCTGACATACATTTATGTAATTTAAAAAAGGGTTATGTAAGTATTACACAAATCTTGATTTGAACTTAAATTTTTTTTTTAATTATTTTAAATTAAATTGTTAGAAATTAAAAAATTGTTAGCAGTGACAGTTTCTTAAAAGTATATTAATAATATGATGAGTCATTATTACCCTTCTTAAATCATTGGTGGCATAACCAGTGAAGACACAGCGTCATTAGAAATTCAAAAATTGACAATTATGACATATAAATAGCAAATAAATATTGATAAAATAAATAGCGATTAAGATTTTAAATCTAATGAAAAAAGAGATAACATATATATAAATGAACTCTTGAAAAAAAAAACTTGCATCATCCATCCAGGGATCGAACCATAAACCTTTGGACCGCGAGTAAAGTGTGCATCAACGAAGCCATTCAACTGACGGTAGATTTATTGACAGACCATCAATACAAACAAATCAACATAGGTAAATTTAATACAAAATTTGTCCATACAAATTATTAGATAAATTTCCCTCTATTTTTGAGTAACTGTTCTTTTTCAGTTATTTTCAAAATTGTTACCAGTTAGTGATTTTCATTTAAATCAGTGAAGGGCATTTCAATGAACGAGTGCATTTGGACTTTTATGTTTTGTATACGTTTATATAGAACTTTACAGGGTTTAAAAAAACTGAATTGTTGCAATAGCAGTAGGAACTGCTCTGACTGCGACTATTTCATGACAGCTGATGTTCGGTTTTTGTGTATGGCTGTGGCAGTCAAACACAACTACCGATAGTCGTTGTTCAGTTGTTGCAAAATTGGCGACAGTCGTTGTTCGGGTTTTTGCAAACAACCATTAGCCGAGTATGTTATTGTTTTTCAAACATTATATCATTGTAAAATGAGTAGTTTCAAAATGTCCCTTTTTTATACCCTACACCTATGAGGTACAGGGTATATTAACTTTGTGCATATATTGTAACGCCCCTTAGGAGGCGTGTCCGGTATGGAAAAGTATATATATTCTTGATCAGCATCACTACCCGAGTCCGTTTAGCCATGTCCGTCTGTCTGTCTGTCTGTCTGTCTGTCTGTCTGTCTGTCTGTCTGTCTGTCTGTCCGTCTTGCTGTCTTGCTGTCTTGCTGTCCGAATACAGAATAACTTGAGAAATACTGATCAGAATGCGATGAAATTTCGTCTCAATATATTTTAGCCAAAAGTAGGAACTGAGTTTTAAAATAAGCCAAATCGGTCAACGGACACGCCCACCTCCCATACAAGTCAATTTTATATAACTCTTTTGGGACTAATAACTCAAAAAGTATTCAATGTATAGTTATAAAATTTAAAACGTATTGTTATAATTCACCTAAAAATATGTGGTCCAAAAATAGACGTGATCCGCCCACTTTTTTTTTCATTATTATTTTCATTATTTCCCGGGTTTTCAGGTGGAAATTTGATCCGTAAATTATTAAAATCAAATCTATGAAATATTTGCCTTTCAAAATTTTAAATATAGGCGTGGTCCGCCCAATTACATTTTTCAATTTTTTTTTTTTAGTTTTTTATACTTTATACAATTTTTTTATTTATGGGGATATAAGACGTAAATTTCTGATATATGAATAATATTCTGAGGGTTAATATCAACACCAAAGGTGTAGGGTATTCCATAGTCGGGCCCGACCGACTATAAAAATCCGCCCCATGTGACCGAAATTACCCATGTGACCTAACTTTCCCAACTCGTTTATTAAATCAAATGTTTTTACTAAAAATGCATAAAAAGATTAACATTTTTAGGTTTCGACATAGATGATATTTGCATTAAAGTTGTTAACAAATGAATATTAAAGTACTTCAAGAAACTTAAACGCCATTATTTAAGTGCCCAATCCGCAAAATATTTCGAAAAATGAGGTACTTAAAATAAGAGCCATTAATTTGGTGCTTTGTATTAAATAAAATAATTTAAATTACTTATATACCTACGCTGTATGAGCGAGAGCGGTCCATTATGACCTGTGATCTGACCATTTATATTCAATTATCTCCTATAAAATGTACATCTACAGATCAATTTTACTGTATACGTGCTTAGATAAACTTTTAAGTCAAATATATATTGACATAATGCTCAAATACATGAAAATAATGTTTTCCGCCAAAACGACTTGAAATGCGGTACACCTACCCATTTTTAAATATGGGTATCAAATTAATGGTAATTCTTCGATTTGAAAGTTTGTAGTTATTTTCAGGATTCGTATACCATGGTGACCTATATACCATTTTGAATGGTAACTACACATATGTGTAGGGTATTTATAGTCGACTTAGAACGACTATAATTTTTATAATCGTAACTATCAGAATAACACCTAATTTTAAATTTCTCATGTAATCTAACTTTCCCAACTTGTTTAAATTTGAGTTACTACTGGTGACTGTCATAGTTTTAGTTTTCAGAAATGTCCTGCTGTTGTGTTTGAAATAGTTGCAGTCACAGCAGCAGCTATTTTTGAAAATGTGAAAAAACAGAAACAGAATATCAATGATACAATATACGACATTGAAATGTATATGATCTCATTAATGCCTTACTCAACTGATCGAGAAAATAATTTTTGGTCAAAGGTTTACTGACGAATTTCATATATTTAACTTAAACTCAGCACGGGATCGATTTTCTCAAAACTCGCTGATTAATATGGAACGAGACTAAGTTCTTTGGAAAGAGCGATGCATTGGCACTGAAACGTATATGTTCTCATTAAATGCGTTACTCAACTGTTCGAGAAAATAATGTTTTCTAAAGGTCTACTGACAATTTCATATATTTAACATAAACTCAGCACTCTGGAAAACTGCAATCGTAATTTTAAGGTGTTTTCACCCACTACTTTTAAAAAATATATAGTACTATTTAAAAATAGTTTTACAAAAAACCTAATGACTGATATGAGTCCAATATGTTTTTTGATAATTTAATGTAAATTCGGAATTTTTTGTTTTTTTTAGTGAATTTTTAGTATATATTTTTAACATTTAGGATTTAATGATAAATATGAATTATTTACAGCATAGTCCAAGTTTTAACTATCAAAATAACTCACTTTTTTTAATTGATCTACATTTTTTCTAATTAATATAAAATTTACCATTTGAATTGTTTTTGTATAAATCGTCTACCAACGTGGAACTTCATCGCAGATGGACGATGGGTGGTTTTCTTATTTTTAAACTTATATTTAGAAGATTTCGTGTGATAAATCAAATAGTGACTTATTATACTTGTGAAATTTTAAAATGCGAAAACAAAGATTTAAAATAACATTTATTTAATAGCAAATTAGAGTAAAGTTACAAATAACCATTGAGTTAATAATCTTAAAAATATAATAATCTATAAAAAAATATTTTGGCTTAAAAAAATATTGCTTCACTCGGGGATCGAACTCTCAACCCTCGGAACATAACACAAATACTTATCACCACCGCTACTCTACTACCTGTTGACATGTCAAAAGAACATCAATATATGCAAAACAAAGTAGTAACTAAACATTAAAATAATTTCAACTGAAAATTATTTGAATGAATTTTTACAAATTTCCCATTATTTCTGAATAACTGTTCTTTTACAGTTATTTTTGAGCTTTGTGATTTTTTTGTAATCTTGCTCAAATTGAATCGATCTCGATGAAAACCAGTTGATTAGAGTTACAATTACTTTGGAAGAAATCTTAATAAATTCTATAATTCTATTATAAGTTATTATAAGTTATTGAACCAATCATTTCAATATAAAAGTGAAAGTTTTAAATAAAAGTGATAAACAACCATATGAATAAAATGGATATGGTAAGTAAAAAAAAAAATATATATATATATATATATATATATATATATATATATATATATATATATATATATATATATATATATATATATATATATATATATATATATATATATATTTAAAAATGCATCAATTACTTTTTATAATATTAATCAACAAACTCAAAATTGAAGATTTTCATAAAAATGTATTTGGTGACTTTTCGTTCTACAACGACGATATGTATATAATATATACATTAGACTGATTCAAAAACAAAAAATGTTAAAATGTTTCGCTTCGCGTCCACTTTCTGAAACTAGACCCTCTAAAACTGAGAAGAAGCTTTTAAAACCCAAAAAAGTGATCCTATGATGTTGCGCAAAGAGCTTAAAGAACATTTTTGAACTTTTAACGACTTTTTTCAATAAAATTATTATCAATCCAAGTATAAGAAGATGTCACTAGATTTTAATTTTGAATATCTTACTGAAATTATGGTTTTTAAAATTATAAATTTTTAGTTAACCGTTACAATTTCATGGCTTGCCAAACACGTAAAATGTAATTTTTTTTTACTATAGTAATTTTAACTGTCGAAATTTTTCTAATATTATTCTAACGAGTTTGGAATAACATTTTTCTTTTCGGATATCTTATTATTAGTAGATAGGAAAATTATTCACACCTTGCTTAAAACACTATCAACCCAAAAGTCGATGCCCACCCCAAATTTAAAAAAAAATGTATCGGATATGTCTTCGGAGTTCTTAAAGATATAAAAAATAAAGAATCGTTAGCAGATTTTTTTAAATATTACGTTTTTATTACTTTTTTACTGTTTCCTGAAATTTTTATAATAAGTGTATTTAATATGCATTTTTGTGCTTAAACTTTTAAGTTTTTCAACTAAAAGAACTTATAAAAGTTTCACATAATTTGTCCACCATTATGGTTCAAAAGTGCAAAAAAATTGTTTTTTTTTTCAAAAATAGTCCTTTTATGAGCAATATATCCTTAATTAGTGCTTACATGGATTACGTGTATAAAAATATTTACCAAAAAAAAAAATAATCAATCAGCTATCATTAATAGTTGAAGAGATATTACACTTCAAAGTCAAATTTTCAAGGAAATTGAGTATAATATATTTTAAAATCTTAGTAAACCTTAAATAATGAAGATTAAATTTATCATTTTCTTGTTGAATAAAAATCTAACTCATCTAGTGGATATTTCCATAGATATTGTATCCAGAAAATCACCCTTTGGATAATTTTATTTTTGATTTCAACCAATATTTTACTATTTACTAATAAGACGATTTCTATAAAGATAAGTATGACACATCCTTTTAACAATAAGTTTGTGTGCAATAATACAAAAATGTTATTTCAAACTCTTTAAAATAAATTAAGAAAAATTTCGACAGTTAAAATTACTATAGTAAAAAAAAGTCTACATTTTACGTGTTTGGCAAGCCATGAAATTATAACGGCTAACTAAAAATAAATAAAACCAGTTGGGAAGGTTAGATCACATGGGAAATTTTAAAGTAGGTGTAATTATGATAGTTAGGATTATCAAAATTATAGTCGGTCTAAGCCGACTATAAATACCCTACACATATGTGTGGTTACCATTCAAAGTGATATATAGGTCACCAGGGTATACGAATCCTGAAAATAACTACAAACATTCAATCGCTGAAGAATTTCCATTCATTTGATACCCATATTTACAAATGGGTAGGTGTACCGAATTTCGATTTTTTTTTTTGTGAACCACAAGTCTTTTCGCCGGAAAACATTATTATCATGTATTTGAGCATGATGTCAATATATATTTGACCAACAAAGTTTACCTAAGCACGTATACATAAAAATTGATCTTTATATATACATTTTATATGTGGTATTTGAACATAAGTGGTCGGATCATAGGTCACCATGGACCGATCTCGCCAATTTTTTCGCACATACAGCGTAGGTATATTAGTAATCTAAGTTATAAGTTTCATTTATCTAGCTCTTCAATTTTAAAAGTCTTAGGGATTTCAACAGACAGACAGACGGACAGACAGACGGACAGACAGACAGACGGACAGACAGACGGACAGACGGACATCGCTAAATCGACTCAGGAGGTCATGCTGATCAAGAATATATATACTTTTCCATACCGGAGATGCTTTCTTCTGGGTGTTACAAACGGCGTACCAAACTGAATATACCCTTTCACTCTTAGTGTAGGGTATAAATATCAAATCTAGTGATATCTTCTTATACTTGGTGTAATAATAATTTTATTGAAAATGGTCTTTAAAAGTTCAAAAATGTCCTTTAAGCTCTTTGCGCAACATCACAGGATCACTTTTTTTTTAGGTTTTAAAAGCTTCTTCTAAGTTTAAGAGGGCATAGTTTCAGAAATTGGACGCGGAGTAACGCAGTTGAGTAACGCATTCAATGAGACCATATACGATTTAAGGCCAATAAACCACTCTCTCCCACTAGTCCCGTTCCATATTATTCAGCCAGTTTTGAGAAAATCGATCCCTTGCTGAGTTTATGTTAAATATATGAAATTTGTCAGTAGACCTGTGGACAAACATTATTTTCTCGAACAGTTGAGTAACGAATTTAATGAGACCATATACGATTTAAGGCCAATGAACCACTCTCTCCATAGAACCTAGTCCCGTTCCATATTATTCAGCCAGTTTTGAGAAAATCGATCCCGTGCTGAGTTTGTGTTAAATATATGAAATTTTTCAGTAGACCTTTGGTCAAACATTATTTTCTTGAACAATTGAGTAACGCATTTAATGAGACCATATACGATTTAAGGCCAATGAACCACTCTCTCCATAGAACCTAGTCCCGTTCTATATTATTCAGCCAGTTTTAAGAAAATCGATCCCGTGCTGAGTTTATGTTAAATATATGAAATTTGTCAGTAGACCTTTAGACAAACATTGATTTCTCGAACAGTTGAATAACGCATTTAATGAGACCATATACGATTTAAGGACAATAAACCACTCTATCCATAGAACCTAGTCCCGTTCCATATTATTCAGCCAGTTTTGAGCAAATCGATCCCGTGCTGAGTTTATGTTAAATATGTGAAATTTGTCAGTAGACCGTTAGACAAACATTATTTTCTCAAACAGTTGAGTAACGCATTTAATGAGACAATATACGATTTAAGGCCAATAAACCACTCTCTCTATAGAACCTAGGCCCGTTCAATATTTTTCAGCCAGTTTTGAGAAAATCGATCCGGTGCTGAGTTTATGTTAAATATATGAAATATATGAAATTTGGACAAACATTATTTTCTCGAACAGTTGAATAACGCATTTAATGAGACCATATACGATTTAAGGACAATAAACCACTCTCTCCATAGAACCTAGTCCCGTTCCATATTATTCAGCAAGTTTTGAGAAAATCGATCCCGTGCTGAGTTTATGTTAAATATATTAAATTTGTCAGTAGACCTTTAGACAAACATTATTTTCTCGAACAGTTGAGTAACGCATTTAATGAGACCATATACGATTTAAGGCCAATGAACCACTCTCTCCATAGAACCTAGTCCCGTTCCATATTATTCAGCCAGTTTTGAGAAAATCGATCCCGTGCTGAGTTTATGTTAAATATATTAAATTTGTCAGTAGACCTTTAGACAAACATTATTTTCTCGAACAGTTGAGTAACGCATTTAAAGAGACCATATACGATTTAAGGCCAATAAAGCACTCTCTCCATAGAACCTAGTCCCGGTCCATATTATTCACCAGTTTTGAGAAAATCGATCCCGTGCTGAGTTTATGTTGAAAAAATTAAATTTGTCAATCAATTTTTTGAGAAAATTTTATCGAATAGTATAATAGAACAATGATTCCCATGGCACATTTTTTGAATACGCCCATTTTTAAAACATATATTAACATACTAGATTCATATGTTTTGAATTTTACAACTTTATCTGCAATATTTTACGAGTTGTGATGTGATTTGTGTGGGAGGTGAGCGTGTCCCTTGATAGAATACGCCCATTTTTACACATATACCTCAAATTGATGAGAATAACATGTGTATTAAATTTCATTTGTCTACGACCATTTTTACTTTTTTTGACCGCTGAGCATATTAGGATTCCCCAATTTGTAATCAAATTTTTTCAGCATCCAAGTGACTTATAGATGTATTCTTATTCGATCTATTCTTTTACAATTATATTCCTTAACTTTTAACACTCATATTCAAACATATGAATGTAAATGTAGCTAAAAATCTATAATATTATATAAGAATAATATCAATGTAGTTTGTAAAATATACGAATGGAAACAATACATTACATTGTTCATATTATAATTTAATATATTTCCTTGGTAATGAACCAAATATGCATCGTCATTTTATTCTATTACTATTTTTAATTATTTATTTTATTTAAAAGTACTTAAAGTTCACGTTTTTTTGCCAGAGTCAAACTACACATGGGGTGACTTTGATCAGTGGGTGACTTAATGTCAATGGTATTAACTTCAATTGACATTATTTTTTGCAACTTACAACGATGTCTAAAAATTCGACAGCATACACCTTAAGTGACAATCAAATGTAATAATTACTTTTTCATATTACGGACAACTTACTTCCAATGTCGTAGGAGGACTTTTCCCAGAAAGCCATTACCCCGAATGACATTTACCCGAAATGGATATTTTCTCGAATGAACATTTCCCTGGCCACTTCACTGAATGGACATTTCCACAAAGTGGACCCTTTTACGAATGGACATTTCAACGAAAGACATTTCCCCGAAAGACCACTTACCCGAATGGACATTTCCCCGAAATGGACACTTCCATGAAATTGACATTTTCCGAAATGTGGGTGTGTAAAAATGGGAGGAAAGTGAAAAAAGACCGAACAAAATTGTTATTGTAGAAATCGTTGAAAACCATTTGGTACCATTTGGAGTGGTCCATGACCTACAAAATGAGACAAAAAAAAAGTTATGGCTGAAATTGAAAACAGACATCATTAGATGCATAATAGTACCGCATTTATAACACAAAAATTTGTATTGCAGAAATCGATAGGGAATATTACACTACACAACAAAATGAAAAAAAAGTTTGCGCAGTAAATTCTATTATTTTTGCATTATTGCCATATATTTTTATACCCTACACTAAAAGTGAAAGGGTATATTCAGTTTGGTACGCCGTTTGTAACACCTAGAAGGAAGCATCTCCGGTATGGAAAAGTATATATATTCTTGATCAGCATGACCTCCTGAGTCGATTTAGCGATGTCCGTCTGTCCGTCTGTCTGTCCGTCTGTCTGTCCGTCTGTCTGTCCGTCTGTCTGTCTGTTGAAATCCCTACTACTTTTAAAATTGAAGAGCTAGATAAATGAAACTTATAACTTAGATTACTAATATACCCACTTATGTTCAAATACCTCATATAAAATGTACATATAAAGATCAATTTTTATGTATACGTGCTTAGGTAAACTTTTTTTGGTCAAATATATATTGATATCATGCTCAAATACATGATAATAATGTTTTCCCACGAAACGACTTGTGGTTCAACAAAAAAAAAATCGAAATTCGGTACACCTACCCATTTGTAAATATGGGTATCAAATGAATGGAAATACTTCAGCGATTGAAAGTTTGTAGTTATTTTCAGGATTCGCTTATGCCACTTTTAATGGTAACCACACATATGTGTAGGGTATTTATAGTCGGCTTAGACCGACTATAATTTTGATAATCCTAACTATCATAATAACACCTACTTTAAAATTTCCCATGTGATCTAACCTTCCCAACTGGTTATCATTTATAGCTCAATGTCTTCGAAAGAGTGTGAACTAATTTTGAAAAATTTTAATTTTTTATTAATTTTTTTTCTTAAATTTTTGTTGAAAAAAAATGTTTTTCAAGTTCTCCTTTCGAGTTCTCTTAAACTAATGGACCAATTTAAAAATGTTCTAAGAAATGTTTATTCGATATTCGATTAACTTTCATTCGATTTGATCATATGTGTTATTTAAAACTCGAGATATTTGCAAATATATGTGACCATCTTTAAGAAAGCTCGGCCCAAAAGTTATTGGCCCATATTTTGTAATGGGCCATTTCGGAGAAATGTCTATTTCGGGGAAATGCCCATTTCGGAGAAATGTCCATTCGGGCAAGTGTCCATTTCGGGGAAATGCCCATTCGGGGAAGTGTCCATGTCGTGGAAGTGTCGGTTCGGGGAAATGTGTTTTTCCTGCAGGGTTTCTTTTCTAGTTAGAACTGAAAGTGACAGTAAGAAGTGTTAATTTTCAATTGGAAAATTAATATTTTTTTTCTTATTGGACTGGTTTATATATTGAATAAAAACAAGGTGATCCTGTTTATATTGACTAATTAGAATATTTCCTTGTTTAGATCATTAAATTATAAATAGTGAGGGCAATCATGATCCTGTCGCACAGTGTTGCGTCTATGTAGAGCACGTCTCGTGAGCGAACGTTGTTTAGATAAATTGTATTAATACAGCAGTTGTTATAATTGATTGTTATTAAGTTGTTATTTAAGTAAATAAAGTGGATTAATACTAGTGGAAATAATACTAGTTAAAACCAAATATTAGTGTGATTTTCATTTTGTGCACAATCCACAGATAAGAACTTGTAGAACAGTTTTCCGTAGACTGAATTTTCGTAACATTGGTGTCAGAAGTGGGATTGTGTTACAAAATGGTTAAATTTAAACATCGTAAAGTAGACCAGCTAAATAAAGAGCTGAAGTCTCGTAATCTTGCAATGCTGGAACTAAAGTAGAGCTGCAGAAGCGTTTATTGGAGGATTTGGAGATCCAATGCATTGATCTCAAGGAGCACGAGTTTGAAGTCGAAGCAACCGCGTCATCGAAAGATCTGGACACAGAAGAAAAAGTACAGTCTCCAGGTTTTGATTTGAGTCAATTGATCGCGGCTATGCAGGAAAATTCAAACCAATTAAAATTGGACATGAAGCGGGAATTTCAAGAAACTTCCAACCAAATGGAACAGAAGCTTTAAGAAGATTCCAATCAACTTAAAACAGAACTTCTGAAAATTCAAATCAGCTTCAAACTAAAATGGAGAAACTTCAAGAAAATTCCAACCAACATCAAGTAAAAGTGGAGGTACGTATGCAGAAACATTCGAAGCAGCTTCTGGAAGTTTCTAATACACTCATAGAAAAGTGACGGAGCTTGAAACGCATGTAGTGAACATTGATGAAAAACTCAAAGATTAGAAAACTGTATAGACAAAGAAATCCAGGAATCCAGAAATCTAGCGTTCAACATTTTCAAGCTGCAATTTGAGACCACGGCTGAAATAATCGATGGAACAATGAAGGCAGTGTTGCAGCGCTTATTGTGGCCCTAAAAGGAGGCGCAGCCGAAATATTGCAGACTGTTCCAGAAAGCGATAGAAATAGTTATTTAGCGGGCTGCGACGTTCGCTGCAGGCGTATGCAGCGAACGTCGAGAGGCTTGCGCATTTGTCGTATGCAGATTCAATCCACAGAGGAACCCAGATATGAAGAACGACAGGATCATGTCGAAAATAACAATAATTTTAAACTATCTTTAAACTAAAACGAGTCAGTTCTGCGGGGCACGATCTGAATCCCATAACCAATTGCCCCAGAATCTCACAAGTTGCTCGAAAGTCAAATAGTTTAACTGACGAAGGACTCATTGATTGTTGAGCATATATGTTAAGATTGGACACGGGAGCTTCACACTCAATAATAATAAGTAACTTTGTTAAGGACGTAGTAGAGCCGCTTATAAGAATAAGATTGCAAACAGCTACAGGCAAAGAAGACCCTATCAGAGGAATGATTATCAAGGAAATCACGATTGGTACTACGACAGTTAAGCATGATTTTATAGTGGCAGAAATAGTAGACGAAATAATACTTGGCATGGACTTCATGATAAGTAACGGTTTCACTCTAGATTTCACAAGAAAATTGTGAGTTATGCCAACACGGAGATCCAAATAAACATTTATTGTGACCAAAGCCCGAAAATTAAACAAGTTATTGTTCATAAAAATAGAAAAGCAATTCAGAAGCAATTGATTGGGCGAAATTAAATGAAGATTGTGGGATAAGCATGTTGTGGATTATTGAAGCAAACGGAGAGCATTATAAAAATAACATAGTTGTAGAATGAACACTTGTTGAGGCGGCGAAAGGCAAAATTGTACCAATAAGAGTTCTCAATTTGGAAAACTCATCAAAATTAAACAAAAAGGGAACATTGAGGGTAAAATAGTTGCCGTAAAGGAGTGGCCCAGACGACAGAACCTACATGACCTTCTTGGGGCTGTAGCCAATACTGCAGTAGATTTGTTCCAGGTTTTGCCAATGTTGCAAGTAATCTTCACGAGTTAACAAGAAAGAACTGAGCTTTTCAATGGGCCGATGATCAAGAAAAAGCGTTTTTAAAATTGAAAGAACTACTATGCTCGGCACCAATTCTTGCGTATCCAATTCCAGGTGAAAAATTTGTACTTGACATGAATGCATGTGGATACGGAATAGGCGAAGTTCTCTCTCAAGTGATCAATGGCAAGGAAAAGTAATCGCATACTACAGCAGAATCTTGTCCAAGCCCCAGCAAAATTACTGTCTCACCAGGAGGGAATTTCTTTCTGTAATCGAAAGAGTGAAAAATGTCCACAAATATTTGTACGGACAACAGTTTCACTTGAGAACCGATCACGCCGCACTGAGATGGTTACTTCAGTTCAAAGACCCAGACGGCCAAATAGCGCGTTGAATAGAGCAATAACAAAACTAAGATTTCAGCATCGAATATGGGAAAGGAGGTCATCATGGAAATGCAGATGCTCTGTCACGGCGTCCGTGTAAACTTGAATGCAGACATTGTCTAAGAGCAGAAGGGAAAGAAAACATAATTGTTATTCGTTTGATGAATGTTTTACCCGATGAAAAATGGACTCCGAAACAAAACTAAATTGATCTAAAGAGCGATCCCGATCTCACAAAAATCATGATGTTCAAGAAACAGCAAAGAAAACCATCATGGGAAGAGATAGTGGGCACAGTGGGAGAGCTTAAAGCTACAAGATGGTTGCCTGTATGGGAAAGTGACGATGGCACCTCCGCTCGAAGTTTGATTGTTGTTCCGAAGTCAAAAGTAAAAGAGATATTAACGGAATACCATGGTGGATCTAGTGGAGGTCATTTAGGTATAATCGGTAGAAAAAGTAAAGAAACGTTTTTATTGGGTTGGATGTCAAGAGTCAGTCGCCGATTGGATTCGCAGTTGTCCGCAATGTGTACCAGCAAAAGGACTAACAGTCAGAAGTCTCGGAAGTATGCATCAGTACAACGTCGGAGCACCATTCGAGCGTATCGCCATGGGGCCGTTTGCAATCAGTGATGCGGGTAATAAGTATGTCCTTGTCATTATTGACTACTTCATAAAGTGGCCTGAAGTATATCCCATGCCGAATCAAGAAGCCACAACAGTTACGGATGCATTAGTTAACAACTGGGTAAGCCGTTTTGGAGTACCGTTGGAATTGCATTCAGATCAAGGGAGAAATTTCGAATCTGCTGAATCTAAAGAAGTATGTAAAGTCCTCATCATACACAAAACACGAACAACGTTATTGCACCCGCAATCTGATTGCATGGTGGAGAGATTCAATCGTACTTTGGAAGAGTATCTCAGAAAAGTGGTTGATAAAAATCAAAAAGATTGGAATACATACATACAAATGTTTCTCATGGCTTATCTAACGGCGGTTCATGACACCACAGTTGCTTCGCCGGCAACTATTTAAAGTTTGGTGCGAATCCTTCACGATACGCGCCAACTGGGATAAGTCTCCTCAACATCGCGTATAAATTTCTAACAAACGTATTATGTGAAAGACTGAAGCCCATCGTCAACACACTGATTGGATCTTATCAGTGCGGCTTCAGACCTGGCAAGTCCACCATAGAACTGATTTTTACATTGCGCCAAATCCTGGAAAAGACCAAAGAGAGGCTTCTTTGGTCTTTCTTCTTCAACCTAATAATGGAGAAGATTGTAAGAGCTGCACAACTCCATCACAATGGCACTATCTTCAACAAGAGTTCCATGCTGCTCGGGTACGCTGATGATATCGACATCATTGGGCAGAGCGTACGAGCAGTCAGTGCAGAATTCTCCAGTTTAGAGAGGGAATCGCGTCGAATGGGTCTTACGGTGGACGAGGACAAGACGAAGTACCTAGTGTCAACAAACAAAGAGTCCCGGCGTCTTGGACAACACGTCACTATTGACAACCACAACTTCGAATTTGTGAAGGACTTCGTATACCTAGGAACAAGTCGATCATCATGCCAGTCCTCATCTATGGCGCTGAGGCATGGACGCTTGCCAACACCGATGAGCGAGCTTTAGGAGCGTTCGAGAGAAAGATTCTTCGGAAAATCTATGGCCCGATATGCGTTGAAAACGAGTACAGAATCAGATGGAACGACGAGCTGTATGAGCTCTACGCCGACATTGACATAGTCAGGCGCATTAAGATCCAGCGCCTACGCTGGCTTGGACATGTCGAGCGTATGGATGAAAGCGCTCCAGCAAAAAAGGTGTTCAATTCTGTACCCAATGGTGGTCAACGTAGGAGAGGGCGTCCGAATCTCCGGTGGAGCGACCAAGTGCGAGACAACCTGACAACACTTGGAGTGCAAAACTGGCGCCAGCGCGCGCAATGCAGAAGCGACTGGCGAGGGGTGATTGCTGCGGCCGAAACCCATCATGGGTTGTAATGGCCAAATAAGTAAGTCAGTAAGTAAGCGAATCCTTCAGCTGGAATTCCTGTTCACAATTATGTTTCCAGAAAAAGTGAAGAAATGAACGAAGTGCTTCAGTTTGTATGATAAAATGAAGGCCAGATACGACTTGTGCACAAATTCAGAGGGATTTATCCCCTAAGCTACAAACACACTGGGAAGGATCGTACAAGATAATTAAAACCAGTTGGGAAGGTTAGATCACATGGGAAATTTTAAAGTAGGTGTAATTATGATAGTTAGGATTATCAAAATTATAGTCGGTCTAAGCCGACTATAAATACCCTACACATATGTGTGGTTACCATTCAAAGTGATATATAGGTCACCAGGGTATACGAATCCTGAAAATAACTACAAACATTCAATCGCTGAAGAATTTCCATTCATTTGATACCCATATTTACAAATGGGTAGGTGTACCGAATTTCGATTTTTTTTTTGTGAACCACAAGTCTTTTCTCCGGAAAACTTTATTATCATGTATTTGAGCATGATGTCAATATATATTTGACCAAAAAAGTTTACCTAAGCACGTATACATAAAAATTGATCTTTATATGTACATTTTATATGAGGTATTTGAACATAAGTGGTCGGATCATAGATCTCGCCATTTTTTTCGCACATACAGCGTAGGTATATTAGTAATCTAAGTTATAAGTTTCATTTATCTAGCTCTTCAATTTTAAAAGTAGTAGGGATTTCAACAGACAGACAGACGGACAGACGGACAGACAGACGGACAGACAGACGGACAGACAGACGGACGGACAGACAGACAGACAGACGGACAGACGGACGGTAAACGCAATGTGTTAGAAAGAGACGGAAGATCATTCAGCGCACTAAGCAATGTGCGAGAAAGAGATGGAGGATCAGCACATTGAAACACATGAGTGCGAATGAGATGCCAATAGCATGCGTCATTCACGAAACGAGTAGAAGATTTTCGAAACATGTCGTAGCTTTATTTTATATGTTCTTTTACATGTTGGTATATATTTTAAATATATAATTTTGAACATGTATGTTTGTCAATATTAATTATATTGTTTACAACATATATTTTATTGATCTAAAAATATATATGGTAAATATATATGGTAACATATATAAAATTATATGTTTTTATATGTAAACATATATTTGTTCACATACATATATATATATGTTTTTTCCGACATTATTTTCATACGGGTAAGCAAGTTTGGAGTAAATCGGTGGGCGGGAACTCATTCCTCGCATAAAATGTACGCCCGCCTACTTTCTTTATACAGCAAATACACTGAATCGGATAGAGATATCAACTTGTATACGTTTAAATTTGTGTATGTAGGCGAACATATCCAAATTTGGTGCAAATAGGCCAACGGATACGCCTACCTCCTATACAAAGCGACGTAAATAAAAGTATCTGAGCAATGACAGAGTACGAATATATAATGAAAGTAGATATTAGTAAATATTTTCATAAATGTATAATTATAAACAAAATGAATCTGAAATATTTAAACATTTTATTAATTAACTATTATTTTTATAACTACATCTTCTAATTCCAAATGCTGTTTATGAGGTTGACGGTTTATACTACTTTGAAAGTATCTGATGATAAAGTAGACTAGCGATGCCCAACTCAGCCCGTACGGGCACGATGTCAGCCCGCAAGGTACTAGGCGATGGGAAGATCGGTAGGTCGACGCTGCTGCTGTACTAATGAACCCAGTAGAAATTGTTAAATAAATCACATTTAAGACAAAATATTTAATGTAAAATAGAATTTTTTACTAAATGTTTTTTTTCTCAACCTTATTTTGGTTTTAGAATTTTTTATTAAATTGTTTTTTATCTCAACCTTATTTTGGGGTATTTAATTTTATTTGAGATATAATAATAGAACATGTTTAGATGTTTTCACAATTGCAATAAATCGTTTAAAATATAACTAGTACTGTTTAAAAACCAATATTTGTGTTGTTTTTATTAGATAGATTTAAAGAATTAATGTTTTAATTGAAAATAACTAAATATATTAAATTTAAGAATGGGTCGACAATTTCCATTTTATATGTGGTTAAATACGTATAGTTGAAATCAACTGTGCACAGTATAACATAGCATTTTAATAATGATTTAAATATTTATATTTTCATTTATTATTGTATACTTTGTATGTAAATGTTTAATGTATATTATAATAAATATTATTAATTAAAAAACAAATATTAATAATACGCTTGACTCTTTTGCAATATAATTTTTTGTTAACTTGTTCTGTTTTATACACAGAATAATTTTATATATAATAATTTAGTTTTAACAAAAATAATATTTTATCTCAAAAATATAATATTTTTTTTGATAATTCTATTTACATTTCTTTACAAAACAACGAAATATATTTATGTCAGTATTTGTTTTACTTTGTTACACCGTACTCTCACCGCACTATCTTCTTTCAGTGTTGCATCATTTCATAAGTACAAATGGGCAGAAATATAAATTAAATTAATATTTTAGAATATAGTAGGGTTTGAGATTCTAATCATTTTAGACACAAATTTTATATCCCAAAACCTTTAAAAAATAATAACAAATAATAAAAAATTTTGCGAAAAAAAATTATATAAATGTTATGAAAAAAAACGAATAATTATTTAAAAAGTTAAAATTTTTATATTTTAGTAATTTAAAAACATAAGCAATATACATGAGTCCGTTAAAATTAATCTGAAATAAGTAAACTCTTAAAGAGAGATATAAATATTCCGGAATTTCTTCAAAATGCAACTTTAAAATCCCCGCTCATTTCTGCGTTGCAATCCCAACTCACTTCTGCCAAATATATACCACTCGCCTAGCACTAGATTTCCCGCGCAGTCAGCCGCGGGCAGCCGAGTTGGGCATCCCTAAAGTAGACGATGTAAAGTATCAGTATTTGATGAAGATCTATTCAGAAAAATTTTAATTACGATTAGAAATAATCAAAAAATAATTTGACTCTTAGTATATTTTTTGATTAATTTTATGACTACTTTGAAATAATCAAAAACTAGTAATCCGACTGATTATTTTAAAGTATTCGTGAAATAATGAAGAAATGCACTAAAAATCAAATTACTTTTTGATTATTTCAGATCGTAATCAAAATTTTTGATTACGACTACTAAGAATCGTAAACAAAATTGTTGATTACTGTTGTTTGGTAATCGTAATCGAAAGTTATCCTAATCCA
>OX638135.1:54905120-55019521 GCA_951804985.1 Dryomyza anilis
CAAAATATTTAATGTAAAATAGAATTTTTTACTAAATGTTTTTTTTCTCAACCTTATTTTGGTTTTAGAATTTTTTATTAAATGTTTTTTTATCTCAACCTTATTTTGGGGTATTTAATTTTATTTGAGATATAATAGTAGTACATGTTTAGATGTTTTCACAATTGCAATAAATCGTTTAAAATATAACTAGTACTGTTTAAAAACTAATATTTGTGTTGTTTTTATTAGATAGATTTAAAGAATTAATGTTTTAATTGAAAATAACTAAATATAACTAAATGTGGTTAAATACGTATAGTTGAAATCAACTGTGCACAGTATAACATAGCATTTTAATAATGATTTAAATATTTATATTTTCATTTATTATTGTATACTTTGTATGTAAATGTTTAATGTATATTATAATAAATATTATTAATTAAAAAAACAAATATTAATAATACGCTTGACCCTTTTGCAATATAATTTTTTGTTAACTTGTTCTGTTTTATACACAGAATAATTTTATATATAAAAATTTAGTTTTAACAAAAATAATATTTTATCTCAAAAATATAATATTTTTTTTGATAATTCTATTTACATTTCTTTACAAAACAACGAAATATATTTATGTCAGTATTTGTTTTGCTTTGTTACACCGTACTCTCACCGCACTATCTTCTTTCAGTGTTGCATCATTTCATAAGTAAAAATGGGCAGAAATATAAATTAAATTAATATTTTAGAATATAGTAGAGTTTGAGATTCTAATCATTTTAGACACAAATTTTATATCCCAAAACCTTTAAAAAATAATAACAAATAATAAAAAATTTTGCGAAAAAAAATTATATAAATGTTATGAAAAAAAACGAATAATTATTTAAAAAGTTAAAATTTTTATATTTTAGTAATTTAAAAACATAAGCAATATACATGAGTCCGTTAAAATTTATCTGAAATAAGTAAACTCTTAAAGAGAGATATAAATATTCCGGAATTTCTTCAAAATGCAACTTTAAAATCCCCGCTCATTTCTGCGTTGCAATCCCAAAACACTTCTGCCAAATATATACCACTCGCCTAGCACTAGATTTCCCGCGCAGTCAGCCGCGGGCAGCCGAGTTGGGCATCCCTAAAGTAGACGATGTAAAGTATCAGTATTTGATGAAGATCTATTCAGAAAAATTTTAATTACGATTAGAAATAATCAAAAAATAATTTGACTCTTAGTATATTTTTTGATTAATTTTATGACTACTTTGAAATAATCAAAAACTAGTAATCCGACTGATTATTTTAAAGTATTCGTGAAATAATGAAGAAATGCACTAAAAATCAAATTACTTTTTGATTATTTCAGATCGTAATCAAAATTTTTGATTACGACTACTAAGAATCGTAAACAAAATTGTTGATTACTGTTGTTTGGTAATCGTAATCGAAAGTTATCCTAATCCAACCTCTAAAGCTCTGGTTCGATTGTAATTTCTAGAAATGTTTATATACCAGAGCTGTAAAAGTAATGACTACTTTTGAAATGACTACTAAACGATTACGATTCTTTGGTACTATATACATATATATATGTATATATGTATATATGTATATATGTATATATGTATATATGTATATATGTATATATGTATATATGTATATATGTATATATGTATATATGTATATATGTATATATGTATATATGTATATATGTATATATGTATATATGTATATATGTATATATGTATATATGTATATATGTATATATGTATATATGTATATATGTATATATGTATATATGTATATATGTATATATGTATATATGTATATATGTATATATGTATATATGTATATATGTATATATGTATATATGTATATATGTATATATGTATATATGTATATATGTATATATGTATATATGTATATATGTATATATGTATATATGTATATATGTATATATGTATATATGTATATATGTATATATGTATATATGTATATATGTATATATGTATATATGTATATATGTATATATGTATATATGTATATATGTATATATGTATATATGTATATATGTATATATGTATATATGTATATATGTATATATGTATATATGTATATATGTATATATGTATATATGTATATATGTATATATGTATATATGTATATATGTATATATGTATATATGTATATATGTATATATGTATATATGTATATATGTATATATGTATATATGTATATATGTATATATGTATATATGTATATATGTATATATGTATATATGTATATATGTATATATGTATATATGTATATATGTATATATGTATATATGTATATATGTATATATGTATATATGTATATATGTATATATGTATATATGTATATATGTATATATGTATATATGTATATATGTATATATGTATATATGTATATATGTATATATGTATATATGTATATATGTATATATGTATATATGTATATATGTATATATGTATATATGTATATATGTATATATGTATATATGTATATATGTATATATGTATATATGTATATATGTATATATGTATATATGTATATATGTATATATGTATATATGTATATATGTATATATGTATATATGTATATATGTATATATGTATATATGTATATATGTATATATGTATATATGTATATATGTATATATGTATATATGTATATATGTATATATGTATATATGTATATATGTATATATGTATATATGTATATATGTATATATGTATATATGTATATATGTATATATGTATATATGTATATATGTATATATGTATATATGTATATATGTATATATGTATATATGTATATATGTATATATGTATATATGTATATATGTATATATGTATATATGTATATATGTATATATGTATATATGTATATATGTATATATGTATATATGTATATATGTATATATGTATATATGTATATATGTATATATGTATATATGTATATATGTATATATGTATATATGTATATATGTATATATGTATATATGTATATATGTATATATGTATATATGTATATATGTATATATGTATATATGTATATATGTATATATGTATATATGTATATATGTATATATGTATATATGTATATATGTATATATGTATATATGTATATATGTATATATGTATATATGTATATATGTATATATGTATATATGTATATATGTATATATGTATATATGTATATATGTATATATGTATATATGTATATATGTATATATGTATATATGTATATATGTATATATGTATATATGTATATATGTATATATGTATATATGTATATATGTATATATGTATATATGTATATATGTATATATGTATATATGTATATATGTATATATGTATATATGTATATATGTATATATGTATATATGTATATATGTATATATGTATATATGTATATATGTATATATGTATATATGTATATATGTATATATGTATATATGTATATATGTATATATGTATATATGTATATATGTATATATGTATATATGTATATATGTATATATGTATATATGTATATATGTATATATGTATATATGTATATATGTATATATGTATATATGTATATATGTATATATGTATATATGTATATATGTATATATGTATATATGTATATATGTATATATGTATATATGTATATATGTATATATGTATATATGTATATATGTATATATGTATATATGTATATATGTATATATGTATATATGTATATATGTATATATGTATATATGTATATATGTATATATGTATATATGTATATATGTATATATGTATATATGTATATATGTATATATGTATATATGTATATATGTATATATGTATATATGTATATATGTATATATGTATATATGTATATATGTATATATGTATATATGTATATATGTATATATGTATATATGTATATATGTATATATGTATATATGTATATATGTATATATGTATATATGTATATATGTATATATGTATATATGTATATATGTATATATGTATATATGTATATATGTATATATGTATATATGTATATATGTATATATGTATATATGTATATATGTATATATGTATATATGTATATATGTATATATGTATATATGTATATATGTATATATGTATATATGTATATATGTATATATGTATATATGTATATATGTATATATGTATATATGTATATATGTATATATGTATATATGTATATATGTATATATGTATATATGTATATATGTATATATGTATATATGTATATATGTATATATGTATATATGTATATATGTATATATGTATATATGTATATATGTATATATGTATATATGTATATATGTATATATGTATATATGTATATATGTATATATGTATATATGTATATATGTATATATGTATATATGTATATATGTATATATGTATATATGTATATATGTATATATGTATATATGTATATATGTATATATGTATATATGTATATATGTATATATGTATATATGTATATATGTATATATGTATATATGTATATATGTATATATGTATATATGTATATATGTATATATGTATATATGTATATATGTATATATGTATATATGTATATATGTATATATGTATATATGTATATATGTATATATGTATATATGTATATATGTATATATGTATATATGTATATATGTATATATGTATATATGTATATATGTATATATGTATATATGTATATATGTATATATGTATATATGTATATATGTATATATGTATATATGTATATATGTATATATGTATATATGTATATATGTATATATGTATATATGTATATATGTATATATGTATATATGTATATATGTATATATGTATATATGTATATATGTATATATGTATATATGTATATATGTATATATGTATATATGTATATATGTATATATGTATATATGTATATATGTATATATGTATATATGTATATATGTATATATGTATATATGTATATATGTATATATGTATATATGTATATATGTATATATGTATATATGTATATATGTATATATGTATATATGTATATATGTATATATGTATATATGTATATATGTATATATGTATATATGTATATATGTATATATGTATATATGTATATATGTATATATGTATATATGTATATATGTATATATGTATATATGTATATATGTATATATGTATATATGTATATATGTATATATGTATATATGTATATATGTATATATGTATATATGTATATATGTATATATGTATATATGTATATATGTATATATGTATATATGTATATATGTATATATGTATATATGTATATATGTATATATGTATATATGTATATATGTATATATGTATATATGTATATATGTATATATGTATATATGTATATATGTATATATGTATATATGTATATATGTATATATGTATATATGTATATATGTATATATGTATATATGTATATATGTATATATGTATATATGTATATATGTATATATGTATATATGTATATATGTATATATGTATATATGTATATATGTATATATGTATATATGTATATATGTATATATGTATATATGTATATATGTATATATGTATACATGTATATATGTATATATGTATACATGTATATATGTATATATGTATATATGTATATATGTATATATGTATATATGTATATATTGTATATATGTATATATGTATATATGTATATATGTATATATGTATATATGTATATATGTATATATGTATATATGTTGATTTTTTTTGCGCCTTTTTTCCAATTTTTTCTAAAATGCGCCCCAAAAATTTATTTTGCGCCCTTTTTTATATTTTCTGTACTTTATATTTTATACAACTTTTTTTCTTTAAATCAACCGTTTTATTTGCTTAAAAAACAAAAAAATATAGGATGCGGTCGGATCTGTGGTAACCTAGAAAAAACGATACCCGATGCATCTACATATTTGATCATACAGGTACTCAAATGAAAGGTTATAATGCCACATTTGTAATTATATGGTTATTTTTATGATCTAATAACCATAGCGATAAGGATTTGTAATTATGTAAAAAATAAAATTAAAATGAAATGCTGATTGTTGAGAAAAATATTTAATTATTTATCAAAATGACGAAGAAAATTTTGAAATAAATAGGTAACGCTGAAACGCTTTTTTAAAATTTTCTAGAAGTGGCCCAACAGTTAATTATAATATTTCGTTGGCAAGTTATATCGAAGAAGGCCCGAAAAGGCGAAATTTTTAATAAAATATTAAATATTTTTTAAGACATAAATACAAAAGTGTATAATGGACTCCTGATTAAATTTCTTTTCGTTTGGGTACCCACACTTGTATCTATATATTATTCGTGTATAAAATGAACTCAGATGTTAAAACTCAAAAGGGCGGGTAAAAGAGAGGTTACTGGGGTTATCGGATCATGAACACAATAACATATTAATCGTGAGATCAATATCTTTCATTTCAGTACCTACATGTTCATATAGGTAGGTGTATCAGGTTTCGATTTATCTGGGGTACCACAAGTCCGATAGTTTGAAGAAAAAATATTTCACTTCATCCGGTTATCTAAAGTTCAGCCAAATTGTTTGTTTGTTTATATATCTAAAATATATATATATCAAAAATAAAAATGAATTTTGATTTTAATAAATACGTATCTAAAATTAAAATTATATTTGAATTTTGAAAGTATTTATCAAAAATAATTATTTTTAACTTTAATAATATTAACTTTTATTATATTTCTCAAATATAATTATTAAAAAATATTTAAAGTTAACAGTCCTATAATAAAAAGACCATAAATTAAAAATGTTCATCGAATTTTATCTAATGGTACCATTTGTTTTACAGTGCCATCATTTCATACAATGACTTTTTACATATAAATTTGAAAAAAAAATATATATTTTTGGTCTCTGATTTTACGAAGCTGTACATATCTCAGTATCCTTTGGAAACAAAATTCAATTTGTGTATTATATTAAAGGTGATCAATACCGACATCTCGTTGGAAAACTACTTCAGATATACACAAAGTATTTTTAATGATTATTTTCACTTAACAAGTCAGCATATTTCGAAAACCAAAAATATTTGAATTTGATTTTTTTTAAAGTATAAAATTTGTACCAATTGTACCATTTGTACCAAACTTAAATTTGATATTTAACCTAGTTTTTTGTACCATTTATTCAAGAATTAAAAGGTAATAGTTATTTCACCAATTATTAAATTAATTTACAACAGTTTTTTTTAATTTCAAAAATACAAAAAACGTAAAAATCGGATTATAAATCGTCGTTATAGAACTAAAAGACATCAAAAAAATTTGGTTTCAATATCGATTTTTTTTTGGTTAATTACTTCTTCAATTATTATTTGAAACAATCATAACCTTTTAGCGCAGTGCCGAATGGACATACTTAAACACTATATTTTGTGAATAATTGATTTTTAATTATGAAAAATACACCAACACATCTTAAACTATGAATTGTCGAACTTTTATCAAACTTTCATAAATGGTATTTGGACTTATAGTTGTTAAACGAAGATATACAAAAAAATATGTATATTTTTTAAAAACTAAATTCAAAATCATATATTTGACAATTTATTCTATACAAAAATTCTAAAAAAGGCGAATTTTTTTTAAGTCGAATTATTAAAGTTGTTTAAAATTGTCTATGGTTATGCGCCTATAATGTTTAAATTCGATTTAATATTGATACCCCGAGACAAAATTTATGTAATTTTTCAGGAATATTTCCGGCCAACACACAAATAAATGGAATATCAGGTTGTAAAATTTTGTGGAATTTTAATGACAGATTCACGGCATATTTTGGACAGTTCGTGCAGACAGCTTGTGATACAAACTCCGCCTATCTCTTATTAAAATATGTCGAAAAAATGTTTCTAAACTGTCTCGACATTGCCTAAAATTTTTGTCTTGGGACATTTTGATATAGATCTCAAAACACTTAAAACTCGAATTGTGTATTCTTCAGAATCTTTCTCAAAATACAATGGCGCATATTCGTAGACAATTTAAAGTCAACTTTAAAATAAAAGTTACCCGATATTTTGGGCAATTTTAACGAAGATTAAAATGTCAAAAAAACAATTAAAAAGGTAATTTACAGAATATTAGTAATCTAGAAAGAGTTAGTAATTTTTACACAAAGGCGCAATGTAGAGAGAAAAGCTCAAAAAGGCGTCAACTATTTAAATAACAATCAAAATTAAAACAGCGCATAACTTACAGTATTTTATCGTCTTTACTAGCGCAAAATTGTCAAAACAAACAAAAAATGAATATGACGCATATTTACTCTGTAAATTAATTGTGTTTATTTTTTTTTTTTTAATTTTTTCTATATTTTGCGATCTTTTTAAAAGCCGCAAATATTCTGCATTTTAAGCGCTTTTTCCATTTTGTGTTTATTTTTTTGAAAATTTAGCATGTTTCTCTGTAGTTTCCGGTCTTTTAAAAAGGCCTAAAAATTCTGAAATTTTGCGCCTTTTACTATATTTTGCACCCTTCTGTAGAGGCGCAAAAATTTTGTAAATTAGGCGCATTTGCAATTTTATGCTTTTTAGAACATGTTGCGCCCTTCTGTATATTTTGCGCCCTTCTACAGAGGCGCAAACATTTTGTAAATAAGGCGCATTTGAAATTATATGCTTTTTAGAAAATGTTGCGCATTTCTGTATATTTTGCGCCCTTCTACAGAGGCGAAAACATTTTGTAAATAAGGCGCATTCGAAATTTTATGCTTTTTTGAAAATTTTGCGCCTTTCTCTATATTTTGCGCCCTTCTAGAGAGGCGCAAAAATTTTGTAAATTAGGCGCATTTGCAATTTTATGCTTTTTTGAGAATTTTGCGCCTTTCTCTATATTTTGCGCCCTTCTATAGAGGCGCAAACATTTTGTAAATAAGGCGCATTTGAAATTTTATGCTTTTTTGAAAATTTTGCGCCTTTCCTAATATTTTGCGCATTTCTGTAGAGGTGCAAAATTTGCAATTTTATGATTTTTTGCAAAATTTTCGCCTTTCTCTATAGTTTCTGCTCATTTAAAAAGGCGCAAAATTCTGAATATTAGGCGCATTTTTTTCATGTTGTGTTTTTTTGAACATTTGTTTGAAAAATTCAAAAGTGCGCCTTTTTTTGGGCGATCGCCCCTATCGCCTCCCCCCTGGATCCGCGCTTGCACGTATGCTGAAAGAATAGTATGCCGCATTTGTGACAAAATAATATGAGACTCAAAATAGTCTCATATAGCTCGCACGAGTGCGACCAAAACAAAATAACGAAAATAAAAACATAGAATATTTTTTGACAATGGTTTTTAATTATTTTTTTTTTGCCTATATAAAACATTATAAACAATTTTAATGACAACTTAATATAGTATACATAAGACAATTAAAAAAATAAGTCAAATAACACTACACACCAAAATGAGAAAAAAATGTGTGCGCAGTAAATTCCATTATTTTTGTATTATTGGAAATGACTCGCAGAATTTGAATATATGAATTAAAAATTTTTCTACTGATAGGTTTACGAGATTTCGGGCGATAACTTTTGTACTGAGCTTTCAAAAAGGTGGTCACATAAATTTGTAAATATCTCGCGTTTAATAAAACCCATATTGTTGCATCAATTGTTATATCAAATGAAATATAATTAAATATTCAATAAACATTTTTAACAATAGTTTGGAATTGGTTTACTGGTTGAAGAGAACTCTATAGAAGAACTCGAAAAATGTAAATTTTGTCGAGCAAAATTTTTTTGTAATTAAATGTTGACCAAGGGTTTACTTTTTAGGATCACATATCTCGTTAAGTTAATTAAAGATAAAGTTACAAAATTTAAAATTAATTACAAGCAATCATCTCAATAGTTGCTCATTTTTTGATTACTGTTGTTTGGTAATCGTAATCGAAAGTTATCCTAATCCAATATGTATATGTATATATATGTATATATATGTATATATATATATATATATATATATATATATATATATATATATATATATATATATATATAGATATAGATATATGAAGAAATGCACTAAAAATCAAAATATATCAAATTGATTATTTCAGATCGTAATCAAAATTTTTGATTACGACTACTATATATATATATATATATATATATATATATATATGTATATATATATTTATATATATACATATACATATTTATATATATATATATATATATATATATATATATATATATATATATATATAGATATAGATATAGATATATGAAGAAATGCACTAAAAATCAAAATATATCAAATTGATTATTTCAGATCGTAATCAAAATTTTTGATTACGACTACTATATATATATATATATATATATATATATATATATATATATGTATATATATATTTATATATATACATATATATATATATATATATATATATATATATATATATATATATACATATATATATATATATATATATATATTTATATATATATATATATATATATATATAGATTTATATATATATATATATATATATATAAATATATATATATATATATATATATATATATATATATATATATATATATATATATATATATATATATATATATATGTATATATATGGTGAATTTTAGAATGGTGAGCTTCAGTGTGGTGAGTTTTAGTGTGGTGAATTTTGGTGTGGTGAGTTTCGCTGTGGTGAATTTTGATGTGCTGAATTTCAGTGTGGTGAGTAAAAAATTGTGGTGGTTGATACCCTGGTGTGAAATATCTTGATATTACTATAATAACTGTTGACATACACCATCTGGAACATGTACCTTTTATGGGAGGGTGCCACGCCTATTGGGGGGGGGGGGTTGATTGATTTTTTTTGCGTCTTTTTTCCAATTTTTTCTAAAATGCGCCGGATCTGTGGTAACCTAGAAAAAAACGATATCCGATGCATCTACATATTTGATCATATAAGTACTCAAATGAAAGGTAATAATGCCACATTTGCAATTATATGGTTATTTTTATGATCTAATAACCATAGCGATTAGGATTTGTAATTATGTAAAAAATAAAATTAAAATGAAATGCTGATTGTTGAGAAAAATATTTAATTATTTATCAAAATGACGAAGAAAATTTTGAAATGAATAAGTAACGCTGAAACGCATTTTTAAAATTTTCTAGAAGTGGCCCAACAGTTAATTATAATATTTCGTTGTTAAGTTATATCGAAGAAGGCCCGAAAAGGCGAAATTTTTTAATAAAATATTAAATATTTTTTAAAACATAAATACAAAAGTGTATAATAGACTCCTGATTAAATTTCTTTTCGTTTGGGTACCCACACTTGTATCTATATATTATTCGTGTATAAAATGAACTCAGTTGTTAAAACTCAAAAGGGTGGGTAAAAGGGAGGTTACTAGGGTTATCGGATCATGAACATAATAACATATTAATCGTGAGATCAATATCTTTCATTTCAGTACCTACATGTTCATATAGGTAGGTGTATAAGGTTTCGATTTATCTGGGGTACCACAAGTCCGATAGTTTGAAGAAAACATATTTCACTTCATCCGGTTATCTAAAGTTCAGCCAATTTGTTTGTTTGTTTATATATCTAAAATATATATATATCAAAAATAAAAATGAATTTTGATTTTAATAAATACGTATCTAAAATTAAAATTATATTTGAATTTTGAAAGTATTTATCAAAAATAATTATTTTTAACTTTAATAATATTAACTTTTATTTATATTTCTCAAATATAATTATTAAAAAATATTTTAAAGTTAACAGTCCTATAATAAAAAGACCTTAAATTAAAAATGTTCATCGAATTTTATCTAATGGTACCATTTGTTTTACAGTGCCATCATTTCTTACAATGACTTTTTACATATAAATTTGAAAAAAAAATATATATTTTTGGTCTCTGATTTTACGAAGCTGTACATATCTCAGTATCCTTTGGAAACAAAATTCAATTTGTGTATTATATTATTGTTATTTCACCAATATATGTTATATGTTATTTCACCAATTATTAAATTAATTTACAACAGTTTTTTTTTAATTTCAAAAATACAAAAAACGTAAAAATCGGATTATAAATCGTCGTTATAGAACTAAAAGACATCAAAAAAATTTGGTTTCAATATCGATTTTTTTTTGGTTAATTACTTCTTCAATTATTATTTGAAACAATCATAACCTTTTAGCGCAGTGCCGAATGGACATACTTAAACACTATATTTTGTGAATAATTGATTTTTAATTATGAAAAATACACCAACACATCTTAAAATATGAATTGTCGAACTTTTATCAAACTTTCTTAAATGGTATTTGGACTTATAGTTGTAAAACGAAGATATACAAAACGAGTTGGGAAAGTTAGGTCACATGGGTAAGTTCGGTCACATGGGGCGGATTTTTATAGTCGTCGGGCCCGACTATGGAATACCCTACACCTTTGGTGGGGATATTAATGTGGGATATTTAATTGCATACCTTAATTTTAAAGTTTTTAATTATGCTGAACCTCCCCACCCTCAGAATATTATTCATAAATCAGAAATTTACGTCTTATATCCCCATAAATTAAAAAAATTATATAAAAGTATAAACAACTAAAACAAAAATTGAAAAATATAATTGGGCGGACCACGCCTCTATTTAAAATTTTGAGAGGCTAATATTTCATAGATTTGATTTTAATAATTTACGGATCAAATTTCCACTATGAAAACCCGGGAAATAATGAAAAAAAAGTGGGCGGATCACGCCCATTTTTGGACCACATATTTATAGGTGAATTATAACAATACCTTTTAAATTTTATAACTATACCTTGAATACTTTTCGAGTTATTAGTTCCGAAAGAGTTATATAAAAGTGACTTGTATGGGAGGTGGGCGTGTCCGTTGCCCGATTTGGCTCATTTTCAAACTCAGTTCCTACTTTTGGCTAAAATATATTGAGTCGAAATTTCATCGCATTCTGATCAGTATTTCTCAAGTTATTCTGTATTCGGACAGCAAGACAGCAAGACAGCAAGACGGACAGACAGACAGACAGACAGACAGACAGACAGACAGACAGACAGACGGACATGGCTAAACGGACTCGGGTAGTGATGCTGATCAAGAATATATATACTTTTCCATATCGGACACGCCTCCTAAGGGGCGTTACAATATATGCACAAAGTTAATATACCCTGTACCTCATATGTGTAGGGTATAAAAATATGTATATTTTTTAAAAACTAAATTCAAAATCATATATTTGACAATTTATTCTATACAAAAATTCTAAAAAAGGCGAATTTTTTTTAAGTCGAATTATTAAAGTTGTTTAAAATTGTCTATGGTTATGCGCCTATAATGTTTAAATTCGATTTAATATTGGTACCCCGAGACAAAATTTATGTAATTTTTCAGGAATATTTCCGGCCAACACACAAATAAATGGAATATTTTGGGAAGTGTATAGCAGGTTGTAAAATTTTGTGGAATTTTAATGACAGATTCACGGCATATTTTGGACAGTTCGGGCAGACAGCTTGTGATACAAACTCCGCCTATCTCTTATTAAAATATGTCGAAAAAATGTTTCTAAACTGTCTCGACATTGCCTAAAATTTTTATCTTGGGACATTTTGATATAGATCTCAAAACACTTAAAACTCGAATTGTGTATTCGGTCCCCTGTAGACTGAACGTTCCCAGGTAACCACCTCTCACCTCTTCCGAAATTCCGGTACCATACTTCTTCACCGTTGTTGAAACTTCTGGCTGGTTTTGGTTTTATGAAAGTCTCCTCTGCTCTAGTCCTCTTACTCTGCGGATGCAAGTGATCAAGCTGGGTCTTTAACTTCCTCCCCATCAAAATTTCTGCCGGGCTTTCGTTGAAGTTAGCGCATGGAGTTGTACGCAACCGTAGAAGTATATTAGCCAATTTTTTTTTTTGTTTTTTTTTATCTGTTATCTTCTTCAGATGATTTTTAATTGTCTGTACATACCTCTCTGCTTGCGCGTTCGATGATGGATGGTAAGGTGCCGTGCGAATATGTCGAATTCCGATTGATTTTAAAAACATCTCAAACTCATTCAAACCGAAATTTCGACCATTATCAGACACGATCGTATCTGGAATTCCGTGTGTCGCGAAAATATCTCGCATCAACTCGATTGTCTTCTCTGAATTCGTATTTCCGGTGATTTTCACTTCAACCCACTTACTGTGCGAGTCGACTACGATGAGGAAATTTGTACCCAAGAATGGTCCGGCGTAGTCGATGTGTAACCTTGACCAAGGTTTCAGGCCACGGTTTTGCTGGGTGCTTGCTTGTTAAATTACATTTCTCGCATCGTCTGGCTGTCATCTCTATGTCGCTGTCAAGGCCTGGCCACCAAAAATTGCTTCGCGATGTCGCCATCATAGCGGTCATATCTTGGTGAACTTCATGCAGCAACTCCAAAATTCTGGAACGCAGCTTCTCTGGTATGATGACTCTAGATCCCCACAATAAACACTGAGCATTTACGGATAGCTCCTGAATCCTGGTAGCGTACGGCTTGAACTTATCCGATTTATCTGGAAAATCTCCATCTCGACGCTGAATGTGCCACATCACCTTTGATAGCACGGGATCTGTTCTGGTTGCTTTAGCGATGTCATCAGATGTCACTAAAAAATGCTCCTCCACTTCGCCAAAATACAAAATTTCTGGAACGTCTGGTACGTGAACCTTCACTTTATCTAACGGCAAACGGCTTAATGCATCTGTATTCTGGTGATTGTGTCCCGCTCGATACTGGATATCATACTGGTATGCCCCTAACATCAACGACCATCTTAACATTCTGGGTGATATTTGTTGAGCAATAGGCTTCGCTGGATTAAATAAGCCAAGGAGCGGTTTATGAACCGTCAATATTGTGAAACTTCTGCCACTTAAAAACTGGTGGAATTTCTTAATTCCAAAAATTATCGACAGTGCTTCTTTATCCAACTGAGAATAGTTCCTTTCAGCAGCTTGGGTTGTTCTGGAACCAAAAGCAATGGGTGCCTCGCTTCCGTCTGGAATTTGGTGAGCCAGGACTGCACCTACTCCGTATGGCGATGCAATCCCACTCAGCAACAACGGCAAGTCTGCCCTGTAATGCACTAACAAACGTTCCGACTGTAGAAATTGCTTAGCTCGATCAAAACTTATCTCCTTTCCCCATGTAAATGGTGTATCTTTTTTCAGCAGTCGGTACAGCGGTTCCAATAAAATACTTTTATTTTTAATAAATTGATCGTAAAAGTTTAACAAACCCAGAAATGCTTGAAGTTGTTGTTTGTTGACTGGTACTGGTGCGTGAGAAATTGCTCTTACTTTCTCATCTGTTGGGCGTACTCCCTGCTTATTAATTTTAAAACCCAGGAATTTAACATCTTGCACAGCAAAAACACACTTTGATCTTTTCAGCTTCAGCCCTGCTTTATGTATGCGTTGTACGGTGCTCTGCAGGCGTTCCCACATTTCTTGAAGACTGTGACCACCAATCAGTATGTCGTCCTTGACATTGCACAGAATTCCTTCCATTATCCGCTGGAAAATTCCCGGTGCTGTCGAAATCCCAAAAGGTAAGCGCGTAACTTCAAAAAGTCCACGATGAGTGTTGAGCGTAAGTATCCTGGCTGACTCATCATCCACTTTCACCTGCGTATAAGCGCGATCTAAGTCCAGTCTCGAAAACCAATTACAATTTGCAAGCGCAGCGAATACTTCTGTATTTGTAGGTAATGGGTACGTGTCCTTGCATAACCCCCGATTCACCGTACATTTATAATCGCCACAAATCCGGATCGTGCCGTCAGTTTTTATAACAGGCACAACTGGTGTCGCCCACTCGCTGAACGAAACTGGTCGCAGCACGCCTTCTTCCTGCATCACCTTGAGTGCGTCTTCAATCTTGGACTTAATCGCAAATGGAACTTGCCGATATCGTAGAAATTTCGGCACGCACGAACTCGTCATTTGTAGTTTAATGGCTTCTCCCTTGTAATCGCCAAGCTGGTTATCAAAAACTGTATGAAACTCCGTAATTTCTGCTGGTATTTGCGACTCGATCTTATGCAGCGTGCTCGTCACACGAATTCCCAAATCATCGAACCAATTTCGACCAATTAATGCTGGCCCGTCTCCTGACACAACGAGTGGAGTCAGCTGTCTTTTCGTCCTTTAAAAGTTACAGGAACTTCCACTTCTCCGCACACATTGAGGTTTGCCGCAGTTCCTGATGTTCTCAAATTAATCTGTCATGTGTCAAAATTTATCACAAAATATTTTCTCACATATTATGGAGTGACTCGCCCCGGAGTCCACTTCCATCACTAATTGTTGCTGGCCAATCAAAACTGTCTCCTGGATTGATGACATATTTTTCACTGACATTGACAAAATGTAATCACCTTTACAACCTTCCTCGTTGCACTCTATTTGATTTAAACTGGTGTGATTCTGGCTTTTCTTATCGTGACGGTACTTGTTATGCGATTTTTTTTTGTAATGCATGCCTTCTCGATGTGGCCACGTTTTTTGCAAAAACGACACTCTACGTCCTTGAATCTGCATTGCTCTGGCTTGTGGTCGCCGTGACATCGAAAACATTTGCGAAATTGGTCTCTGGTTACCTGGTTTTGCTTCCCCTTGAAGCAGACCAATTTATGCACTTCTGGTTGACTGGGTTGCGTTTTAAGTGCGTTTATGTTCTTCTGCGCCGCTTCACTGGCAATTGCTTCATCCTGCGCAAGCCTCAATGTTAGTTTGTCGTTTGACAACAGACGCTTCTGAAGGTGTTCGTCACTCATGCCGCACACTAACCTGTAGCGCAACATGTCATCCAAGTCCTTGAATTCACAGCCATGACTCAATTTTCGAAGTGCTGCCAGAACTCAGATATAGATTCAGATATAGATAACCTCATCCGGTGTCGCAATAGATTTTAACAACGTGTACGTGTCCATTCCGCAGGACGACAGGAAAACAGCTTTCTGTTTCGCCTGGTCCTTAATGTCATTTGCTTGAAAAAAAAATCCATCTGCTCCTTGTAGACCTGCCATTTTCCCGCCGACACGTTAAACGCTCCCATGGATTTTGCCCCACCTTATTCCGATAACTTTTGCTCCTTGTCGCCAATTTTATATTTTCTTTATTTAATAGAAATAATGATTAACATACAGCCGAGACATATTGACCAGATACGGAAGCGGACTTCAGCGAGAGAGATGCAATGTAATGAAAACTATCCAGCACCAGTCCAGTTGAGATCCGCAGATTCACCAGGTGAACCAAATAACCAGCCGCGTTCAAGGAAAAATTCAAGGGAGTACGTTCTACCTGATGATGTCAGCCAAAATGATGAGTTGCTGCCGGCAACCATGCCTGTAGAACCTACAACATCATCGCAAGTTCCAGAGAGACGTACACGGCCTTGTCGACAGAAGATGATTCCTAGAATGTTGGAGGACTACTTGGTGGGGGAGGAACTGTAGTATAGTAGACTGATGGCAACTCTGTTTTTTCTACTTGTTATATTCGTTCTGACGTTCGCTAAATTCTTCCTGTGTACAGCGATGGACTAAGACGTGTTTTTCGGCAACCAAGTTATTTCTATTTCACTTAATTAAATTTAATCATTATCATTATTTCTATTTTTTGGAAATTTGCGCCTTTTTCTATATTTTACAATCTTTTTAAAAGCCGCAAATATTCTGCATTTTAAGCGTTTTTTCGATTTTGTGTTTATTTTTTTGGAAATTTAGCGCGTTTCTCTGTAGTTTCCGGTCTTTTAAAAAGGCCTAAAAATTCTGAAATTTTGCGCCTTTTACTTTATTTTGCACCCTTCTGTAGAGGAGCAAAAATTTTGTAAATTAGGCGCATTTGCAATTTTATGCTTTTTAGAACATGTTGCGCCTTTCTGTATATTTTGCGCCCTTCTATAGAGGCGCAAACATTTTGTAAATAAGGCGCATTTGAAATTTTATGCTTTTTAGAAAATTTGCGCGTTATTGTATATTTTTTCGCCCTTCTACAGAGTCGCAAACATTTTGTAAATAAGGCGCATTTGAAATTTAATGCTTTTTAGAAAAGTTTGCGCCTTTCTGTATATTTTGCGACCTTCTATAGACGCGCAAACATTTTGTAAATAAGACGCATTTGCAATTTTATGCTTTATTTGCACCCTTCTGTAGAGGAGCAAACATTTTGTAAATAAGGCGCATTTGCAATTTTATGCTTTTTAGAACATGTTGCGCCTTTCTGTATATTTTGCGCCCTTCTATAGAGGCGCAAACATTTTGTAAATAAGGCGCATTTGAAATTTTATGCTTTTTAGAAAATTTTGCGCCTTATTGTATATTTTTCGCCCTTCTACAGAGGCGCAAACATTTTGTAAATAAGGCGCATTTGAAATTTAATGCTTTTTAGAAAATTTTGCGCCTTTCTCTATATTTTGCGAGGTGCAAAATTTGCAATTTTATGATTTTTTGCAAATTTTTCGCCTTTCTCTATAGTTTCTGCTCATTTAAAAAGGCGCAAAATTCTGAATATTAGGCGCATTTTTTTCATGTTGTGTTTTTTTGAACATTTGTTTGAAAAATTCAAAAGTGCGCCTTTTTTTGGGCGATCGCCCCTATCGCCTCCCCCCTGGATCCGCGCTTGCACGTATGCTGAAAGAATAGTATGCCGCATTTGTGACAAAATAATATGAGACTCAAAATAGTCTCATATAGCTCGCACGAGTGCGACCAAAACAAAATAACGAAAATAAAAACATAGAATATTTTTTGACAATGGTTTTTAATTATTTTTTTTTTGCCTATATAAAACATTATAAACAATTTTAATGACAACTTAATATAGTATACATAAGACAATTAAAAAAATAAGTCAAATAACACTACACAACAAAATGAGAAAAAAAAGTGTGCGCAGTAAATTCCATTATTTTTGTATTATTGGAAATGACTCGCAGAATTTGAATATATGAATTAAAAATTTTTCTACGGATAGGCTTACGAGATTTCGGTCGATAACTTTTGTACTGAGCTTTAAAAAGGTGGTCACATAAATTTGTAAATATCTCGCGTTTAATAAAACCCATTAACTCAATTGTTATATCAAATGAAATATAATTAAATATTCAATAAACATTTTTAACACTAGTTTGGAATTGGTTTACTGGTTGAAGAGAACTCTATAGAAGAACTCGAAAAATGTAAATTTTGTCGACCAAATTTTTTTTTATTTAAATGTCGACCAAGGGTTTACTTTTTAGGATCACATATCTCGTTAAGTTAATTAAAGATAAAGTTATAAATTTTAAAATTAATTACAAGCAATCATTTCAATAGTTGCTCATTTTGTATTTTTATGCCTATTTTTATAGCACTCAATTATATTGCTTTCACATAACTTTTTTTATCCTCAAATGTTACACATATATTTATGTCATTTATAGCTCAATTTCTTTGAAATTTTGTAAAATTTAAATTGGTGTATCATGTTACTTTCTCGATTTTATCCATTTTTTAGATGAATTTTTTCTTAAATATTTGTTGAAAAAAAATGTTTTTTCAAGTTCAATTTCGAATTCTCTTAAACTAATGAACCAATTTAAAAATTGTCTAAGAAATGTTTATTCGATATTCAATTAACTTTCATTCGATATAACATTTGATCATATGTGTTATTTAGAACGCGAACTATTTGCAAATATATGTGACCGCCTTTATGAAAGCTCGGTCCAAAAGTTATTGGCCCATATTTTGTAAACCTATCCAAAGAAACATTATTAAACCATATTTACGGAATAAGGGAGTCATTTTACATAATACAAAAATAACATTGACTGCTGCGCAGAATGGTTGTTGTGCAGTGTAATTAAGCATATACTTATTACTATGATACTCAATTAAAACAATGTATTTGTATAATACATGTTCTTAATAAAAACACACAAAGATTTTCGCCAGCCATTTCTTTGGTACTGTCTTTGGAATACGTGTGATGTTATTTCATTTTAAAAATTGCAAAAAAAATGGAGTTTTGATAGATATATATATATATATATATATATATATAGATATATATATATATATATATATATATATATATATATATATATATATATATATATATATATATATATATATATATATATATATATATATATATATATATATATATATATATATATATATATATATATATATATTATCTATCGTATACTCGTGTGCTCGCGTTTTCAACATCAACATCGGTGACTCTGTACTTTACGCGAAAGTTCTTGTGCGCGATATAACTCGGATGCATAAAGGCTTAGTGTAGGCTCCTCTTCTTAAAACTTGGCAAGTCTCGGAGTGCGCCCGAAATTCGTCTCCCTTAAGTTGGCGGTGTACGCTCGGTTGAAGTTTCCGACTAACGCGGATCTGGCACTGGCATGTGATTCCTTAAGGATCACATGTCAACCCATCGCATGGCATCCCTGCATGCAAAGATAACCATGGGAACAGAACGCGTCTGAGTTTTGACAAACTGAATGGACAAAAACAACCAAATAAATAACTTATAGGAGAGGGTGAAATAGACCCATTCAAGAGGAACTCGGTGATAGTAAGATCACCACTTGCAAATTTGGCAAAATGCGGTGAGAGTAGCGACAAGCCGCGAGGTAACTGTAGGCTAGGGGATAAAATATCGCAACTAGTCGACTTTATCAAACCCCGCACGAATATCCACAAGGATATTCACACCATCACACGTCAGATCCTAGCATTATACCTGCAGGCATCTGGTGAGGTAAATGCTTTTGATAAAAGTAAAGGTGAATCCGTGGAATGTGAGCTGATTAGCACACACTCTTAAACAGAGGAAGTACTATGGCCGAAATTACCGCAAGCGGGATTTCCAAACGGAAGAGAGACAGCGCAATCCTCAGCCCTAAGGAGAACAAACCAAGGAAGTTAAAGGACACCATAACAAAAAAACTAGTAATGATGTAGAAGCCTGCACGCCGAGGCGGTGCAATATCCAAACCACCGGAGACAGTTAGCGCCAACTCTGACTGGGTTAAGGTTCGAGGGGCACTCAAAGAGCCACTATTGGCCTAAGTGCCGGATTGGCAAACCATCTACTGTAAACTGCCTAAATTCGCATCGGTTGGGTCCGGTGTCGAATATGGGAGAAAGTGTCTCCGAGAAGATGCTTTAAATGTCTAGATTTTGGTCACACAGCTGCCAATAGCAGAAGTCGATTTGACCACTCTGGAAAATGTCTACGATGTCAACCATATAACAGGATGCGCAGTTTGTCCATACTACCAGAAAGCGCTCCATTTACTAAGAGCTGGAAAAAGAGAATCCTCCAACTTAACCATTGTCAGGCCGCTCAAGAGCTGCTAAAGCAGAACGTCCGTGACATAAGTGTCGACATCGCAATCCTTAGTGAGCAATATCGCAACGTTGATTCTCCAAGATGTTCAAATATTTAGCAATTTTGTCAGTCAACAATTTAATGCTGCAGAATCCAACAACAGTACAGTGTGGATTTACCCGAGCCACCGTTTCAGAAATTCACCTTTATAGCTGTTCACAGGGCCGAGTTTCAGGCTACTGTGGGGGTCGCAGGTGGCATATAGCGAACGGCCTACAGATACGTGGGTTAGCTGTGAATACCCAATATACAGTCCCCGACCAAGTGCAGCAGGGTACAAGGGGTAATTCGACCTACCCTATTGCCAACCTCACCGCTTAAGGTGTACCCCGTGATAATTAGAGGCTCTGGCGTCCGAAAAAAGGCGGTAAAACCGCTCTGTGAAATCTGGCGGACACCGTTGGACTTCTTCCCAACGGGACACAAAAAATCCATAGCGTCTGACCCACAGTGGGCGGCTTCCTGGTCTGCGTCTGACCCCAGTGGGGCGGCAGTTCTTCATACCGCCAATAGGCATCAAGGCCGAGTCCAGTAAGACCTGGTATACTGGAAGAAAAGACATTGAAAACAAGAAACTATGGGCTGACGGTTGTGGTATTCTGTTACCTGTGTAAGCAAGAGTGACATCTTGCTGAAATGGCTTTCAGGCTAATGCCATAACTGCCCCGTCCCGTTAAAACCCTGGCAGGCCTTAAAGTACGCTCTTCGTTCGTCGCCGTAAAGTTAGTGGCGCAGTATCAGATGGAACATTCCTGACTTACACCTGATACGGCTCTGAACACAGAACCCCGTGAAGGCCGTCAACCCTCTCATCGGACCTCACTCCTTGGTAAGGTAACCATGGGATCCTTTGGTGGCTACGCATCCGAACGAAGACAACGGCTTTAAGTGGGGACCAAACCGAAATGAATACGAATTCAATCAACGATGAAAATAGTAGTAACAACAACGGTGAGATTAATGGGATGGAAAATCCATTTCAGAAGTCCTCAAAGCTTCAAAAGTCACCGCAAAATGTGACGGCGTTGTCGCAACATGTTGATGCGGGCATCGCGTCATCTTCGATGAAGTCGGCTCCCCCAACTGAGACACATGCGCTCATAGTGGCAACATCATTGCCTCAAGCGATGACACAAGCAGCACCGACGTCAGCAGCTCCGTCATGTAGAAAGCCTCCGGGCACCGGCCAATCGTCATTTTGCAGACTTGGCGACCAAATAGCAAATCTGGTGGAGATGCTCGAAGAAGGCAAAAATCGATCCATAAACCAAAAGATGAGAGACGCAATAGAGAGTATCAGGGCTCTATTTGAACTGACGGCAATTGAAACGCATGACGATGTAGCCAAAGAAGCGATTAGACGAAATCAATCGTCACAAACTTCGCCTTGGCTGAAACCAGCCGCAGAACAAAAAAAGAAGACAGGAGCAGAATCTGGAAACGCCCCCACGAAGCGTAAAAGTGCGCCAGCTAAGAAGAAAAGTGGAAGGCCGGCCATACCAATCCTGACGCAACCCATTCCGGATGCCGCAAACACCAAGAAGGTGCGAAATACCACGGTCTCCGCAGGTGAAATAACGGCGCCTAAGCAAAAACAGGAGTGGACAAAAGTACAGCCAAAGAATAGGAAGAGGCTCAGAGCCACCAGGTCCAGGCGTTCGCCCTGCAAAGCTGCTACTGGTGAAGGTTATGTCAATAATTGATCCCCTATCACCCCTACTGCAAGTTTGCTCATTTCCTGTGTTTATCAATACCACACCAAGTACCGAAAATGCATCAAGTAGTATCCGTCTCTTTCGGCTTGTCTGATCAATACACACACAGTGATCACTGTGCTATAACTATGGATCTAGCAATTCAGCAACCATCCGAACTTGTCAATATGTGCACATCAAAGCTAGTTGGCTGGAAGGTCAACACCCTTGATAAAGCTGTATTCCAAACTGCAATGAAAGATATGGATCTGCTTGGTCAACCCGAAGTAATGGCGGAACAATTCGTGAACGAAATTTCCCGTGCATGTGATGAGTCAATGCAAGCAAGCAACCAGTCTATTGATGGAATAGAGATATAGCTGAACTGCGTTCACATTGTGTACGAGCCAGGCGCCAATGTACGAGAACGAAAGGTAGACCGTAAAACGATTGTCATCACCAAACCTTTAAATATAAGAGGAAATCTCTAAAGTTAGCGATACGCAGAAGCAAGAGAAGATGTTTCGTTGAATTTTGTAATGACCTTCAAGATAACCCGTGGGGACTTGCCTACAAATTGGTAACAAAGAAACTTAAATGCTTAAATCCGTCAGCAACTACAGAGGAATTAGCAGTTAGTGGTATTGTAGAACACATATTCCCTATTGGTAGACCGACGTCCTGGGACCAAAAAACTTGCGAAAATATAGTGACAAATGCTGAAAAAAAGCCCCAGGACTGGACGGTATCCGAAACCTGGTACTGAAAGAGGCTTTTAAATGTTGGCCAGACCAATTTACATCTATGATAAATGCGTGCTTGTGACAAGGAATATTTCCTTCAATGTGAATGGAAATATTCCTTTTGGTTTTGTTGCCAAAACAAGGGAAACCCCTAAACGAACCGTCCTCCTATCGACCGCTCTGCATGATAGGCACGAGTGGGAAACTACTGGAGAGCATAGTGTGCAAAAGATTGGAAACATGTGTCGAAGCCGCCGGAGGTCTATCAGATAACTAATATGGCTTCAGAAAAGCCAAATCAACTATCGATGCCATCAACGCCATTGTGGAAACTGCTACCATGGCAATCGAAGGGAAGTTCTGGAAAAATGACACAAAACAATACTGCGTGGTTGTAACTCTGGATATAAAAAACGCCATTAATACTGCAAATTGGGAAGTTATCGTGAACACTCTTATGCGATTGAGCACTCCGCGATATTTATTGGCCATAATAAGGGATTATTTCCGAAACAGAGTACTAATATACGACACCGATAGTGGGACAAAGCAGTATAAAGTGACGATGGCCGTTCCCAGGGATCGGTCCTTGGCCCGTTGCCGTGGAATGTTATGTATGATGGTGATCTGAGGTTTAAGCCACTCGAAAGAGTTTCAATTGTTGGCTTCTCGGACGACATAGCACTAGTGTGTGTGGCGAAAGAGTTACAAGAAGCAGTCTCCAATGTGGAAACTGTCTCCAATGCTAGCATACAAATATTGCGATCATGGCTCTCTTCTGTGGGATTAACCTTGGCCGACCATAAAACTGAGGCGGTTCTAATTAGTACACGCAAAATGAGGGAATTTGTAAAGCTCAACAATGGGTCATGTTGCGTGGAGACAAAGCCTTATATAAAATATCTTGTTGGTATGATTGACTGTCGTCTGTCATTGAACGACCACTTGCGGTATGTAGGTTCAAAGGCTATAGGAATATGTCTGGCATTATGCAGAATAATGCCGAACACAAAGGGTCCAAAATACCTACAGAGGAGACTCTTATCTGAGGTGGTGAAAAGTACCATCTTATATGCATCACCCATATGAGCAGATTCACTGAAGTTTGCATCCTGTGCAAAAATTATCTCTTCTGTGTATTGGATTGCTGCCTTGGGTGTTTGCTGTGCTTTTCGCACTGTTTCTGACGAAGCAGTTTCAGATATTGCTGGTTTAATACCACTTGACCTTCAGGCTCGGAGAAATACAACACCTACAATGGACATTCGGGAGGCTAGGAATGTAAGTGTAGCCAACTGGCAGGTGCGTTGGGACAGATGCTAAGTGGCCACGGTTGTTTTAAATCGTATCTGTACCGTTTTAAGCATGACAGAGATACTTTTTGCCCGTACTGTGCTGGCAAGAAGAAATTCGAAGAAAAAACGAATTAGCATAGAATAGAGTAGGTTTCTACCTTTCCCCACCCTGTGAAGAAATTCTTTACGGTAGTCCCACAGGGTAATTTGGATTGGTGTTAGAGGTTTTTATCGTGTTCAAGTCTCGCACTTCTGGTTTTGTACAGAGTCAGTCTTTTGATGATTTTACCTCGTTAAATATATATATATATATATATATATATATATATATATATATATATATATATATATATATATATATATATATATATATATATATACATATATATATGTATGTTTATATATATTTATATATAGATATATGTATATATGTATATATATATATATATATATATATATATATATATATATATATTATTTTTAATAATGATGTTTTAAACATTACAAAAAACACTTCGTCACTACAAAAAAAAATTGTTCACCACCATAGCCAACATTAAAGTGAATAAGAGATAGTAAAAAATGCCATTATGTGAGAATTATAGCATTCTTTATCGTAATCATAACATGGCACGCCTAGCCTGGGAGAACTTAAATGTTTTAAGAATATGTTTCGGATATCCCACCCGAGTATTTTAAGACTAAAATAAAAAAAAATCGTAAGCAGTCGAGGTTTCAATTTTTTTGTGCGGTTTTTTTAAAATATTTTTTTGAAAATATTTTTTTTTCTTTTTTTTTTTTTGGTCAAACTATTAACTTTAGCCAAAATATTTTTTTGAAAATAAAATAACCCATACAAATTTCACAAACTGTCCACCGTTATGGGTAATAATTAGTGGTAAGAAATGCGAAAATATATTTTTTTTTCAAAAATAGTCCTTTTTTGAGCATTATATCCTTAACTATAGTGTATATTTTAAATTTTTTTATTTCAAAATATGTAATAATTACAAGGTAAATTTACAATTGGAAAAGTCCATTACAATAGCTCGTTTTTTTATTCAATAATGTAGCTAATATAGTCTTCTTTTAGAAAATGTGACTCAAATTTGTTAGTAAAAATTCAATTATTTAAGGTTTACTAAAAGTTGAACGTTTTTTTTACCAAATTTTCAAGAAAATTTGAATTTGATTTTCAATATCTTCTCAACTATTAAAGATAGCGGATTGCTTTTTGGTTTGTTTGGAACATACTTTTATGTATAGTCCATTTAATGATATTTAAGGATATAATGCTCAAAATAGGACTGTTTTTGAAAAAACCTATGTTTTTGCATTTGTTACCACTAATTATGACCCATAACGGTGGACAAATTATGTGAAATGTTTATTGGATATTTTAGTGGCTAAAGTTAATAGTTTGAGCAAAAAAAAAAGAAAAAAAGTTATTTTCAAAAAAATATTTTCAAAAAACCCCACAAAAAATATTGAAACCGCGACATTTTAAAAACCCTGCCTACGATATTTTTTATTTTAGTCTTAAAATATTCGGGGGAGATGTCCGAAAAATATTCTTAAAACATTTAAGTTCTCGCACGACTTTTGGGTTGAAAGTGTTTCAGGCTAGGCGTAATGGTCCTTATCAGCCATGTTATGGTTTTTAGAAAGACAATCATATAATAATAAATTATCTACTATAATATGATTTATTATTGGTGAAATAAAATTGAAATTGAGACAACCATCTATGATTGTAAAGAGAGTAGCATGGTTGTAGTGATCATGTTGCGACCATATTATTTCTCTGTGTGTATTTATTTGTAGAGAAAACGAAATGTGATATCGACACGAATTTTCGTTGAGATCAATAGCATTGCATAAACAAGGTTCTTGTAAAGTTTGAAAAAAATTGGTGTGCGGGAACTCGTACTTCGCATACATATGGGCATTTCTAAAAAAGTCAACCACGATCGAAAAATACGAAATGCTCAAATCTTTGAAATAACGATGGATTTGGAATCTTAAATATCTGAAAAGAAAATTCTATTCCGTTAACTGTAACGTATAAAAAATACTCATAATGTTATGTTACTATGAAATATGTAAATATACCACATTGTTCATGTATTATTAATAAACTTTAATTAATAAACTTTAAAGACATACAGATACAAAATATTATTTTCTGTTTTTTCTGGTAACATTAATAATTATTTCTAAAACTTAAAAATATTGATACAAATTAAAATAACGGAAAAATTTTGATTTTTTTATAAGGGTTTTCGATGTCCCGTCCGGAACCAAAAAGATACATTTATTACAATAGTAAACTGAAAAGTTTTTCCAAAAATTTAAACATCATTTTCTTAGTAGTTTTTGAAAATGTTTGACAGCTAATTGAAATCTGTTCCGTCCGGAACTTTGAGTACCAAAAGTGTAAAACTAAAGAAAAAAAAAATATAAAAAAAATTGTTTCAAAAAAAGTAAAAAAAAAATTAAAAATTTAAAAAACATCTGGAAATTATTTTCATTTCGTAATAATGATTATTGTTTTTGTCATATACACAATTCTTTTTAGATAAAATCGTATTACAAATTAATATACGGAACGTCCGCAATTATTCTGCAATTTTTATGAAATAACTGTAAGCTTTAGGAACAAAGTGCATATATACAAAAATATAGTAAATTGTCTCAGCTATGTTTAAAGATAATTCAAAAAAATATATTGAATGCAAAGAGTATTTTTAGAATAAAAATCTTACTGATAATTTCTATGCGGAATTTTTTTTCCCGTCCGGAATTTTTCTGTGATTTATTATGAAAAAACTATAAACTTTAGAAACATAGAGTATATACAAAGAAAACACGTTATTTCAACTATTTTTTAAAATATTATGAAAAAATGATTTGTACGAAAAATTCGCTGACTTTTTGGATTATCCATATGAACCTCAATATTTACTTCCGTTTTTGTCCCGTCCGAAACACCCATTATATTATTTATATTTTTTGACCTACCGTATGAAATTATATATATTTTTTTCAGATGTTTAGTCCTATTTAAATACTACATGCACAAAAATCAAGTAAATTCATTAATTTTCCTTCGAGATATTCAATTTTTAATGTCCCGTCCGGAACCCCAGGAAATGACAATATGCCCACTTCCTCTTTTGGTTTACACTGTTTTACAAATTGACCCAACAACGGATTCCATCGAAATTAAACTTATAATTTTTAGTAGATTTTGGTTTCCTGATTCTTGCTGAGTATTCAATATTTACCCACCACGTCGACATTTTGCAAAAAATTGTGTCAAATTAGCAAAAAAATGCCGTTTGGTATTTTATCATTTCTCGCACGATTATAAACCACGCCCTACATCCGGATATTAGTTTTTGCAAAAAATCAAAAAGAAATTTTTGGTACCTTAAAAGTGTTTCGAAAGTATTTTATCACTTTAATTTATCTCATACACAGACAAATTTTTGTTCATAAATGGAATGAGCGCCGTTAATTAAAACACCGTTCATAATATATATGGAAAAAATCATTCTATTTATGAACTATTCTTCGTATATATGAATCGCACAATTTGAGCGAAATTGTTATAATAAACGCGTTCATAATTGTTATGAATTGCGTTCATTGAGGTACTCATATTAAGTTTTAGAGGTAGAGCAGCGCAGCTTCCACGTCACATGCAATTCACAAGAGCATAAAGGCGATACTGAAAACTAAAAAACCAGTCCACAAAAAGGAGAATGGAAAATACAACACAAAGTAGGTAGGTAGGCATTTGAGTATTTGTGTATGATCGTATGTGTGCAACTGCAACCGTTTTGACCACTCTGTAAATAGATATTTTTTATTTTACTGACGCGTCATGACGGGCAGTTTTTTTCTTAAATATAGTTTTGCGATGTTATGTTGTCAAATTAAAAAAAAAAAGTTTGAAACTTTAACATACTGATTTTTTTCTAAATATTTGTTTAAGTTTGAAACATTTGATTAAATGCAGAGAAATACACGCAGCGATATATAATTTCATAATGAAAAATTGTAATGGGGCTAGGTGCAAAAATATACGCATTGTTGGGAAACTCCTGGTGTGTATTAGACTCGGCAGGCTTAGTAGGGTTAAAAACAATTTTTACACACCCGCTTTTAACGAATGCTTCTGAGCGACTGAACTGATTTTTTTGAAAATTTTACATAACAAAATTGCCATATTTGGTATGGAAATATATTTCGTGACGTATTATTGTTTTTAGCATTATGTTTTAAATTGAGAAAATTACAAATGAAATGGAAATATTTAATTTTAAATTCAGATTATAAAATTTTGATTTTTATATTAATATTGCAAAAATTCCAAATAAAATTGAGATTTCTCCAATATAAATTGAGAAAATTCCAAATAAAATCAAGATTTTTAAATTGAAAAAAAGTCGAAATTGAATGAAATTAAGAAATTAGCAACATATATTGAGATTTTCTTTATGACATCTGATAAATAAACTGGAAATAACAAAGAAATTTAATATTATTTAAATATTTGTTCGTACGCTGACAGTACATACTTTAATTATTTAATAACGAGGAACATAAATGGGAACCGGCTTCTTATATTCGGAATCGGGGCACTTTTTAAAAGTTTATGTGGGACCGAAATCGCTATTATAAATGGTCGTTAAACCAGAATCGGAACCATTACCTCAAAGGGGTTTTGTCGATGAAATCATCTGTAATTTTTTCAATTTAAATTGTGATAAATTACTCTCTCGACACACTTTTTATGTAAGACAAATTTCGTAGTGAGCATTTTCTGAGTACGCAGCAAGAATCAGGCGATCTAAATCTAAGAGATATCATTTCATATTAAAATCCTTGTAGAACATCTGAATGTTTACGAATTTTTCCCTTTTTGTTCTTAAATTATTTAAAAATCTTATTTGAATATCCCTTGGCGACACCTTGAAAATGAACTCACAACCCTCTTGGGGGTCGCGACCCACCGGTTGGGAACCAGTGCTTTAGAAAGAAAATACACTGAATCGGATAAAGATATCAACTTGAAATTTTGTACACCTTTAAATTTGTGTATGTAGATGAAATGTCCAGATTTGGTGCAAAAATACCAACAATCAAGCCCACCTCCCATACAAAGCGTCTTTATCTGCTCATTGAGTTTATCCCTTAATTTGCAATCCTGCCCAATAATATTAATTCAAAAATAAAACAAATATTAAAAAAAATATATATTTTTTTACTAAAAAAAAATATGTATGACAAACATGTGTGACTTCCTTGATGAATGACGTGCATGACATCTCTCTATGCTGCATCAATTATGAATCGGATGACAGTTGTATGAAAATGTTATCAATGCTTTGCAGGGCGAAAATGCTATCGGTCATCGATGTTTCTGAACTGACATAGGGGAATCGTTGAGGAATCCTGCTGGGTGTATTGAAATTCTGGTGAACTTTGCCGGAAAATTGATAACTTTGTTCAACATCCGCAGACTTTCACCAGGTTTTTTTTTTACATATATTTAAAGAAGAGATTCTCACTTTAATTTTTTAATAATGAGACGACCTAGAAAGACCGTGCTTGCTTGATTTTTTCCGTAGAAAATGGAAAAAAAATCATTTAACAGAGCCCTTTGGATTTGCGTATATTTTTTGAACCATTTATAAAATACAGTTAATTAAAAATATTATATTTTAAGGAAAAATACAATTATATTGGTAATAACAAAAATATTGTACATAAAAACACTAATGAGTAGCGTGAAAACTTTAATCAGTTTCCACGTATAACCTTTCTATGACTTTGGTACATTTTTAATACAAAAAATTAGATTTAAGGTAAAGCACTAATAGCTTTTTACATAATGAAACATTTAACTATAAAACTTCTTCATTAAATTTTTGAAATTAAAAGTTCGAAAAATTGCTTTTGTTCCGCCGAACAAAATCCGAATCTCCCCAACGAATAAGAATTTTAGAATCCGTTTGGAATTGAATTCAGCGTTCCCAATATAATGTAACTTCGAAATCAGCTGTTTCTGTCAAATCAGTGGTATTTACCAACAAATAAAATAAAACAGAGTTAATTTTAATTTTTATAAAATTAGGTTTCCTTATTTTTTTTTTAGGTTTCAGAAATTTATTGGTCAAAACAAATTTCGTGTCCTTGTTTACACGTAAAGGATTTTAAGTTTTTTCATTTATTCCATTCTTTTATTCCAGAAAAGTGAATTTGTAGAAAAGTGGTTTGTTGAATTTAAAGGGGTACCACGTGACCTTGAGGTTATTTTTTTTTATTTTTTGGTCCTGTTTTTCGCATGGCGTGACAATTTTTTTATATTTCTTTTTGGACCGCCAACTTTGTTATAATCAAAAAAAACTGTTGTTACCCCGGTCCGTTTTTTATTTTTGGTCTGCGTTCGGGTAATTTTTTTTTAAATTTTCGTTAAATCTTCAAATTTAGAAAGGCATGAACATTCCGACACAAAAATGCATTCGTAGAAAAAGTGTAAAAAATCTGTCAAAAAATACGTTTCCGAATTAGATTCGGTTCGTATGATAGATAAATTCGAATCCGCACAGAAAAAAAAATCTTCAATATGATGAATTTATTCATAAATATTATGATTTTTTTCACCAACTACCAGATTCATCATATTGATACCACCATTCATTAAATGACATATTAATGAATGCATTCATTATATATATGAACAAAATATTCAATACAATGAATTTGAATTGTCATATTGATGAATTTCTTCATAATATTTTTATTTTTTTTTTTTTTTTATAAAATAATTCGAAAAAAAAGTTTTGTAAAAATTTTATTTAAAAAGTAACAGTAAAAAAATTTAAACAAAAATTATACGAAAAAAAAATTAAAAAAAACGTTTTTTTTTAATTATTTTTTTTTTTTTTTTTAAAAATAATTCGAAAAAAAATTATGTACAAATTTTATTTAAGAAATAACAATAAAAAATTAACCGAAAAAAATGTTAGGACAACAAAAAAAAAAATTGTTTTCGAAAAAAAATATTAGAAAAAAAAATTTTTTTTTCAAAAATATATTTTTTATAAAAATAACTTTTTATTAATAAAAAGTTGTAATTATAATAAATATATTATAAAACATTTTACTAATTTATGCATGTCGAGCAAGCATTATATAAGAAACTACTTGAGAACTGAGAAATACGGCAAAAAATGAACGAACAAAAAAATATTTTGATAGAAATTGTGTTTAATGAACAGCGTTCTTCAATATGATGAACATATATGTTGTATTTTATATTTTGGTTCATTAATATGATGAAACGTATTCATCACATACAGTTCATAATATTGAAGAAAACTTCTTCGACAATTACCCAACGTTCTTTATATTTATGATAGCATTCATAACATTGATGGCGTTAGTCATTAATATTATGAATGGTTCTTCAATACAATGAATCATGGTTTGAAGAACGGAATTCATCAATATGATGTACATTTTTTTTTCTGTGTGTCGAGCAAGCATTATATAAGAAATAACACACAAGAACTACTATAGAACTGAGAAGTACGGCAAAAAATTAACGAAAAAAAATATTTTGATAGAAATTTGGTTTAGTTGAACATAAGTGGTCGGTTCACTGGTCACAATGGACTGATCATGCCCATTTTCACTGACAGACAGCGTAGATGTATAAGTAAATTAGGAGTTTCATTTATTTACCTCTTCTAGTTTTTCTGTAATGAACAGACAGACAGACGGACATCGCTAAATCGACTCAGGAGGTCATGCTGATCAAATATATATATATATATATATATATATATATATATATATATATATATATATATATACTTTTCCAGACCGGAGATGCTTCCTTCTGGGTGTTACCAACGGCGCACATTGGAAAAAAATAGTATAAAACGCGCGCATTTACAAGAAACAAAAACTTACGGGAATTGCATTTTTTATTCTTTTATTTGAATGAGAACATATTAAGTGATATAACAACAGTAATTTTATGACAATCGTCCAACCCGTCTCTTTGTTGTTGCTGTCTAAAGTTGGTGATTTTTTAAGATTTTTTAAAAATTTTATTGCAACATATTAAAGGCTCTACGAAAATCATCATAAAATTCATAAATACTCATGAAATCAAATAATATTTTATTCATAAATCAAAAAATAGAAGCTACAATTTGGTGTACTAAGAATTAGAATGGCCTCATTACATGAAACGTAATATTTAATTAAAATTGGGTAATTTTAGGTAAAAAAATAGTCTGTATTTTTACCAAATTCCGATTGCATATTCCTACTATTAGTACCATAATTTCAGAATTCTAGAAGCTTTTTTCAGTGTTTTAGAACAAAATTCCAAAAAAGTCCATGTCGTTTTTTCCCAATATGCGGCGTACCAAACTGAAAATGTCTGTTACGACGGAGTTCATGAGTGCCCAGAGTGCTTGAAATTTCTTGCAGAACTGTGTTTGCAAAGTTTATATTTTAAGAACTTCATAGGAAAAATTCTAAATATTCTGTATTGGAAAAAGCGTATTAAGTAGTGTCATTGTCTAATTATTGTATACCCAATTAGATTGGTTCATGTATCGCATAAATGCAAGGATCAGATCGATCTTTCTTGTCATTGACTAGCCAAGAACAGAGGTCGCTATAAACGAACCACGAACCATGCAATATATTAATTGGTTATTTTTGAATGCCTTTTACAGCGATTATAAATGAAAAAAATTAAATTAATTTCCCACGAAATATGTACATTTTTTGGTTTTTGGTCATTTTCATGCTCAAACAGTCTCGCATGTGCATGAGAGCAAGTGTGATTATAGAAAATTTGATTTGAATTTAACGTTGAGCCAGTGTTTTCATATTAAAGACAATAGATAATTTAATGACAAGTTTTTGATGAATAGAGTTTTTATTTCTCATTCTTCCAGTAGAACCCTTCTTTAATGATGGGTACAACACAGTGTAAAATCACTGAAGACAATTATGTATATGGGAATCATGTACGACATGTTCATACAAATGTCCTAGAAATTGTTTTCGACGAATATATGGGTGATAGTGTCGTAAAGATATTGTCATTATGGTCGACAAATATTGCTGTGACATTACGATGGTGGTAACAATAAAAACACTGCAGTCTGCATTGTCGTGATTGTATATATGAAAATAAAATAAAATGTTTTTGAATTTATTATATTTGTATATCCTACACTAAGAGTAAAAGGGTATATTCAGTTTCGTACGCCGTTGGTAAACCCAGAAGGAAGCATGAGCATGACCTCCTGAGTCGATTTAGCAATGTCCGTCTGTCTGTCCGTCTGTTGAAATCATTAATACTTAAAAAATTGAAGAGTTAGATAAATGAAACGCATAACATAGATTACTTATATACCTATGCTGTATTTGGGAGATCGGTCCATTGTGACCTGTTATCTGACCACTTATATTCAAATACCTCATATAAAATTTACATCTACAGATCCATTTTCTGTATACGTGCTTAGTTAAACTTTTTTGGTCAAATTTATATTGCCATCATGCTGAAATACATGAAAATAATGTTTTCCGATACGAGTTGTGGTTCACAAAAAAAAAAACATATTCGGTACACCTACCCATTTGTAAATATGTGTATCAAATGAATGGAAATTCTTAAGCGATTGAAAGTTTGTAGTTTTTTCCAGGATTCGTATACCCTGGTGGCCTATATACCACTTTGAATGGTAACGACACATACACTCAAATAAGAATTTTATAAAATACTTTTGGGAAGCTATCGGTTACTTCTGGTAAATACATATTGGCTGCCAGAAAAACTTATTGTTAGTCGTAAATAATAATGGCTTATTGCATCTATTATACAATTGTGGTGTTTGGACAAAACAACATCTAATTTCATAAAAACATTTAAAATGTTTCCCAAGAACACTTTATAAAAGTTATTTCAATTATTACTCACACATACTCATTTGTTACCAGTAAATAATGAAAGTGTTTAAAATAAGTAATGAATACATGATATTTCTTTGGGGCAAACACTAAGTGTTTCCCAGAACGCAATTTTTTTTAAAAGTGTTTGCCCTAAATACTAATAGCTTCTTGGAAAAAATGCTGCATTGAAAGTGTTTGCCCCAAAAATCGTACAGCTTGTCAAAAAAAATGCATCACTAGCACAATTGAACTTCTCCGTGTCATACAACACTTGCACGAATAAACGCCGATAAGCTTCTTTTGTCAAATAAATAGCTAAATTTTTTTATTGTGCGACATCTAAAGTTAATTATTATCATCTATTGCCGCTGCCATCGATTCATCATAAACGCTCTTCACATCATCCAAAAAAGATGACTGAAGAAACACTGCCGCAATTCTGTGCAAATCATCTGACGAAAACCCAGTCAGTTTTGACGACTTTTTAAGACTTGTCCAATGTATGAGATAACTGTCCTAGGCATAATGCATCGATGTGTTGTAGTGTTTCCTTAGTGTTCATTAGAGATGGGCATGTGAGCGTGATTCAGCGTGATTCACGTGAATCACACGTGATCACGCGTGATTGTGATTCAATCCTAATTTTGCTCACGTGATTGTAAGTGAGTGTGAGTAGACCAAAAAATACTGTGAGTGAGTGTTTTTTCTTGGTTTCATACGACCGTTCATGGAAATGTACATAGAACGCCTTTTGTTTCGATATATCCATTTTTGTAAAAAGTTGAATTTTCAATTTCAACTACACATTATAACTCTGTATTAACTTCCTTTTGTTTATTAAATTTAATTTGTTCTAGGGGTTCGTGTGGGGTCCAAAGTAACCAAAAAATCGCTTCAAAAATAGTTTTTTCCAAAGTCAATTCATCCCTGGTATCCTGGTCTATTCTTTTATTGATAATTCTTTTCCATTTTTTCCAGACAATTCTCAAAGATTTTACACGAATTCTTCAATTTTTCGAGGTAATTTTTACGCACATCGAAGGTCTTTCGCATTTCCATCTCCGTTAAAAATTGAGATATATTTTATCAAAATCCCTAACATCATGCATTTTAAAGACGTAGATTGTAGTGGAGGTGCCTCGTTCAGTCGACCAATCTCACCAACAAACAATAGCAAAAAATAACACGTGATTCAGCGTGATTCACGTGAACAGTCTTAGTCGAATAAACATGATATGGATTGGAATGGTATGATTGGTGTATTCTCATGCATTTAAAATTTATAAAATAATCAGCCGACTCGAGAAACGCGTCGGGAGACATTTCCGACGGAATTGACAAAAAATCAATCGAGCAACTCACAGTTATCCGATGTCTATTCGAAAATGTTCATTGGAAACAAATCAATCGGGAGACATTTCCGACGGAATTGACAAAAAATCAATCGAGCAACTCACAGTTATCCGATGTCTATTCGAAAATTTTCATAGGAAACAAATCAATCGAGTTTCCCGTCGTGTGAACATTTACTGTCAAATTAGCTCACATTTTATTTTTATGTGAAAACATAAAATTTTACATTTTTAGTAATTGATTGCAGAAATAAAGTAGTTTAAAATGTACAAATAGTTAAAAAATAACACGGTGCGACACCAAAAATATACAAGAACTCCGACCTATATTTTTTGATAGGTATCGAAAATCAATGATTATCCTCATTTACAGAATGTCTATATCACTTTGAGTTTTTTTTAATTTGCACTACTGTGTGCAAATTCGTATTTTCCTACCTTGAGTTACTTATGTAATTAAAACTCAGCATCTACGTAAGTTATTTTAAAAGTGTATAACTTTTGAAAAACCAACACATTTATCTTACCAAACTTTTTAATTTATTTAAATAGGTTTAAAAAGACCTGAGTTATATGACAAAACAATTCAAATTTGAATATATTTTTCAATTTTGCAAAATCGTAAAAACAAGACACACTACTGCAGGAGAGGCAGACAGAGATTAGGCTGTGACCGCTGGTCAAGACACACTACTGCAGGAGAGGCAGGCAGAGAGTAGGCCGTGACCGCTGGTCAAGACACCCTACTGCAGGAGAGGCAGACGAGTGGAGTTAAACCATAGGAGAGCCGTCGCAGAGTTGTGAGTATACGGATTTTTTGCAGTCCGGCCACGGATTACGGCCTCTACCCGTATCCCACTGCACGATGGGAGAGCGACGAATAGTGTAAAAAGTGAATTTAATTTTGTTACAAATATATTTTCTAAGTAAATCTAACTTTGTTATTGAATAATAAATCTGTGAATTTAAAAAATTAATAAAAGTTGTGTTACTCTGCAAAATATAAATTTTTGCAACGAACCCTGGACACGACGAGTGATACCTCGGCATCGGCCAAAAAGGTTCGTAACAAAATGTTTTAAACGAGTAATTCCCACACTGTATTTACCAAATCAAGTCAACTATGAGATTTAATGCTTGTGGTAACGCCACATACTTTATAGTATGTTACTTTGTTCATTTTATTCCAAAACAAAACTTATGTTCATTCAATTTGATTGTCGTTGTTGAAAACAAATCATTATAAACAAGATTCTTGAATAAAATACTTAAAAATCTAATTAATAAATTTAAAAATATAAAAAAAAACATTGATTTTATTATTAATAAACCATAACTGATGACCCCTACGATGGTAAAATATATCCAAAACCTCACAAGAGAAGAAATTAACTTTTTACTACAAAAATACAACGAATCTATTTCGGGATCAAAACCTGACAAAATCATCCGGTTAGAAGCTACATTTAGAAATCAATATTCTGATCAAAATGTCTGCAACGAATCTATTTCGGGATCGAAACCGGACAAAATCATCCGGTTAGAAGCTACATTTAGAAATAAATATTCTGACCAAAATGTCCACAACGCTGACTTTGGCGAAATTTTACAAGATTTAGGATTTAACTTACAACAAACTCATCGACTCATAGATATAATTGGACTTTTACCTTCATCTAATGGTTATAGATATTGTTTAGCTTGTATTGATCGCTACTCAAGATGGTCTGAGGCAATATTTTTAGAAAATATTAAAGCAGAATCTGTGGCTAAAGCCAGTAAAAGGATCAAACCATTCGTTAACAAAAAGTTTTGTTTTCAAAGAACTAGCATGTTTTTATTAAGAAGAACACCATTTCAGCCACCATATTCTGGTCCGTATCCAGTGTTAGAAAAACAATTAAAAAAATTTTATAAAACAAAGAAAATATTTTACAATTTTCATAAAAGGAGTTAAAAAGACCGGCGTGAAGATAGCAACAAGCTGACTTCACATGTTGTGGATTAGCACCAAATTTTTTCGAACTCAACTACAGTTTCGAAGATTGTCGGCCACAGTCGAAAATAAAACAAAATTAATGATTTTTAATCATTTTTTTATGGTTTAATGTAGTCGGCCACAGGCGTAAATAAACCAAATTAATAACTTCTTAACCATTTTTAATGGTTTAATGTAATAATTATAATATTATTTAATAATTTTTTTTGAAGTTAGCTCCAGTTTTTAAGAAAGTCAGAAAAATACCGAAATTAATTATTATTAACCCATTTTTAATGTCATAATTATATTATTTAATATTTTTTCGAACTTAGTAACAGTTTCAGAGATAGTCGGCCACAGGCTAAAATAAAACAAAATTAATTATTTTTAACCATTTTTAATAGTTTAATGTAATAATTATAATATTTTTTAATATTTTTTCTATTTTAGCCACAATTTCGAAGAAAGTAAAACAAAAAAAAATATTTTTTACCAATTTTTAATGATTTGATGTAATAAATAGTGCACTTATTATAATATTTCTTAATAATACTTTATTTTCAAACATTGTCACAAATATTTTTCTGTAATTTGTCTGTCAATACTATAAGTTTCCTTGAATTATTATCTACCAAAATATAGATTATATTGCATGAAAGATTGTGTTAACTTAAATAAAATTATATTAGTAAAAAATATATTAAAAAATTTACGAAAAAAACATTTGTTTACGTACAAACGTAAACTCGATATGTTTGAACATCTCCGTCCGCCATATCCACTCAATCGATTATTTATCGATTACTGCGACGAACCGATCGACCGTCGGCTCTGTCAACGTTCGCCGCACATAATACATCACTCGTTACGTTTTCTTTTAACCAAACGCACGAAAACCCACCCGTCTCCGCGACATTTAAAGTTTATAGTTTTAAATAAACTAAATTCACCCGTCACCGCGACAACCCAAAAACCCCTCAACGCGCCAAATCGGTCCCGCGACAAATAAACATAAACAATTAAAACCAAAAATACAATCAACAATCAACAATCAACACAAACACAACAACCACTGGAGCAATCCTACACTACAAAGACTTCAACAGAAACAACACGGAATTACAACATTTACACAACATACTCGGCATAACCCACTGAAAAATAAGGTAAAATCTTGTATTTTATATATTGTATTTTGCCACATAAATCGCGACCCACTCGACTCAATAAATTGAAATTACGTATTTCAATTCGTGTTTCCTAATCCGCCAATTGCCATTACTTCGTTCGCCAGCCGAACATTTGGTCACTTCGAGCCTTTATTAAAAGGACTACGAAATAGTTTTGGCAAGGATTGACCCGCTGAAGCAATAAAAATATTTGGCGTTAATTTTAATTTAATTAAAATCGACCCGACCCGTAATAAAAGTGAAAAAAAAATAACAAAATAAAACTATTGTGGAACTAAAGTGAAATTGTTTTTGCAAAAAAGTCGTATTTTTTGCAAACTGACCCGACCCGAAGAAAACGATCGTATTATACGATACGTTTAAAAATAAATATACATTCACCAAAGTGTTAAATATAATTTAACAAAAACAATTGATTTTATTTATTTTCACATTTTTGAATTATTACAATATATTTTATTTAACAAAATCGCCAAATATTTTAGTTTCATTTGTGTCAGCTATCTACTCGCCGCTGCACTCGTTTGTTTATTTGCTCATAAAACAAATAGACATACACACTTATGCACTCACAGTAAAGAGAGCTGCTGTCAAGTGTGTACAGGGTTGCCACGTTGTTCACTTAAATAGTGTTTTCGTGGGATTTTTTAAATTACCCGTGGGAACCAAAAAATTATCCCATATTTTTTGGAAATTGCCTATTGAGCAATATTTAACCCGTTTATACCCACATTTAAGCTTTTTTTACCCATTTAGACCCAAAAAATCATTTTTCTTGATATTTAACAATTTTTTATAGAAAAACTATTATAAAAAATTAGCAGACTCGTTTTTTATCTCAAAATCATTTAATTGATTTTTTAAATAAAGTTTAAGAATTTTTTTTACAAAATAAATTCTTTTATCGACTTTTTATAAAAAATATTTTTGATTTTTAACACATTGCGACCCAAAAAGCTTAACTACGCTATAAAATTTTATTTGCGACCCGGTTTACCACTAAATAAAATTTTAAATTTAACCCATTGCGACCCAAAGATAAAAATTTCAAAATTTGTTGAAATTTTATCTAAAAAACTAAGTTTTGCAATACGTTTCGTTGGTAATAATAATTGCTGTTAACCCATACACACCCAAAAATAATGTTATTTATTTTTATAAAAAGTTTTTAAATTTTTTTAGAAGTTTTCTGAAAAAATATATACGACCCGTGAAAATCCAAAATAATTTTTGAAGATTAATCACATTGACCCACACATAAAATTTGCTTATAAATTTTTTGTGAATTTTTTCAAATTTATTTTTTGAAAAAGTATTGCGACTCGTTATTAATTTAAAAATCATTTTTTAAATTAAGCCATCCAAACCCAACATTGTATTATTGAATTTTTTCAGAATTTGTGAAGTTATTTAAATTGAATATTATTTAAACACAACCCCAATAATAAAAAAGATGGCAGCTCTGACAGCATTTATTCAATTCGGAAACGACATTATTGAATTTGAGCAATCTAGTTGCGAGACCCCTACCCAAGATTTAGTACCTCATGCCTTAGAATTTCATCGGAAGCAGCTTACTTTTCTGTGGGATAATTTCCAAACTTCGTATAATACTATACGAAGTGAACCCGACAGGTCCGATGTGGACCGAAAGAAGCTGAAAGATAAATATACGAAAGGATACAACGCATATATACGCTGTATTTCTTCCCTTTCAGAAAAAATGGAGACCCTAAAACAACCGATTGAAACTCCTAAGGCAAGAGAAGAAACGACCCCAATTCAATTTGCACCCTCTATTCATTTACCCCCGTGTGACACGGATAATTTTGATGGTGACTACGTCACCTGGCCCACTTTTAGAGATATGTTTTCTGCTCTCTACATTAACAACGCCAGATTAAGCAATGTGGAAAAACTTTTTTATCTTAATCAAAAGACCCGAGGCGAAGCAAGAGACATTTTTAAAAATGCTCCTCTTACCAATGATGGTTTTATACTGGCATGGAGTAATCTCGTTGAATAATACGAGAATAAAAGAATGCAAGTAAATGCTCAACTCAAGACCCTATTGAATTTGCCACCAGTTTCGTCTGAATCCGGTAGCTCTATTAAAAAGCTACAACGGACAATCAACAACTGTGTGACGACCCTGCAAATGTTGGATATAGACACAGATAACTGGAGTCCAAGCAGACCCAAAAGACCGCCCAAGCACAAATGCAGCTGCATCTAAATCTGATCAGCCGTCAACTTCACAGCGGCAAGGTAACAGGACTCAACCAAACAGTTGCAGCCACCCCGTCCAAATCGTGTCCATTGACATTGCGTTCAACAATTTACCCGAATTTCAGAGTCAAAACGCAAGCACTTGTACTTAAGACCCTCACAAGTTACTTGCCATCATATCAAATCGACCCGACCCTCTATGGAAATTTAAATGGTATACAGTTGGCTGATAGCCAGTTTTATAAAACCCCACCCGTGGATATGATCATAGGATGTGATCTATACCCACATATTATACGTAACGGTGTTCAGCACAATATTGTAGAATCTTTGTTGGCGCAAGAAACTGAATTCGGCTGGATACTTTCTGGGCCAATTCCTGAGTCAAGACCCAACAATATTGTTACATATTTTAATAAAGTGACCCTCGATACTTTATTGACTCGTTTTTGGGAAATTGAAGAAGTACCAAAATCCACGACCCTCTCAAATGCAGATATGAATTGTGAAAACAATTTCATACAGACATTACGCCGAGAACCCTCAGGCCGTTATGTAGAGACCCTGCCATTTAAAGACCCAAATTGCATTGATCTTGGACTATCAAGACATATTGCAATGGCGCAATATTTGAGAAATGAAAAGTCCTTACTCAAAAGACCCGCTGTTAAAGCAGAATATGACCAAGCGATTTGCGAATATTTGCAACTTGGTCATATGAGAAAAGTGACTCATTCGCCAGCTAAATCTTGCACACCCACCCACTACTATTTACCACATCATGCAGTTATAAAACCCGATCGTGTCACAACAAAGCTGCGTGTTGTATTTAATGCATCCAGCAATACTGCCAACGGCAAGAGCCTAAATGATGTGTTGCATACTGGACCCGTTCTACAACAAGATTTAGTTTTGCAAATTATTAAATGGCGTCTTTTCAAATTTGTCTTTAATGCTGACATTGAAAAAATGTATCGTCAAATTTGCGTCGACCCTGCCACTCACCCTATCAAAGAATTTTGTTTAGGAAATCCTTAGAAGAACCCATTCAAGATTATGAGTTGCAAACAGTTACATTTGGTGTTAACTGTGCCCCTTACCTTGCCATTCGGACCCTACAGCAATTAGCGCAAGACGTACATGAGACCCACCCACAGGCTTCGTATATTCTACGAAACTGCATGTACGTAGATGATGTTCTGGCAGGCACTCATGAGATTGAAAGTGCTATTAATGCTCGAGATGAGCTAATCGCTGCTTTAAAATCAACAGGATTTTCGTTGCGCAAGTGGATTGCGAACGCACCCGAAATATTGGAAAATCTGCCACAAGAACACTTGCTGCTAACAGATTTACTCAATTTATCTGAGCAATGTCAAGGTAATGCAAAGACCCTAGGCATTCGATGGAATGCTAAAAAAGATATTTTCTTTTTTCAAGTCCCACTCATCGAACTAAAAGATGCATACACAAAACACGAAGTTTTGTCTTCTATTGCGAAGCTGTTTGACCCTGCTGGTTGATTAGCGCCAATTATAGTGGCCGCCAAAATAATTATGCAACAGGTATGGCTCGACAAAACTGAGTGGGACGATGGCAATCGTTTATCGATGGTTATCCATCGATAAACAGAATTGAGATTCCCAGATGGACTCATTTCGCACCCGACGTTTCCGTTCAATTTCACGGATTTTGCGACGCCTCAGAAAAGGCATATGCTGCAGCTCTCTATGCTCGCATACAAGATGCCAACGGCGCTGTCGTCACGACCCTTCTGGCAGCGATGACGCGTGTAGCACCCGTCAAAACCGTTTTACTGCCACGACTCGAACTATGCGGTGCTGTTTTGCTCGCAAATATAGTTGATGCCATTCTACCTAAATTAGACATGACCCAGTACAATACGTACTTTTGGACAGACTCGACTATTGTCTTAGCCTGGCTCAATAAACCGCCCTGCACTTGGACCACTTTTGTAGCCAACCGTATTTCAACCATTACAGAAAGCTTTGGTGTTGAAAATTGGCAACATGTCGATTCACACGAAAACCCGGCGGACGTAGCAAGCCGCGATTGTTCTGCGCTAGAACTGGCAGAACATGAACTCTGGTGGAACGGTCCAAGTTGGCCTAAGAGATGAATGGCCAATGTCCACTGACCCGATCGACACGACCCTTGATCTTAAACCAATTAAGACATTTGCGATCACGACCCAAGAGGATGTGTTGGAACGATTTTCCACACTTCCGAAAGCATTAAGAGTCTTAGCGTACGTTCTAAGATTCGTGAGAAATTCTTTACCATCGCGTCGTACTCAAATGACCCACTCAACTATTGTAATAGTACCCGACGAAATTAAGATGGTTAAAGAAAGAGTCATAGTAGTGAGTCAGAAAATGTGTTTTTCTGATGAATATATCGCTTATAGAATAAAACCCAAATTTCGTGCAAAAGTTCACTACTAACCCCAAACCCATTTATACACAGTAAAGGTCTATTAAGAGCACATGGTAGATTAGCAAAGTCACCGACCCTTACATATAATGAACGCCACCCAATAATTTTAGCGTATCATTGCAGACTTGCTAAACTCTTGACCCATATGACCCACATTGTGACCCTACACGGTGGTAACCAATTAGTTTTGAGGCTACTACGAGCTGAATTTTGGATTATTAAGCTCAAGACCCTGATCAAAACTACGATCAATAATTGCAAAATTTGTGTGTTGCACAAAAAGAAACAACAAACACAAATAATGGCTGCATTGCCTCCAGAGCGCACCACACTCACGCGCACATTCACAAACACATGTGTAGATTTCGCAGGACCCGTTGAAATCAAAAATTACACCGGGCGAGCCTGTTTGATTACAAAAGGCTATGTGTGCGTGTTTGTTTGCTTTGCAACAAAAGCGGTTCATCTTGAACCAGCCAGTGATCTTACGACCCAAGCCTTTTTAGCGGCTTTTTCCCGATTTTTTTCGAGGCGCGTATGTCCTGCCGCCATTTACTCCGACAACGGAACTAATTTTGTCGGAGCAGCACAAATGCTGAAGAAAGATCGGCAAGATTTTATAAAGACACTGCAGACCCAAGTAGTAGCGACCCACAGTCATCAAGAACTAACCTGGCATTTTAATCCACCCGGAGCTCCACACGTGGGTGGACTCTGGGAAGCCGGCGTCAAAAGTTTCAAGACACATTTAAAAAAGATATCTGCAAGTCAAAGATTTACGTTCGAAGAGATTTCGACTTTGCTTGCACGAATTGAAGGTTGCCTTAATTCACGACCCTTAAGTCCTTCAAGCGAAAATCCTTTCGATTTTTCGCCATTGACCCCAGGACACTTTCTAATTGGTGCTCCGTTATTGACCCCAGCTGAACCCGATTTAAGCAACTCGACCCTAAATGTTGTAAATCGTTGGCAGAAGCTGAAGATATTACATCACCATTTCTGTAACAGTTGGAAAGATGAATATCTTAAAGAATTACATAAACGCTATAAATGGAAAAACCCGCAGAAATGCGTTGAAGTAAATGATCTCGTTGTTATTCGACACGAGAATTTACCCCCAAACGAGTGGACCCTAGGGCGAGTAGGAAAAACGTATCTAGGTTCAGACTCAAGAACCAGAGTCGTCGATATTCGAACGGCCAAAGGGACTACTACTAGACCCATTACAAAAGTAGTAGTCCTACCCACCCAATAAATACCCATTTAGGTCGCCATGGCAATATACAATTTGACCCACCCTTATTTTTCAGTAGCCATGGCCCCAAACAACAAGCGCGTCAGCAGCGGTTCCAACAACAGCGGTTCCAACAACAGCGGTGCAAACACCAAGCGCGCAAATAATAAGCGCCCCAACCACAGCGGTGCCTATAAAAAGCGCGCCAACAGCAAGCGCCCCAACAACAAGCGGTGCTACAACACCAACGACAACAATGCCAGCACGAGCAGTGGCAGTCGCACCGAGGGCAACCGGAACAACAACACCAGCTGGCGCAACAAAAAGTCTTCCCGACTTAACTCCGCCCACTCTAGCCGTCGTTCCGATTCAACTGGACGACACACTCGACCCTCGACCCAACATGTGGCGTGTGAAATTTGCCGCCAAGATCATCGCCTGTCCACCTGCTTCAGGTTCAGGGAGAAGAACCTGGTGGAGACCCTCATACCCACTGCCACTGTCAAAGTGTACCATGGCAAAATTTCGCAAATTGTACGAGCTTTGATAAACCCGACGAGGAGCGTCACTATCATCGCTCAAGAGCTCGTGCATCAGTTAAAACTGAGTACGAGCCGTCTGGACACTTTGACGATCTGCAAGGTGGTAGTGGGTTCTCGGTTTGACGACCCATTTAGATGCGACATTAACGCATTAGTGTCAACCGAGTTGCCTAGGAAGCCGCACGTTGATGAAGCCATCTTGAGCCGATTCACTCACATGATGCTCGCCGACCCAAAAGTTACGGCTTCCGACCCAGTGATGCTAGAGTTGGGTGCGGATGTTTACCCGCAAATACTTAATCGAGGAGTTTATAACTGCGAAAGTGGATACGCAGTGGCTCAGAGCACTGCGTTCGGCTGGACACTCTCTGGTCCATGTAGTCTCTGAGCCCCATGACCCAAGGATTTTTCCTTACTATAAACTCTAGACCCTAAGACCCTTATAATAAAAAACAAAATGAATTTAAAACCAGTTGGGAAGGTTAGATCACATGGGAAATTTTAAAGTAGGTGTAATTATGATAGTTAGGATTATCAAAATTATAGTCGGTCTAAGCCGACTATAAATACCCTACACATATGTGTGGTTACCATTCAAAGTGATATATAGGTCACCAGGGTATACGAATCCTGAAAATAACTACAAACATTCAATCGCTGAAGAATTTCCATTCATTTGATACCCATATTTACAAATGGGTAGGTGTACCGAATTTCGATTTTTTTTTTGTGAACCACAAGTCTTTTCTCCGGAAAACTTTATTATCATGTATTTGAGCATGATGTCAATATATATTTGACCAAAAAAGTTTACCTAAGCACGTATACATAAAAATTGATCTTATGTACATTTTATATGAGGTATTTGAACATAAGTGGTCGGATCATAGGTCACAATGAACCGATCTCGCACATACAGCGTAGGTATATTAGTAATTTAAGTTATAAGTTTCATTTATCTAGCTCTTCAATTTTAAAAGTAGTAGGGATTTCAACAGACAGACAGACGGACAGACAGACGGACATCGCTAAATCGACTCAGGAGGTCATGCTGATCAAGAATATATATACTTTTCCATACCGGAGATGCTTCCTTCTGGGTGTTACAAACGTCGTACCAAACTGAATATACCCTTTCACTCTTAGTGTAGGGTATAAAAATGGACTTAAGTATTGCAGACACTACAAGGCGGGCGGAATGTTTAAGTACAAACGTAAACTCGATATGTTTGAACATCTCCGTCCGTCATATCCACTCAATCGATTATACATCACTCGTTACGTTTTCTTTTAACCAAACGCACGAAAACCCACCCGTCTCCGCGACATTTAAAGTTTAAAGTTTTAAATAAACTAAATTCACCCGTCACCGCGACAACCCAAAAACCCGTCAACGCGCCAAATCGGTCCCGCGACAAATAAACATAAACAATTAAAACCAAAAATACAATCAACAATCAACACAAACACAACAACCACAGGAGGAATCCTACACTACAAACACTTCAACAGAAACAACACGGAATTACACCATTTACACAACATACTCGGCATAACCCACTGAAAAATAAGGTAAAATCTTGTATTTTATATATTGTATTTTTCCACATAAATTGCAGCCCACTCGACTCAATAAATTGAAATTACGTATTTCAATTCGTGTTTCCTAATCCGCCAATTGCCATTACTTCGTTCGCCAGCCGAACAACATTTATTATAATTTTGTATGCCACGAAGAAAGTAAAAGATTTATTTATTAAATGAATGAATATTTAGAAAATCTGATAGATCTTTTGCGATTTCAACTATGATTTTCGAATATTAAAGTTGACCCGATCACAGCCACAGTTATAGCTATCGGTTGTGACTATAGTAACCGATGTTCGAAATATAATAGGTTTGCGTACCTACTATAAGAATTTTGCAATTGAAAGAATAGAGATGTCGCAATTGAAATATGAAATATTGAGTAAGTTGTAGTTAAGATAACACTACCCTATACAATAAACAATTATTATTGATATAATTAAATAATATAAAACTTGAAGCTAATGCCTAATGCGCGCAGCCACGGTTAATATGTAACGCGATTAATAATTTATAATTTATAATTTATAATTTATAATTTATAATTTATAATTTATAATTTATAATTTATAATTTATAATTTATAATTTATAATTTATAATTTATAATTTATAATTTATAATTTATAATTTATAATTTATAATTTATAATTTATAATTTATAATTTATAATTTATAATTTATAATTTATAATTTATAATTTATAATTTATAATTTATAATTTATAATTTATAATTTATAATTTATAATTTATAATTTATAATTTATAATTTATAATTTATAATTTATAATTTATAATTTATAATTTATAATTTATAATTTATAATTTATAATTTATAATTTATAATTTATAATTTATAATTTATAATTTATAATTTATAATTTATAATTTATAATTTATAATTTATAATTTATAATTTATAATTTATAATTTATAATTTATAATTTATAATTTATAATTTATAATTTATAATTTATAATTTATAATTTATAATTTATAATTTATAATTTATAATTTATAATTTATAATTTATAATTTATAATTTATAATTTATAATTTATAATTTATAATTTATAATTTATAATTTATAATTTATAATTTATAATTTATAATTTATAATTTATAATTTATAATTTATAATTTATAATTTATAATTTATAATTTATAATTTATAATTTATAATTTATAATTTATAATTTATAATTTATAATTTATAATTTATAATTTATAATTTATAATTTATAATTTATAATTTATAATTTATAATTTATAATTTATAATTTATAATTTATAATTTATAATTTATAATTTATAATTTATAATTTATAATTTATAATTTATAATTTATAATTTATAATTTATAATTTATAATTTATAATTTATAATTTATAATTTATAATTTATAATTTATAATTTATAATTTATAATTTATAATTTATAATTTATAATTTATAATTTATAATTTATAATTTATAATTTATAATTTATAATTTATAATTTATAATTTATAATTTATAATTTATAATTTATAATTTATAATTTATAATTTATAATTTATAATTTATAATTTATAATTTATAATTTATAATTTATAATTTATAATTTATAATTTATAATTTATAATTTATAATTTATAATTTATAATTTATAATTTATAATTTATAATTTATAATTTATAATTTATAATTTATAATTTATAATTTATAATTTATAATTTATAATTTATAATTTATAATTTATAATTTATAATTTATAATTTATAATTTATAATTTATAATTTATAATTTATAATTTATAATTTATAATTTATAATTTATAATTTATAATTTATAATTTATAATTTATAATTTATAATTTATAATTTATAATTTATAATTTATAATTTATAATTTATAATTTATAATTTATAATTTATAATTTATAATTTATAATTTATAATTTATAATTTATAATTTATAATTTATAATTTATAATTTATAATTTATAATTTATAATTTATAATTTATAATTTATAATTTATAATTTATAATTTATAATTTATAATTTATAATTTATAATTTATAATTTATAATTTATAATTTATAATTTATAATTTATAATTTATAATTTATAATTTATAATTTATAATTTATAATTTATAATTTATAATTTATAATTTATAATTTATAATTTATAATTTATAATTTATAATTTATAATTTATAATTTATAATTTATAATTTATAATTTATAATTTATAATTTATAATTTATAATTTATAATTTATAATTTATAATTTATAATTTATAATTTATAATTTATAATTTATAATTTATAATTTATAATTTATAATTTATAATTTATAATTTATAATTTATAATTTATAATTTATAATTTATAATTTATAATTTATAATTTATAATTTATAATTTATAATTTATAATTTATAATTTATAATTTATAATTTATAATTTATAATTTATAATTTATAATTTATAATTTATAATTTATAATTTATAATTTATAATTTATAATTTATAATTTATAATTTATAATTTATAATTTATAATTTATAATTTATAATTTATAATTTATAATTTATAATTTATAATTTATAATTTATAATTTATAATTTATAATTTATAATTTATAATTTATAATTTATAATTTATAATTTATAATTTATAATTTATAATTTATAATTTATAATTTATAATTTATAATTTATAATTTATAATTTATAATTTATAATTTATAATTTATAATTTATAATTTATAATTTATAATTTATAATTTATAATTTATAATTTATAATTTATAATTTATAATTTATAATTTATAATTTATAATTTATAATTTATAATTTATAATTTATAATTTATAATTTATAATTTATAATTTATAATTTATAATTTATAATTTATAATTTATAATTTATAATTTATAATTTATAATTTATAATTTATAATTTATAATTTATAATTTATAATTTATAATTTATAATTTATAATTTATAATTTATAATTTATAATTTATAATTTATAATTTATAATTTATAATTTATAATTTATAATTTATAATTTATAATTTATAATTTATAATTTATAATTTATAATTTATAATTTATAATTTATAATTTATAATTTATAATTTATAATTTATAATTTATAATTTATAATTTATAATTTATAATTTATAATTTATAATTTATAATTTATAATTTATAATTTATAATTTATAATTTATAATTTATAATTTATAATTTATAATTTATAATTTATAATTTATAATTTATAATTTATAATTTATAATTTATAATTTATAATTTATAATTTATAATTTATAATTTATAATTTATAATTTATAATTTATAATTTATAATTTATAATTTATAATTTATAATTTATAATTTATAATTTATAATTTATAATTTATAATTTATAATTTATAATTTATAATTTATAATTTATAATTTATAATTTATAATTTATAATTTATAATTTATAATTTATAATTTATAATTTATAATTTATAATTTATAATTTATAATTTATAATTTATAATTTATAATTTATAATTTATAATTTATAATTTATAATTTATAATTTATAATTTATAATTTATAATTTATAATTTATAATTTATAATTTATAATTTATAATTTATAATTTATAATTTATAATTTATAATTTATAATTTATAATTTATAATTTATAATTTATAATTTATAATTTATAATTTATAATTTATAATTTATAATTTATAATTTATAATTTATAATTTATAATTTATAATTTATAATTTATAATTTATAATTTATAATTTATAATTTATAATTTATAATTTATAATTTATAATTTATAATTTATAATTTATAATTTATAATTTATAATTTATAATTTATAATTTATAATTTATAATTTATAATTTATAATTTATAATTTATAATTTATAATTTATAATTTATAATTTATAATTTATAATTTATAATTTATAATTTATAATTTATAATTTATAATTTATAATTTATAATTTATAATTTATAATTTATAATTTATAATTTATAATTTATAATTTATAATTTATAATTTATAATTTATAATTTATAATTTATAATTTATAATTTATAATTTATAATTTATAATTTATAATTTATAATTTATAATTTATAATTTATAATTTATAATTTATAATTTATAATTTATAATTTATAATTTATAATTTATAATTTATAATTTATAATTTATAATTTATAATTTATAATTTATAATTTATAATTTATAATTTATAATTTATAATTTATAATTTATAATTTATAATTTATAATTTATAATTTATAATTTATAATTTATAATTTATAATTTATAATTTATAATTTATAATTTATAATTTATAATTTATAATTTATAATTTATAATTTATAATTTATAATTTATAATTTATAATTTATAATTTATAATTTATAATTTATAATTTATAATTTATAATTTATAATTTATAATTTATAATTTATAATTTATAATTTATAATTTATAATTTATAATTTATAATTTATAATTTATAATTTATAATTTATAATTTATAATTTATAATTTATAATTTATAATTTATAATTTATAATTTATAATTTATAATTTATAATTTATAATTTATAATTTATAATTTATAATTTATAATTTATAATTTATAATTTATAATTTATAATTTATAATTTATAATTTATAATTTATAATTTATAATTTATAATTTATAATTTATAATTTATAATTTATAATTTATAATTTATAATTTATAATTTATAATTTATAATTTATAATTTATAATTTATAATTTATAATTTATAATTTATAATTTATAATTTATAATTTATAATTTATAATTTATAATTTATAATTTATAATTTATAATTTATAATTTATAATTTATAATTTATAATTTATAATTTATAATTTATAATTTATAATTTATAATTTATAATTTATAATTTATAATTTATAATTTATAATTTATAATTTATAATTTATAATTTATAATTTATAATTTATAATTTATAATTTATAATTTATAATTTATAATTTATAATTTATAATTTATAATTTATAATTTATAATTTATAATTTATAATTTATAATTTATAATTTATAATTTATAATTTATAATTTATAATTTATAATTTATAATTTATAATTTATAATTTATAATTTATAATTTATAATTTATAATTTATAATTTATAATTTATAATTTATAATTTATAATTTATAATTTATAATTTATAATTTATAATTTATAATTTATAATTTATAATTTATAATTTATAATTTATAATTTATAATTTATAATTTATAATTTATAATTTATAATTTATAATTTATAATTTATAATTTATAATTTATAATTTATAATTTATAATTTATAATTTATAATTTATAATTTATAATTTATAATTTATAATTTATAATTTATAATTTATAATTTATAATTTATAATTTATAATTTATAATTTATAATTTATAATTTATAATTTATAATTTATAATTTATAATTTATAATTTATAATTTATAATTTATAATTTATAATTTATAATTTATAATTTATAATTTATAATTTATAATTTATAATTTATAATTTATAATTTATAATTTATAATTTATAATTTATAATTTATAATTTATAATTTATAATTTATAATTTATAATTTATAATTTATAATTTATAATTTATAATTTATAATTTATAATTTATAATTTATAATTTATAATTTATAATTTATAATTTATAATTTATAATTTATAATTTATAATTTATAATTTATAATTTATAATTTATAATTTATAATTTATAATTTATAATTTATAATTTATAATTTATAATTTATAATTTATAATTTATAATTTATAATTTATAATTTATAATTTATAATTTATAATTTATAATTTATAATTTATAATTTATAATTTATAATTTATAATTTATAATTTATAATTTATAATTTATAATTTATAATTTATAATTTATAATTTATAATTTATAATTTATAATTTATAATTTATAATTTATAATTTATAATTTATAATTTATAATTTATAATTTATAATTTATAATTTATAATTTATAATTTATAATTTATAATTTATAATTTATAATTTATAATTTATAATTTATAATTTATAATTTATAATTTATAATTTATAATTTATAATTTATAATTTATAATTTATAATTTATAATTTATAATTTATAATTTATAATTTATAATTTATAATTTATAATTTATAATTTATAATTTATAATTTATAATTTATAATTTATAATTTATAATTTATAATTTATAATTTATAATTTATAATTTATAATTTATAATTTATAATTTATAATTTATAATTTATAATTTATAATTTATAATTTATAATTTATAATTTATAATTTATAATTTATAATTTATAATTTATAATTTATAATTTATAATTTATAATTTATAATTTATAATTTATAATTTATAATTTATAATTTATAATTTATAATTTATAATTTATAATTTATAATTTATAATTTATAATTTATAATTTATAATTTATAATTTATAATTTATAATTTATAATTTATAATTTATAATTTATAATTTATAATTTATAATTTATAATTTATAATTTATAATTTATAATTTATAATTTATAATTTATAATTTATAATTTATAATTTATAATTTATAATTTAAAATTTATTAATTTGTTACAGACACACTTTTATTATAGGTTTTATTTGAAAAAGTCGGATTATTAAATTATTTAAAACTTTCTCCATTAAAATTTTTAATAATAAATATTTTTGGGTGATAGTCATAGTCACTAATAATTATTATTTCCGATATTATATTTAATTTTTGATTTTAAAAGTCAAAAATAATTATTATTTATAATTAATATTTGTATTTATAAAAGTCAATAAATAGTTTTGAGTAATATTTATAAAAGTTAGAAATAATTATTATATTTGATAAATATTTATAAAAGGTGTCAACATGTTAGTCTCGAAGCTGCATTTGTTTGTATATTTTGAGATTTTTTGGTATATTTTCGCCGCATAGGGTTTTTTTTCTATATATCTCATAACAATATTTTTAGCTTTTATAAATATTTATATAGAACAATAATTATTTTTGATTTTTTTAAATATAATCAAAAATAATTATTATTTTTGATATATATTTATAAAAGCTAAACATAATAACTATTTTCGTTTTTTATAAATATTTATCAAAAATAATAATTATTTTTAACATTTATATATGTATAAATCAAAAATAGTAATTATTTTTGACTTTAATTTTAGTTTTGACGTTTGTATTATAAATTAAAAATAATTATTATTTTTGAATTTTAAAAATATAAATTAAAAAAAAATAACTACTGATGACTTTATATTTCTGAAATATAATCGTCAAAAAAGATTTTAAATTTTAAAAGTAAAAAAAAAAATCCATAAATGAAACATTTTTATCGAATGTTTTCTTATGGTACCCTAAGTTTTGTCGTACATCATTCCTGTACAATGACTTTTTTATACCCTACACCTATGAGGTACAGGGTATATTAACTTTGTGCATATATTGTTACGCCCCGTAGGAGGCGTGTCCGGTATGGAAAAGTATATATATTCTTGATCAGCATCACTACCCGAGTCCGTTTAGCCATGTCCGTCTGTCTGTCTGTCTGTCTGTCTGTCTGTCTGTCTGTCCGTCTTGCTGTCTTGCTGTCTTGCTTTCCGAATACAGAATAACTTGAGAAATACTGATCAGAATGCGATGAAATTTCGTCTCAATATATTTTAGCCAAAAGTAGGAATTGAGTTTGAAAATGAGCCAAATCGATCAACGGACACGCCCACCTCCCATACAAGTCACTTTTATATAACTTTTTCGGAACTAATAACTCGAAAAGTATTCAAGGTATAGTTATGAAATTTTAGAATTCACCTAAAAATATGTGGTCCAAAAATGGGCTTGATACGCCCACTTTTTTTTTTCATTATTTCCCGGGTTTTCATAGTGGAAATTTGATCCGTAAATTATTAAAATCAAATCTATGAAATATTAGCCTTTCAAAATTTTAAATATAGGCGTGGTCCGCCCAATAATATTTTTCAATTTTTTTTTTTTAGTTTTTTTATACTTTTATATACATTTTTTAATATATGGAGATATAAGACGTAAATTTCTGATATGTGAATAATATTCTGAGGGTGGGGAGGTTCAGCATAATTAAATATCCCACATTAATATCCCCACCAAAGGTGTAGGGTATTCCATAGTCGGGCCCGACCGACTATAAAAATCCGCCCCATGTGACCGAACTTACCCATGTGACCTAACTTTCCCAACTCGTTTAAATATGTAAATGTTTGAAAATAATAATTATTTTCGGTCTCTGATTACTTATTATCAGCGATGGCGATATTTTTATAAAATTTGATTGTATCCGATTGACTTACTTACTTAAATGGCCCTTACAACCGTGGATCGGTTTTGGCCGCTGAGATGAAGCCGCGCCAGTCGTATCTGCTTTGCGCGCGCTGACGCCAGTTAGAAATACCAAGCGTTGCCAGGTTGTCCTCAATTTGGTCTTTCCAACGCAGATTTGGATGCCCTCTTCTACGCTGTCCACCTTCGAGTTTCGATTCAAGCACCTTCTTGGCTGGAGTGTTTTCATCCATTCGTTCGACATGACCTAGCCAGCGAAGCCGCTGGATCTTGATGCGCTTGACTATGTCAATGTCGTCGAATAACTCATACAGCTCGTGGTTCATCCTGATTCGATACTCGTTAGCAAAGCAGATAGGGCCAAAGATTTTACGGAGAATCTTTCTCTCGAACGCTCCCAGTTTCTGCACCATAAAGTAGGACGGGCATGATGAGTGACTTGTAGAGCGTTATTTTTGTCCGGCGAGAGAGGGCTCTGCTTCTCAATTGCCTACTGAGCCCAAAGTAGCACCTGTTGGCAAGAGTTATTCTCCGTTTGATCTCCAGGCTGACGTCGTTGTTGCTGTTTACGCTGGATCCCAGATAGACGAAGTCCTTCACAAAGTCGAACTTGTGGGTGTCAAAATCAGCTTTTTGTCCAAGACGCACGGACTCTTTTTTGCTTGTTGACACAAGGAACTTCGTCCTGTACTCGTTCACCGCTAGACCCATTCGACGCGACTCTTTTTCCAATCTGGAGAATGCTGCGCTGACTGCTCGTGTGCTCCTGCCAATGATATCAATATCGTCGGCATATGCGAGCAGCATGACACTTTTGTTGAGGATAGTGCCGCTTTGACGGAGTTCGGCAGCTCGAACTATTTTCTCCATCAATAAGTTAAAAAAGTCGCACGATAGGGAGTCACCCTGTCTGAAACCTCGTTCGGTATGAAATGGCTCGGAGAGGTCTTTTCCTATTCTCACTGAGCAACGTGTGTTGCTCAGGGTCATCCTGCAAAGCCTTATAAGTTTCGCAGGTATACCGAACTCAGACATTGCGGCGTATAATCGTTCCCTTATCGGAGTGTCGAAGGCGGCTTTATAGTCGACTAATAGGTGGTAGGTGTCGATCTGTTTTTCTAGGGTCTTTTCCTGGATTAAGCGCAATGTGAAAATCTGGTCTATGGTGGACTTTCCAGGTCTGAAGCCGCACTGATAAGGTCCAATCAGTCTGTTGACGATGGGCTTCAGTCTTTCACATAATACTCTCGATAGAACCTTGTATGCGATATTGAGTAGGCTGATCCCACGGTAGTTGGCACACATAGTGGGATCCCCTTTCTTAAGGATTGGGCAGAGTACACTGAGGTTCCAGTCACTTGGCATGCTTTCATCCGACCATATTCTGCTTACGAGCTCGTGCATGCTCTCTATTAGCTCCACGCCTCCGGTCTTAAACAATTCAGCAGGCAGGCCATCAGCACCTGCGGCTTTGTTGTTTTTCAGCCGAGCAATGGCTGTTCTGACCTCGTCATGGTTGGGTGGCGGAATCTCAACGTCGTCATCAAGTACTGGGGTTGCCGGGTTTGCTTCTCTATCAGTGGAATTGAGGTCATCATCACCGGTCAGCAGTTTAGAGAAGTGATCCCTCCATATTTTCAGTGTGCTCTGGATATCTGTCACTAGATTTCCGTTCTCATCTTTACAGGAAGAGGCTCCGGATTTTGAACCTCCGGCTAGGCGTCTTATTTTCTCGAAGAATTTTCGAGCCTCATTCCTGTCCCCATGCATCTCAATCTCCTCACACTCACGTCTTTCTGCTTCGCTTTTTTTACGCCTGAAAAGACGTCTCTCTTCCCTCCTCTTCTCTTTGTATCGCTCCTTCGCAGCTCGCGTAGCTACTGACTGCAGGGTGGATTTGTACGCAGCGTCTTTCTCTGCAGTGGCCGCGCGACACTCTTGGTCATACCACTGATTCCTCAGGGGGCGTTGGAATCCAAGCACCTCTTCGGCAGCCGTACGCATAGAGCAGGAGATATGATTCCACTGCGCGCTTATATCATCAAGAGGAGGAGTGCTTTGTCTAAGCAGGTGTGAGAGTCGAGTGGAAAAGGCTTGCGTTGTCTGTTGTGATTGCAGCTTTCCGACGTCTAGCTTTCTCTGCGTTTGGTTCCGTACGTTCTTCGCAGCGCTTAAGCGTGTGCGGACCTTGGCTGCTACAAGGTAATGATCCGAGTCCATATTGGCACCTCGGATAGTGCGTACGTCCATCACGCTTGAAGCGTGCCTTCCGTCAATCACAACGTGATCAATTTGATTTCGAGTTTTTTGATCGGGCGACAACCATGTGGCCTTGTGGATATCGAAATGTTCGAATCTAGTGCTACTAACTACCATGTTTCGTGCTGCGGCGAAGTCGATTAGCCTCGTTCCGTTATCGGAAGTGTTGGCATGGAGGCTAAATTTTCCGATTGTGGGACAATAGATGGCTTCTCTGCCCACCTTGGCGTTAAAATCGCCTAGCACGATTTTGATATCGTGGCGGGGGCAGCGCTCGTATGCGTTGTCTAGGCGCTCGTAGATGCGTTCTTTTATCTCGTCATCTTTCTCGTTCGTCGGAGCGTGTGCACAAATTAGGCTGATATGGAAATATTTAGCCTTGATGCGGATTGTTGCCAGCCTTTCGTCCACGGGCGTGAACCTAGAGACAAGATGGCGGAGTCTCTTGCCGACCACAAATCCACATCCAAATTCGTGTCTCTCCGCATGGCAGCTGTAGTAGATATCAAAGGCGCTTGTTTCGAACAGCCCTGTCCCGTCCATCGCATCTCCTGGATAGCGGTGATGTCAGCCTTATATTTTTCGAGGACATCTGCCATCTGGATAGAGGCACCTTCCCTATAAAGGGTCCGGACATTCCAGGTGCATATCCGTAAATCATGGTCCTTAAAATGTTTGCGTGGGTCGTCATCGTTGTAATCGGTCGTTATCCGAGGCTTCTTTTTTGTTTTCATTGGGCGCATAGGTTTTTTCCGTGGTGGAACCCAAACCCAACGCACGAACCCTCACTCTGAGGGAGATGCTCGCCACTCACTTTAGCCGACTTCTACACCGGGTGGTGTAGAGCGCCGTTTCCAGGGACTTCCACGAGGAGGACTTCCACCGAAGTGGAGGTGTCACCATTTGACAATTTGTCAATTCTGGTGACCAGTGAGTTGACTTGAGACGACACCGACAAGGATTGCGCTGGCTTCGCCATGTTGAAGCACTCAGACACGTTGCCTTGTGATAATCGCCCCCATAGCCCCCCGATTGACTTCAGTATGTACAAAAACCCCGGAGCAGTTCTTTGAAGTTCTTCTAGTCTTATCTTCGAAAATATATTCTATAGATTCGAACTTCGAAAGTGGCACCTGTGTTGCTAACTTCACCACGGTTTAAAAAGAATGTATCACTGAATAGATTAATTTCAGAATAGATAGATTTTTTTAAACAATAATACTTAAAAGAGGGGAAGTAATGTGGTAACGCCACATACTGTATAGTATTATACTTTGTTCATTTTATTCTAAAACAAAACTTATGTTCATTAAATTTGATTCAATTTCGTTTTTTAATTTGAAAAGAAATCATTGTAAAAATGATTCTTGAATAAAATACATTAAAATCTAATTAATTAATTTAAAAATATAAAAACAAATGGTTTTATTATTATTTAGGCCAACAATCTATTACATTGAACTGCACTGGCAGCGAGTATCTTGAGTATGATCCTGCTGTCAGTGCATGTACATATGTAATAGCGAGTTGCCGTCAGTTTTTGAGAATATAAAGCAGTCTAAAAAGATAACCGACAGCAGCAACACCAGGTCAACACATCAAAGGACGTATTCCTCATTTTATTAATAAAATTATAACGTGAATTGAAACACACTTGTTTTATTTGTCTCAGGAACCACGTAAATCGTATACGAGATTTACAAATAGCGCACTAACTGTCGGTCTACACCACCCACTTCTGTGCCTGCCAACTACAACTGCCCTAAGCAGCAGCTGCGCCACCACCCACTAGATCCTACAAGGAGACTCATCTAAACGAGTCGAGAATTTTCATGGTCCAAACGAACCGGACAGCCGCTGCCGTTTAAAAATTGCTGTTTAAAAATTTTCTCAACTGCATAGGAAAAGCTTTTGTGGTGCACTTACCAAAAGCAAAGATGCGTGGTTTTATAACTTTTCTTGTGTCTCAGTCGCGACGTCGCCTACATCACGCGTTATTTAGACTACGTGGTAATTCCAACTTGCACTTGTCTCCTGGTACGTCGATCTTTCAACATTACCTAAAAACATAGATATGAAGCAATAGTGCCATATGCACCAAGACTCACCACTGTAATCAGCTAGCCTTTGGTAACAGACTGCGATCAGGATCTGCGATCTTTTAAGTTGTTTGTTTGTGTACTAAACAAATATTCGCAACATATTTGCAAATTGTTGCAACAAATTTCCAGCACAAACATCGGGAAAAGTCATTCATTTTTTTTCTCCGTAAATAACTTAGTGCTCAGATTAAACGCAATTCACTATCGACACTTTATTTAATTAACATATTAAATTAAAACTTTTACGGCACAAAAATTGAAAAACAATATAAAAGCACGGTAGACAACGAAAATAGACAAACAATTGATAGCTGTCAAAAGCACAGTAGACAACGCTGCGAATTCGAATATAAACAAACAATTGAGAGCTGTCAAATGCAGTAAGGGGTATTCACCACTGTATGTTGTTTTGGGTATTCACACAATTGCCGGGATTCATCATATTTGCTCATTTCATTATATGCACTTAAAAAAGTGAATAAATGCATCAATTATATATTTATTAAGTAATATTTGTATAAATATATATATATTTTTTACCATTTGTAATATATTTATATATTTATTTTCGAACTGAAATTAATATATACATAAATAATACCGTCATTGCTACCAATCATACGTGCGTTGCCTCTCAAAAATGACGGAAACTTCTCATATGTTATCGGCCGCATTGAAGCCAGTTGGTTCTCATGGCGCAGAAAAGCCTGCCATAGATACCATTTCTTCTGAACATTATTTGCGTTTGCCTCCGTGTGATACGGAACTTTTCTATGGCGATTATCTCTCTTGGCCATCCTTTCGCGTACTTTTTACCGCGCTATATATCTCAAACGCGCGTCTCACTCCTGTGGAAAAGATTTTTCACCTAAACCAAAAGACACACGGTGAGGCGAAATAGATTGTACAAAAATCTCCTCTTACTCACGAAGGTTTTGAAACAGCATGGAAAAATCTCAGTGACAGGTATGAGAATAAACGTATTCTCATTAATAGTCAACTGAAAATACTGTTTAACCTTTCTGCCGTAGGAAATGAATCCAGCCAGGCTATTAATCGGCTTCAGCGGGAAATAAATAATTGTATTACGGTGCTACTAGTCCATAAGATTGACATACAAAATTGGGACGCTATTTTTACCTTTTTGTGTTCCACAAAACTGCCTGAAATTACACTTTCTCTGTGGGAGCAGTCAATTGAAAATAAATCGGAAATTCCCAAATGGATAGACATGGACAAATTCCTAACTAGCCGATTTCAAACCCTCGTAACTGTCTCTGACATCCGAGGAGCCCCACATAAAAGTGAAAAACAATCCAATAATTCTCCACCGCCAAAAAGATAAACACTTACCAAGCAAATGTAAGTATTTCTACGTGCAAGCTTTGCAAGTCGCAACAGCATGTGCTGCGCACATGTCCTCGCTTTCTATCCATGAACCCGAGTGAGAGGTCAACAATTGTTCGAAAGCTACAATGTTGTCTGAATTGTTTATCAGGGAATCATCAAGCCCGTAACTGTCGAAGCAATTATTGGTGTGCAACATGCAATAAGCGTCATCACACACTTGTGCACTGGGACTTTTCACCTCGACCTTCTGTAGTGGTACGGCCACTGGAACAAGTTTGAACGATGTTTTGCACCCAGGTCCAGTTTTGCAAACTGATCTTACGCTCCTTATTTTAAAATGGCGTCTTTTTAAATACGTTTTCAATAGTGACATTGAAAAATGTATCACCAAATTCTGATTGACCCAAAACAAAGTCCATATGAGCGAATTGTTTTTAGAGACAGCCCCCAGGATGAGCTGCAGGTATTTGAATAGCATACAGTAACCTTCGGAGTCAACTGCGCTCCATTCCTTGCCCTTAGGACCCTTTTACAATTGGATGAAGGCGTCCAAACTATTTTTCCGCTTGCGTCGTCCATCTTGCGTGACCATATGTACGTAGATGATGCACTAGCAGGGGCTCACGATATTGCGGCTCTCAACAGCGCAGGTTTTTCGCTAAGGAAATGGACTGCGAACTGCGATGAGATCTTAACGGGGTTGCCAAAAGATCATTTATTGCATGAAGAGTTTCTGCAGCTTGAAGATACAAGTAATGCCAAGACCTTGGGTATCCGTTGGAATGCGCGTTCTGACAATTTTTATTTTCATACTGCGCCTCTCGAACAAGTTGAGCACTCTACGTAAGGTATTGTCAATGATTGCAAAATTATTTGACCCAGCTGGATGGTTGGCCCCCATCATTATTGTTGCAAAAATGTTAATGAAACAGGTGTGGTTAGACGGAATCGGCTGGGATGATCAGCTGACATCATTGTGCCTCGAACGGTGGATGTTGTTTCTAAACAATTATTCACTTATCAATCAAATTCGAGTAGCACGGGTTCTGCGATGCTTCGAAGAAAGCCTATGCAGCAACGGCGTACATAAGAGTCAATAATGGAACTAAAGTTTCCGCCCAATTGATAACTACCAAGACAAGAGTAGCGCCGGTAAAAACTGTTTCGTTGCCCAGACTCGAATTGTGTGGTGCATTACTTTTAGCCGAAATGCTTGTATCATTTCTGCCAGAACTTAATATACAAAATGCAAATACTTATTTATGGACTGACTCGACCATTGTATAAGCTTGGATTCGCAAACCTCCGTGCTCTTAGGCGACCTTTGTAGCGAACCGCGTATCAAAAATTGTTGATAAGATCGGAAAGGATGGGTGGTCACATGTTGATTCCCTGGATAACCCTGCTGACATGGCAAGTCGCGGTATTCAACCCCATGAGCTTATTGTTAATAGCCTCTGGTGGCATGGTCCGTCTTGGTTAGAGCAAGAAAGATCACAGTGCCCAAGCAGGAGTGAAGAGTCTGAATGTACGACAACTTTGGAGGCAAAAACGGTGCGAATTTTAGCTACCCGTCTCACAGAAAACTGCGATCTCTTAGAGCGTTTTTCGTCCGTTTTCGTTTTCTTCATAGAACTCATCGGTGTCATAGAAGCGTTGTTTCACATAATTTGTCGTCAGTGTCGACTGAGGAGATTAAGAACACAACGACAAGAATAATTATATTATGTCAAAAATTGGCTTTTGTAGCCGAATATAAATGTCTTTTGGCAAAAAAGAATGTAGATCCAAGGTGCACGATTCTGTCACTGAGCCCATTTATCGATGAAAATGGATTGCTCAGAGTCGACGGGCGATTAGCGGCCTCTCCAGGATTATCTTATAGAGAGCGACATCCAATAATTTTGCCATATGCATGTCAATTTTCGAGGCTAGTGGTCCAATTTACGCATGACATATCCTTGCACGGTGGGAACCAATTAGTGCTTCGACTAATTCGAACACAGTATTGGATTCCTAAAGTTCAAGATTATGATCCATAAGTGTTAAACTTGTGTAGTGGAAAAAAAGAAAGGTCGTACGCAATTAATGGCGGCGCTGCCTTCAGAGCGCACAACTTTTTCCCGCCCATTTGTTTTTTATGTCAAATGGGCTAGCGAAATCGACCCCCGGATTTCGCTAGCCCATTTGACATAAAAAACTACACCAGTAGAGCTTGTCCAATTACCAAGGGATATGTTTGTGTTTTTGTGTGCTTTTCGACAAAAGCGATTCACTTGGAAGCAACAAGTGATTTAAGTACCTCGACCTTTTTAACAGCATTTTCACGTTTTGTGTCTCGAAGAGGTTGTCCCGCAAGCATATATTCGGATAATGGGACCAATTTTGTAGATTCATCTCGAGCACTTAAATTAGATTTGAAGAATGTGCTCCAAGCGTCATGAGATGAAATTGTGACTAAATATGCACACCAAGAAATAGCTTGGCATTTTATTCCAGCTAGAGCTCCACATATGGGAGGGTTGTGGGAGGCAGGAGTAAAGAGTTTTAAAACTCACTTAAAAAAGACTGCTTCAAACATGAAATATACGTTTGAAGAATTTTCAACGCTTCTTTATAAAATTGAAGCATGTCTGAACTCGCGGCCATTAAGTCCAATGTCAACCGATTCTTCTGACCTTGCCCCTTTAACTCCCGGACATTTTCTGACCGGTGGACCGATTCTCTCACCACCAGAGCCTGAAATATCAGAAAGTCCGGGAGAACCATTCGCGACGGAATAGTAGCAACGAACCGAGACCTAACTCGTCATCGCAAAATAATTCGAATTCTAGCTCTACTGGACCGGGACCTCGCTCGTATCGGCCAGTTGTGTTATGGACAGCAGATGCAGCATCCAGAGCATTGGACTCAATTTCACTTAGGCCTCCTCTTCAGTCGTCTCAAGTACGTCGAGATGGACCGGGACCTCGCTCGTCTTGTCCATCGCAGCAGAACAGACTAGGCTTGGGCGCCTCTCGACAAGCAGACAGATATGGACCGGGACCTCGCTCGTCTCTGCCATCGCAGCAGAGCCGACATGATTCAGCATATAGCGATGGACCGGGGCCTCGCTCGTCTCGGCCATCACGTCATCAAAGGAGCCTACAGCGGTACTCGGGTCATGGTGCAACCAAGACCATTCTATCGACGCAGCGCGATATTCCGTTGCCACCCACAGCAGTAGTCCGAGTCAAGGTCGCTTGTACCTGGTTCGTGCCCTAATAGACTTTTGCGCGCCTATGTCCATTATCTCGGGCAAACTAGCAAAGCAATGGGGGTTACACGCTCTCAGTCGGGGGCAAAGAGATGTGTTTCGTCACGATCCGTGGAACACATGACAACAATACCAGCATTACAACTCAGACGGAGGTAAACTGGAATTTTGCGCGCATTAGCCTCGTCGAATCCATAGACGATAAGGTGCAAGAGCATTTCAGAAATTTGAAACTGGCCGATCCGGAATTTTTTAAATCCGCTCCACTTGGAATGGTCTTGGAAGTCGATGTCTACCCAAAAATTATACTTCCGGGAACAATCAATAAGGGTCCGGGGCTACCTGTCGCGCAAGAAAATATACTCGGTCTGGAACGTGCGGCGTATAAATTATTATAATACTGAGGCACCATTAAAAATGAATAACACCACAAACCTTATTTATTTTCTATTTTTTGAATATTTATGTAACATGAATTATATTGTATTGAATTAGGTTAGAGTAAGAAATCCTTCGTTGCATAGTTATTGCAAGGAGGCCGGGATGTATCTTTAGCACTCGCTGATCCTGCTGTCAGTATATGTGCATATGTAATAGCGAGTTGCCGCCAGTTTTTGAGAATATAAAGCAGTCTAAAAAGATAACCGACTGCAGCAGCACCAGGTCAACACATCAAAGGACGTATTCCTCATTTTATTAATAAAATTATAACGTGAATTGAAACACACTTGTTTTATTTGTCTCAGGAACCACGTAAATCGTATACGAGGTTTACAAATAGCGCACGTATTGCCGGTCTACAACCACCCACTTCTGTGCCTGCCAACTACAACTGCCCTAAGCAGCTGCGCCACCACCCACTAGATCCTACAAGGAGACTCATCTAAAGGAGTCGAGCATTTTCAATTATGAATAAACCATAATGCTCTTAGATGTTGGTTAAATTTTTTTATGCAAAGGTCAATTAAAATGTTTTAGTCAATTATTTTTTAATTTTACAGTGATCCAAAATTACAAAAAATAGACAAAAAAACTCTTTTGTAGGATGTTCATATTAATTGATCGAGATATGATATAACCCCGTCGAGGTGTTATTTTAAAGCTAACAAAATATGATTTTGAAAAATTTAAGTTATATCTCCTTTGGCAGGACATGTGATAATTTTCCTTGCACTTGAAATTGTCTCACCTTAAAAAGGACTCTTTTGAAAATTCTGAAAAAATTGATAATTTAAATTTTTCATTGATTTATTTTAAATATTAGTGCAAAATTTCATGATGATATTTTGACGGAGTCATAATTAAAACATTTTCCAAATGTGTATGTACTTATATGTATGGAAATATTACTCGTCATCAAATTTGATCTAATTTTTCTGTATAGCCCTTTTTTCGAAAATTTTCGAAATTGGATTTTTTAACATGACTCAAAACATGACGTCAAAATACCATTTTAAAATTTAGCACGAATTTTCATAATAAATCAACAAAAATTTTAGATTTATCAGAATTTTCAAATGGTCCTTTTTAAAGACGTACAATTTGAATTGCAAGGATAATTACCACATGTCCAGGCAAATTAGATATAACTCAAATTTTTCAAAAGCATATTTTATTAGCTTTAAAATTACACCTCGAAGGGGTTTATAGCATATCTCGATCAATATATATTTTAATGTGAACAACCTACAAAAGTATTTTTTGTCTATTTTTTGTAACTTTGGATCACTGTATCTCAGGATAAAGTTGTCCGGAAAAATTTAAAAATAATTGACCAAAACATTTTAATTGACCTTTACATAAAAAAATTTACAAAAATCCAAGAGCTTTAAATCTCATAGTTGACTTGATTTGGTAGATATAGTGTGGGAATGACTCGCTTAAAACATTTTTTATTTAAAGGACAATGATTTAATCGATCATACCTTTGTTATTTCTTGTTAAATTGACAAATCCAAAAGTTCTGATAGGGTAATTGAGTTTTCTTTTAATAACTGTAAAAATGTGTGGATTATCTTGCATTGTGATTTTTTAACGATTTTTCAAAATTGAAAAATGTATTCAAATTTGAATTGTTTTGTTGTATAATGTCTTATAACTCAGGTATTTTAAAACCTATTTTAATAATTTAAAAAGTTTTGGTTAGCTAAATGTGTTGCTTTTTCAAAAAGTTATAAAATAACTTGTTGTTTTATAAATATTTCCTGTTTCTCGGAAAATTTGATTAAATTTTATTCTCCGTCGGAAGGAGAACAATCCGACGAGCTTCCGTTCATTGGGAACTTAATTAATTATAATTTTATAATATATGTTTTTTATAGAGGGTAAAGAAAATCATTGAGCATACTGATCACTTTAAAGTTTAATTAGGATATGCGTCATTGGATATTTTTTGTCAAATTGCATAATTTTCCGACTTTTCGAATACCCAACTACAAAAAAGTGCAATAACGTAGTTGGGTTATTATATTTAAAATATTTAAAATTATTTATATTTGAATATTTAAAAAAAATTTCAATCTATGAAATCGAGGTCCGAACCTACACGCTGCAAAAAAAAGGACTCTCCCAAACATAATTTTGCAGTCATTACATATATCTTTGGAGCTTCATGCAAACAAAAATCTTATTTTATTGCCAAACATTATTATAATACCAGCCAAACATATTTTGGTTTTCGTTTAAACACATTTATGTTCAGAATCAAAAATTTTCGGCGTTATTGGAAACACATATATGTTTGAATGAAAAAAATGTATTTACATGAAAACATATTTATGTTTACATTTAATTGTAATTTTAAAAAAGTAAATAACTTCTTTACACAATATTCAGTTTTTCCCTTTTTTTAGTTTACATTTTTTTATTTATATTATATAATTATAATTATAAACTTAAACTTTTTTTTATTAAACATCTTTTATTTATACTTAGTAATTTTATTTCCATCTATTGTTCCTATTTTGAGTTTAGTGAATTACGGATTAATTGGATACAGCCACTATCTGCTATTAACAGTAAGCGGTACTTAAACAAATTCTTCCACCAAAAAGTACTTTTGAATTATATGAAAATTATTAATGTGAGTGTTACTGAGTGCAAAAAGTAGCCTGCGTTGTTATTTAATTGTGATTTCGTAATACCAAACATACATATAATCAAACTAATGCTATTATTTTTAAATTCTTTGTCAATAGCGGAAATATCAAACATACATATATTAATATCTGAAGAACAATATATATTTCTACAGAAACATGAATGTAGTAAATTCATGTAAATCCGCAATTAAAGCAATTTATGTTTAAATGTCGTATAATAACACTGTTCTACAAATTGAGGGTCGTTGGCCTAATCTGGAATGAAATCTATCAATTTTAGTTGATATCGGTCTCCCGATTCTTGCTGCGTACTCAGAATTTTCCCTATACGTCGCACCAAATCGAGTCAAAGTTGCAAAAAAGGCCATTTTTGGTACTTTATATCGCTAGTTATCGCACGATTTCGACATGTTGCAGATGCAAACTTTATCACAAAATAAAATATGAACCTTGCCCTACGGATAATTGGCAAAAAAATATGTGTCCAGATATTAGTTTTTGCAAAAACTCAAAAAGAAATTTGTGTTATCAAAAAAGTGTGTCGAGAGAGTAATTTATCGCAATTCTCTAAGCTCTCTTAAAAACATATTAATATTAGTTTGCAATGTGTTTACTGTCAAAATTCCAAAAATATGTTTAAACTTTATCTTACTGAAAATTTTCGGAATATTTTTTAAAATTTGTTTATGAAATATTTGATTAAAATGGAGGATGTAGTGGTGCTAGATGCAAAAGCGAACAAATTTCTTAGCATCTGGTGTACGCATTATGGGAAATCATTTGCTAGTAAAAAAAAACAAACATCTACTATTATCTACTATTATAACCCCCACGTGGTGGTTACCTTGACGTGGTGTGGGGGCTTAAGTTACAATGACTCAATAAGGCTAAGCTGACGGAAACTTTTTAAAGTTTCTGGTAGGGTCACCCTTGTCAGACAGGCTTGTGATGAGTAATGAACTAAATACTACCATAGTCTATTTTATTGGTGGGGTGGTAGACTCTAAAGAAACCCTACACCACCGCGATGGGTCAACATAAAGATTTAACTACTCCAGGTGTTACCCACAAAAGTGGCAATCCACCCGCTTCGGCGGCTGAGGTAAGGATTCTGGAGGCCTCAATCCACGCAACCAACCCTGGTACGATGAACCTTTCTGCTCCTGTAGCAGGGGGTTCATCGTGCCCCTCCATCTCCCAAATTTATGAGACAGCTAGGAATCTAGAGGAGGATAACGACAACGCAGCGGTTCCCATACAAGTAGAGGAAAGTGTCGGTTCGGCTATGCCTACGACTAATCCTCCACTGTATGGCTGCTCGACAGTGTTATTTCCTCTCAGGGCTCCTTTCTGTCACGTATTTGGAAACATGGGTCGATCGAAGGAAAGTGGTGTCTTACCAGCATCTAATCCTAGAGAGACCGACACCCAACTGGAAGCTAAACTTCCATTGGAGACCGGACCCGGATCTCTGAATACAGAGGTCAGGTTGTCCGATGCCCAGGTGAGTAGGAGAAGGAAGAATAAAGCGAAAGATCGCAAAGAGGCTGAAAAGGCTAAAGACGACGCTGGAATTTTCTCTTCCCCAGCTACCACAACAAAACGCTATAGATCGGTGGAGGTTACTCCGACTGAAGCCGGACCATCCGCTGCTGCTGTTGTGGCTGCCAATGCACCTGAGAAGCGCAATGGCAAGAAGTTTAAAACCTTCACTGCTACTGCGAAACCCCGTAACTCCCAGAACTAGAAGCTGTCTTATAGTATCGAAACACTTTGCTGTCACCAAGTTAACCCAATTCTGTGGGCAAGACTTGGTGGCAGCCAAAGTGAGCTATGAAAGCAATAGTGGATGGAAACATCTGATTGTCGCCTCAGGCTACTTCCCCTATGACTCACTACTGCCTCCTCCGCCAAAGGCAATTGTTGAGCTCATAGAGTACTGTGATCTTTAGGAGACCGGCCTTATTCTTTGCTGTGACGCTAATGCTCAACACACTATATGGGGCAGCAGTAAATGCAACGCACGAGGTACCAGACTCCTTGACTTCATCATGACCTCCAATCTGAACATTCACAACACTGGTAATAAACCCACTTTTGTGACTGCTAGAAGACAGGAAGTGATTGACCTTACTTTGTCTAACTGTAGACTGAGAGAGTCAATCTTTAACTGGAAGGTTTTTAAAGAAGATTATTTATCGGACCACAGGTATATCGAGTTTCATACTGACCGAGAGGTGCTGCCCTCTATGACGATAAGAAACCCTAGAAAAACGAACTGGGCACGCTTCAGACATGAGCTTGAGAATTCCCTCAATATTCCTGTCAGAATTCGTACCAAAAATTCTAGTTTTGTACGAACATGTCCGGTACGAAAAACGTTATCTAGACCTCCCGGCCCTATTTAGAAACCTTGTAAATAGGGCCCTAAGGAGCAACTTAGACTCTGACTGGTTTCATTATCGAGCTAAGCAGAAAGAGTATAAGAAACGAATTCGTAAATCGAAAAGTGTTTCCTATAAAGACTTCTGCAGTAGCATCGAATCCTGCAGTGAGACTAGCAGATTGGTCAAGTTTCTTAAAAGAGACCGAACTGCTCGACTGGACTCACTGCGGAGACCTGATGGCTCGTATACTGAGCCTAACACAGAAGCACTCAGTGTCCTAGTTGAGACCCACTTTCCGGGAAATCAAATCCACATAGGGCCACTTTGTAATCCCAGCACTGGGGACTGCAATAACAACTCTAATGTGACAAAACATGACTGGCAGGTTGCCAGATTGGTTGTGTACGATGAAGCCATCCAATACGCAGTGGCCTCTTTTGATGGCTTCAAGTCACCTGGACCGGATGGCATCTACCCAGTCATGCTACAGGAAGGTATAACCCAATTGCTACCATGCCTAAAGAAGATCTTTAGAGCAAGTCTCGCATGGGCATACATTCCGACATCCTGGCGTTTAGTGAAAGTAGCCTTCATTCCTAAAGTTGGAAGAGAAGACTATTCCATAGCCAAGAGCTTCAGACCCATTAGTATGATGTCCTTCATAGTAAAGTGTCAAGAAAGACTAGTTGAGCTGCACATCAGAAAAACATCGCTGTCAAGGTACTCACTATCATCAAGACAACATGCCTACCAACGTGGAAAATCCTGTGAAACAGTATTGCAACATCTGGTTGGCCGGATCGAGCATGCTTTTCAGAGGAAGATGTACGTGATGGGCATATTTGTTGACATCGAGGGTGCTTTTGATAATGCGACTTTTGATGAAATGTGTGACGCAGCTAGAAGGAATGGAATAGATGAAACATTGGTCAAATGGCTAAGGTCAATGCTAATGTTTAGGACCATCACTTCTGAGGCGGAGTGCGGTCAGTATATTATGGCAGGGGTGAATAGAGGTTGTACTCAAGGAGGCGTTCTCTCCCCCCTGCTCTGGTGTATGCTGGTTGACTCTCTAGTCAACGATCTCGATGGACCAGGTGTCTATTCGCAGGCCTATGCAGATAATGTTGCCATTCTTGCCACAGGCTTTTCCCTCAATGAGGTCTGTGTTAAAACACAAAACTCATTGAACCGAATTGACAGCTGGTGTACTGCAAACGGACTTTCCGCCAACCCCTACAAAACAGGGATTGTTCTCTTCACTAGGAAAAGAATACTGACAGGATTATCTCTACCAGTACTTAAGGGTGTCACTATTCCTCTGTCTAACGAAGTAAAATATCTGGGCTTAACTCTAGATAGTAAACTACTTTGGACAAAACATGTTGAAAATAAAATTTCGCGAGCATTGAATGCCTTCTGGCAATGCAGAGGAATTTTTGGGAAAACATGGGGACTATCGCCGAGCAAAACCTTATGGATTTACACGGCAATGATAAGACCGATGATATCATATGCATCGGTAGTCTGGTGGAACAAGCTGTTGCGAAAATGCGTGACAACTAGTCTTGCCAAGATTCAGAGAACCGTGTGTCTGGGTGTTACGGGTGCCTTTCCCACTACACCTGGTCCAGCACTGAATGCAATCTTAAATCAGAAGCGAAGCCATGAAAGGCTGCTGGAGACTAAAACGAGGTGGGTTCTGGTTTAATGTTCCTTGGAATATCTCTGACATTGCACTTGACACGCCATTAGACACCTGCCTACTGGAGATGCCCTCTGATGCAATGATAACAGAAATATTACCAAGACGAAATTTTGAGGTCTGCCAACCTGACATTCAAGACTGGCTAACGCCTGACTGTGAGCCAGGTAGAGGGTCACACCGCATTTTCACAGACGGCTCCAGAACCGATCAGGGATCTGGTGCTGGAGTGTTTGTGGAACCGGATGACCGCATTATCCAAATGGAGGATAATCCATTTGGACCAGAACCTGTGCTTGGACTACCTGCATCTACGGGAAAATTCGTCATCAGCTCTTGGGTCGCCTCTGCACACAAGAGCAGATGGCTCAATGAGACGAAGTGCAGATTCTCCAAGCTCATGACACCGACGTTAACTAAAAGATCGGCCTCGTTTCTACTTTCTTTAAGTAGAAGTGAGTGCAGAAAGCTGACGGGACTTCTAACGGGACACAACGCATGTGAAAAACACAAGAACGCAATCGGCCTGGCCGAAAGCGCCTTATGTTCTGCCTTCTACGAAGAAACTGGCACCACAGAGCACTATCTCTGTGACTATCCAGCATTTTCTAGAATTAGAAGGCAGATCTTTGGCACAGACGTGATGAGAGAGGATCAGCTTCACTCTCTATCACACAATAGCCTTCTTAGATTCAATAATTAATCTAAGAAGTATCATTAAAAACCAGGGAACTGGGTCACAGCACAATGGATATAACCCTGTCTGAGTGCTGTGGCTCTATTTTTTATCTCTATTGGCTCTATTTTTATTACTTTTATTTTTCATTACATACTCATAAATATTATTATACTTCTACTATTTATATTATTACTATTATTATACTGTTACTAAAAAACAAACAATATTACTATATACCAACAAAAAAATATACTTATTAATTATTTTTAATTTGATATAAAAAAATACTAATAAAAATAATTAAATAATTAATAGAATTACAACAATTTCAATTTTACTTTTATTAAAATTTTAAAACAAAAAAACAACTATAAGTATTATTAAAATTATTTCTTACTTTCTTTCTTATAATTAATTTTTTACTACTGTTACTTTATTATTATTACACTATTACTAAAAAACTTAAATTTAATATTAAAAATTATTACTTTATACTTTTAATATTACTAAAAATATTATATTTACGAAATAAATCTTTAGACTAAAAAATAAATATTACAATAATTAGTTAATTTAGTATGCTGAAGCGATCCATAATGGCATGTTTTTAAAATGTTCACAATTCATCTTCGTCACGAAAAATAGTTCCAAATCTGCCATTAATTAAAATACAATGTTCAATACATATTACAACTACAGCCGCGTCCATAAAATATTATAAATTTAATTTTGATAACGAGTAGCTTTAGGGTATCGCATTTTTTATTTTTGTTCATGTCAAATTTTCAAAATTTTCAGTTCAGTCGCTCAGAAGCATTCGTTGACGACGGATGTATATTTGATTTTTTTAACCCATTAAAGCCTGCTGAATCAGATACACCCCATGAGATTACGCAGTGCAATTTTCCCCATCATGTTTTCCCATAATGCGTACATCAGATTCTAAGAATTTTGTTCGTTTTTGCATCTAGCACCACTACATTAAAATATGTATGAAATCCATTTTAATCAAATATTTCATAAACAAATTTTAAAAAATATTCCATAAAATTTCAGTAAGATAAAGTTTAAAACATATTTTTGGAATTTTGACAGCAAATTACTGTCTTGACACACTTTTTTGGAAACACAAATTTCTTTTTAGTTTTTGCAAAAACTAATATCTGGCACATATTTCTTATTGCCAATTATCCGCAGGGCAAGGTCATTTTTTATTTTTTGATAAAGTTTGCATCTGCAACATGTCGATATCGTACGATAACTTGCGATATAAAGTACCAAAAACGGTCTTTTTTTCAACTTTGACTCGATTTTGTGCAAAATCTCGACGTATAGGGAAAATTCTTAGTACGCAGCAAGATTCGGGAGACCGAAATCCAACAGAATTGATAGGTTTCATTCCATACGGTTGTGTGGAATCATACTATGGTCACTGACAACCATAGTATGGTCACTGCCAACCATACTATGGTCACTGCCAACCATACTATGATCAATCATACTATGGCCAACCATACTATGGTCACTGCCAACAATACTATGGTCACTGACAACCATAGTATGGTCACTCACAACCATAGTATGGTCACTCACAACCATTGTATGGTCACTCACAACCATTGTATGGTCACTGACAACCATAGTATGGTCACTGATAACCATAGTATGATCACTGACAACCGTAGTATGGTCACTGACAACCACAGTATGGTTGTGTGAAATCGGCGTATGGTCACCGAGGACCAAGGATTGAAACCTAAACGAATAACGGTTTCGATTTCGGTTTTTTCCGCGTTTCGGTTTCGGATACGGTTTCGGTTTTAAGTTTTTATAACGAAACGGTTTCGGTACACCGGTTCCATGTTACGGTTTCGGTTTTTGTATACATTTTCTTTATTTCCATATTTTTCAAATAATTTTACATTTTTTATATGGTGCTAAATTATGGTCAAATTATGATACTGGGGTAAAGTGGGAAACGTAATATAAACAATGTTTGTTGTTATTTTAGTAAAAATATTGTGTTATATCAATTATTTTATAGATTCCGCCAAGAAAAAAATTTAATGTAAAATTTCGTGACCACAAACCAATGAAAAGCAACATTTTGACTTCACCTGAGATATGATCTGAATTGCAAAGAAGAAGAATTTTGTACAATTTTAATCCATAAAAGCCAAAGAAATTAAATTTCAACAATTCTGTGAACTGCAATATATGTAAACTAGTGATGATCATTTGCAAGAGCAAGGCAAGAAATGGTATCCCAATCTTTTAAATTTTGAATAAAAGATCGAAGACAAATATCTTAAACTGCATATTAATTATGAAAACGAATAGAATCTGAACACTAATTGTATTTAAGTTACTTATTTTCCATATTTTCAATTTCTTCAACATTTTACTAAAAATACAAAAACCAATAACATAAAAATTGGAATTATATTTTAACAAGAATTAACTAACAAAAACTAATGGTTTAAATCAAGTGATGTTGACGAGACAATTCAAAATCTCAAAGCCATAATAAAATGAACGAAAACATTTTCAAAATTCTAAATATTTTTTAAAAACATCTTTATGTTGTGACGGACAAATTTTGTGGTAAATTTGTCCCACACATTTAGCGCAGAAACAAGACAAACAAGGGAACAAACGCCGGCCAGTAGGCAACACTGGCGAGGGGACAGCCGATAAATTATAGCAACGACAGAAATGGCGGCGTGGTGAATTGCCAAAACGAGTGATCGAGGCGACAACGAAGGTCAGAAAGAGACAACGAGTGTCATGCATGAACATGGGGAAAAGCCGACGGTTCAAAGTAAGCCGATGAACGAAGTTCAAGTCAGTTCTTGGGTAGCCGTCGTCAAGGAAAGTGGAGTTGGATCGCCGCTGTGGTTTTGGTACAGTAAGCTCTTCCTGGGAGGAAAAGCCTGCTATACCAAGGAAAGGGATTCGACAGGTACGTGGCAAGTGATACTCTTATAGACAAGTAATCGGTTTAGAGGAGTATCATTTGTTTCCACGCTCAGGTTGAATTCTTTGGCAACGATTGTCGGACAAGTGGAGATATGTAAACGCTTTCCACTTGGGTCGACACGCTGCACCACCGAGACCAAAGCACGATATCCGGAATCAAAGCTACATTGAGACGTGTCGTAATAAGTATTGTTAAACGCAGGCGAACAACCAACTAAGCAACGGGAAATTTAACAAGAGGAATCTCGGACAGACGAGGGTGCGCAAAGTCAAAAGCACGCACCTCGTGGTAAGTCGCCATTTTTGTCAAAACCAACGAGCGCCAGTGGAGCGCCCGCGAAGCGTCAGTCACGCGCATAACCAGCGAGTTGCGCACGACGAGACAACGAGTAAAGCCAGCGAGCCGGGACGAAGAAACCGAAAACACCCGAAACACCAGCGACACGAACTCATCGCATCAGTAGCAAGCACCTCGTGGTAAGTCGCCATTTTGTAATTCATATAACCTGACGAGTGCTAGCGGAGCACCCGCAGTGAGCATCAGTTGCGCGTCACGCCAGCGAGTTAAGCATAACGCTACAACGAGTAATCCCACGAACAGCGGCCACGAGCCGAAGGCACCCGAGTTCCCGACCGTACGAACGAGTCGCAGTAGCAGTCAACGAGCAGCGGCAACGAGCCGAAGACACCCGAGTTACCGATCGCGAGAACGAGTCGCAGTAGCAGTCAACGAGCAGCGGCAACGAGCCGAAGACACCCGAGTTACCGACGACACGAACGGGTCTTAGCCAAAAGAGTGAACGAGTTGCCGACGACACGAACGAGTCATAGCAGTAGCAGCGGCCACGAGTCGAAGATATACGAGTAGCCGACACGAACGAGTTACAGCAGCAACAGCGAACGAGTTGCGGACGACACGAACGAGTCATAGCAGTAGTAGCGAACGAGCAGCGACCACGAGCCGAAGACAACCGCGTCGCCGACGGCCCGAACGAGTCACAGCAGTAATAGCGAACGAGTTGCCGACGACACGAACGAGTCATAGCAGTAATAGCGAACGAGTTGCGGACGGCACGAACGAGTCTTAGTAGTAGCAGCGAACGAGCAGCGACCACAGGCCGAAGACGTACGAGGGCCGACGATACGAACGAGTCGCAGTAGCAACCAACGAGTCGGCGAGTGACGACAACCAACGAAGATCGGCAGTGAGCCGAAGAGACCCGAGTCATTGACCGAACTACCTAGTAGCGACCGCCCGAGGAGAATCATCAAGTAAGCCGGCAAAGGAGCCGGGGACAGAGGAGGGAGCACGGGCGGTACCGATACGCCGTGACGCAACCTACAGCGGCACGCGCCCAATAAGCGTAGACCGAAGAAACCAGCCAGAACATCGTAACCCGAGGGTTCAGCGTCGGCAGAATATTTCCGGCGGGGACCCGCTTATTTCATTTATTATCATTATATCACCAATTATTATTATTTGTTAGTTTAAGAACTATTAATTCATTAAACCCAACTATTGAAATTAAAAACGTGGGTGTTTTCACGAGTTGAGTTTATCTTGCAAGGTACCCCTGACACAAATAAATAATTTGTCGACCTACCCCTGGACCGCCGCTGAGGTTACCACAGCCTTTGACCGCCAGGTAGTTCGTTACAATGTATCTGTTAATTTTTAATCGATGATCTCCATTTTTTTTACCACATGATAAGAAAATGTAAATCTATCAATTGATATTTCAACTCTAAAAAATGCATCAATTACTTTTTATAATATTAATCAACAAACTCGAAAATTAAGTTTTTCATAAAAATGTATTTGGTGACTTTTCGTTCTACAACGACGATATACATATACAACAAATATAAGGAATATTTCGTATAGGCATATTCCTGTTTACGTCACAGATAAAAAAATCCGTATGCTACACGTACCGTATGTCAAGAGAACTCAAATAATATCTTACAGAGTAACATTTGCGAACACCATGCGGACACAAACTCAAACGCTACAAAGCGAATACTAACAGAAAGAAGAAAATATAACAATAACGATTCGTATACACACACTTTCACAACGACAACTCTTCGTTGCTATCCTGTATCACCGCATGGCAACAAACAGACGCATGACAACAGACAGACGCATGACAACGGACAGACGCATGACAACAGACAGACGCATGACAACGGACAGACGCATGGCACCACACTACATGTATGTATTTAGTACAGCTCTCTAGTTGGCAACAACAACGAGTTCTCTTTATGGTACAACAAATTTCCCGCCAAAAATTCTATCAAAAGCTTGAATGGATGCTGCTTTATTCGCAATTTGTTGTTGTTGCACTTTCAAATGAATCAGCGGATTTGTGAAAAAAGAAAAACATAAAAAGCAATATATCAGCTAAATATATCACACTGTGAAAATGTTCATATATAATTTTTTATTACTTCATGATTTTAAAATTAACAAAAAACTATATATAGAAGTAAAACAAAAATAATAATGTGCATAGCACAGTGCATATGCACAATCGATGTACGAACTTGCGTAGCGAAGAAAAGAGAAAAAACTTTGTTTTGTTTATTTTATCTTTTTGAAGCGACTTTTGAAGCACTTTTAAAGCTATTTACCGCTTCAAAAGTGCTTCACAGGCCTTATTTTTAAGATGCTTATATTCTTTAGAATTGACAAAAAAAAAAAAAAAAAAAAAAAACAAATCTTCATTACTGTTCACGTTCAGAAATATTTTGCACGCTTTCCATTGTTACTTGTTGTTCAATATTTAATAATATCATGAATTCTTTTGTATATTAAATCATAAAAAAACGCAAAAGTCTTCATTTTCTTGCAGTCTTAGTCTTGCACTTGCACTTGCTCTTGTTCTTTTTCTTGCAAAATCTCGATCTTGTTCTCGCTTTTGTACTTGCAAAAAAATGCAAGAACAAGAAATTTTTAATCATCACTAATGTAAACAAACATCTGCCTTATACTTGAAATGTTTAAATTCGATTAATGAAACAAAAAAAAAAAATGTAGACCAAATACCGTTGTTTTGGAAATATCGTTTCTCAAAAAACAACATGTGAATTTTTGTACAACCCAAAATGTTTATTTTGGGAACTCCAAATTTTTAATTAATGATATTTTATTTAAGAACTTCTATATAAAATAAAATATGTTTTTCTTTTTCTTTTTATACTTTTTTAAAAACCGTTTTAAACTGGTATAAAACCAAAACCTAATCGGTTTTGGATATCGGTTTATTTCTGATTTTTGTATAACGGTTTCGGTTATGGTTTCGGTTTTAAAAATGAAACGGTTTTAAACGGATATCGGTTTCGGTTACGGTTTCAATCCTTGCTGAGGACCATAGAAAATCGTACTATTGTCACTGAGGATCATATTATGGTACTCACTATTGTCACTGAGGATCATTTTAGACAAATTATATGATTTCCTACAACCATAACCCCTAATCATAGTATGATGCCCTTCAAATATGATCACCACAACCATGTTTTTTCTCTGCGTGAGGTTAAAATTCTTGTAAAACAGTGTAATATTTCAATCTGAACAAAATAATTATACAATTGAATTATAATGTAATTAGATTTTACTCCTAATATTTATATGGTGATTTCGAATTACGGTCACTCCTAAATATGAAAAAAATAATTGTCTCGCGATTTATTTTCCCTAAATAAAATACCAAAATTAAAAAAGGTTGGTCGGACCTCTGGTGACCTTGAAAAATCAAAACTAAAAAAACTCAAATGTAAGGTATTTTGTCGATCCGTCAATCCTAGACCAATTTATATTATTTCAATATTATGTTTCTGTGTTATGAGCCCCTTGAACTTAATAGTTGAACTATATATGCATGTTTAATCTTACGATTTTTATTTTTATTTTTAATCTTTGTTTTTGTTTTTTTTTTTTAATTTTTTTTTATTTGACCTATTTGGACGACAACTTATGTATATAGTAGGAAATTTTCTCTGTAGTAGAATTATTATGTGCTACTGACTTTAGAAGAAAATTTGTTTAATATGGCGCAAAAACAAATCGCACTTGGGAATAAAAACGAAAATTTTTTTCAATAAAATCGCGCCATTTTTTGAATAATTTTTCGCAAGCGGCGCTATTACCTCAAAACACAACAATCAAGGCAAACATGCGGCCGTTCGTAGAAAAAAATCCGAATTCGAATCTCCCCCACGGATACTAATTTTTAAGTATCATGAGCTCCGTTCGGAATGGAATTAACAACAAAAAAAAAATGTGTGTGTTGCGAATAAAAACGTAGATTGTGGTTGTGAAGCAATGATTTTATTAAAAAAGTAAAATTAAACTGAAATTAAGAGATTTGACGTGTTGCGCGATGTTACAAAATTTTCAAACTCAAATTGTGAAAAAATGTATCTGAACAAAAAAAGTTTGACAAGAAAAAATAATGTTTTAAATTAAAGATACAATTAAATTGTACAGTGCGGTTCTCAACATCTTGGCCTCCTTTGAAAGCATCCGCTTTCAAATATCCAAGAAGAGAAGGCAAAGTTTAGTGATTGGTCGCTTGTATGTTCCTTTACTTGTGGTTACTGTGACAACTCGCACAAGTCCATCAGAACCGGGATAAGTTTCGATAACCTTTCCTATTGACCAGTGAGATGGCGGCATATTATCGTCCTTGAGTATTACTACATCGTTCACTTGCAGGTTTTTTAGTTTCTGTGACCACTTTGGTCGTTGCTGCAACTGTACGATGTATTCGAATGACCACCTTCGCAAAAATTGCTGACCGAGTCGCTGGAGAAGTTGCCATCGATTCAAATGATTATCATTTGTATTGATAATGTTTTCATCTGGGATGGCAGCAATCGGCCGCAAAATAAGAAAATAAGTTGGTGTCAATGGATCGGTATCGCCATCGAATTTATTGCACAATGGGCGTGAATTGAGACAACATTCGATTTGGCACAATATTGTGGAAAATTCTTCACTTGTAACAGACGCATTGACAAGAACACGTTTCAAGTGGTGTTTGGTGGACTTAACGGCTGCTTCCCAAATCCTACCAAAATGGGGTCCAGATGGAGGTGAAAAATGCCACTGTATGTTTTGCTTTGTCAATTCCTTTGTAATGTTTTGTTGTGCTGTCGATGTATTCAAAAAAAAGTACAGTTCTTGGAGTTGTTGATTGGCACCGACTGTGACCAACTCGAGATGTACTGCTTTTGTCACCATACATACGAAGAGTGAAATCCATGATTTGTAAAGCCTGGATCCTCGACCCTTCCATGATCGTACGTGTATTGGTCCAGAGAAATGCGAAACTCGGTTCCAAACGATGTTGTGGTATCTTTCCCATTTGTTGTTCGTACGGTATGCCGCGAAATTTCATGCATAAACGCAGCGCTTGATTACGTATGTTGCTGATGGAATCCAATATTTTAATCCAATTAAATAACGCATTTGACGGTTTACAGCGTGCAGATATCTTGTGTGATAATCTCTCACGATGAGTATCGTCAAATTATTATTCTTGTGCAGAATAACAGGATGCTTTTGATCGTAGTTGATACTTGCATTAATGATCCTACCACCGACTCTTAATACACTTTAAGTATCTAGAAATGGTGACAGTGCAGCAAGCTTATGTGTGGACGATAATTGTTTGCAGCGGACAAACAGCGGATTTCTGTTGAGAATTATGTCGTCTGTGCCGCTCTAACAAGAGCGTATTGGGCTGATTGCAGTTCCATTATTGTGAGAAACCCAGATCTCAAATCAACATTTGATTTCTTTGCTTCGCAGTTTCTCACAAATCTTAACATGTGTGCTGCAACTCGAACTAATTTTGTGTAGTCTGAATATCGGTTGATAAGTTGAACCAGTAACTACGTGCATCAGAATTTCCTTGCGTTCCTCCATGTCGACTCCTTCAGTTGGTAGCGGATAATGATGAGTAGTATATGGTAGTTTCATTGTGTCAGGCCTATGCCACCATAGTTTTTTGTCGATGAGTTCCGCAGGCCAAATGTCTGCTGGATTATATTGCGAGCGATGATGATTTCTGAAGATCGATTGGCAATAAACGATTTCCACCGACAAGGATGATTTGAAATCCAAGCTAGCACCACAGTTGAATCAGCTCAGCCAGTAATTTATGCATTTTTGATGTTACAAAATTTTCGAACTCAAGTTGTGAAAAAATGTTTCTGAACAAAAAAAGTTTGTCAAGAAAAAATAATGTTTTAAATTAAAGATAAAATTAAATTGTTCAGTGCGGTTCTCAACAGTGTGTTAAGTTTGGAACAAATTGTTAAATATTGAAATTGTTTATGGAAAATTAATATTTTTTTCTCTAACAATTGTTTGGCGTGTCGATTTCCTTTGAATCGATAGCCTTTGGAAGTGAATTATTTCTTTGGCCAGCAGCCACTTGCAAATCTCGAGAGATACGGACGGACAGCTACCGATTTACCAGTGCAAGTAAGAACTGGCGGTCGTGTCCAGCTTCACGAACTGTTGAAAGAGATTCTTCGGATTGCTGGCCACCAGTTTGCATGCGCATAAAATAGACGGGCAGTGTGATCTTTTTGCTGAAGCTCCCTCCTCGAAAACGTCGAGTTTGCTGCAGTCTGGGCTGCTGGTGTGTTAACTGGTAGCTTCCTCCTCGGCTACATCGGTCAGTACTAGCACATGTGGAAAAAATTGCCCGATCTCACAGGCGGTGTAATCCAGATTGCGTTTGTTTCATTCTCGCCACCACATTGTTGAAAGTTATTGCCAGCGAATACAGTTCCAGCGGAATGCAGCCGCTGTGTCGCATCGAGCACATTGGCGATCTAGAGATCGGATTTAATTAAAAAATAAAGTGCAATGGATTCTGTTTCTGGATTCACACGAGCATGAATTAATGCAATTGAAATATTTAAAAGTTTATCGGAGAACTTGAAGAAATGTATGTAATCCGTTGGAATTAAATGATAAAGCAGTAGTGTGAGTAGCAGTGTGGGTTGACTGGGCTGATTGCCTTGGCCACCTCGTGCAGAACCAGCTCCAGCGCATGCTGAAAATGCGGCAGTGAGCGACACGATTGCGCAATCTCACAAGCGTTGTAGCCCAGAATGGGCTTGATCTACTTGTGCTCGAGCAGACAAAAGGCCAACGCGTTACTGGGGCAGTAAATCGTCACCACATTCTCGCCGCCACATCATTGACGACGAGTATCGCCAGCGGATAGAGTTGCAGCGGAATGCAGCTGCGGGCGCTGTGTCTCAAACAACACTTTGGAAATTTAGAGCGACATAGCGGTAAGTCATTGCGCATGCCATGCTCCACGAATTCAGTAAGTGACAGTCGCGCAGTAGACAAATAAATTTAACTAATTAATTACAATTTTCTAAATTTTATATTTTTGTTAAACCAAACTCAAATTAAATAAATTATTGTTATGCTTTAACATAAAAATACGTTTTTTATTTGCAATGTGTACAGTAGTTTCTTGTTAATTCGTAAGGATCAGATATTTGACCAGCTACCACTTGTTGTATAAGTAGGTAGCTGGCAGATGTCTCCAGCTACCTAACCCGGACTTAAAGCATAAATGGCAAATGATTCTGCGGCATATGTAATGATATTACATGAGCACGAATTACAGCAAAAATTCATTAATTAATGCAAAACAAATGATTTTTTCACACAAAGAATTACATTCCGACACGGCAATGCATTCGTAGAAAAGTGTCAAAATCTGTCAAAAAATCCGTTCCGACGGAACTTGTGATGCCATAAATCCGAACTTCGATTCGGATCATACACGGATAGAAAAGATTTATTTGAATATGTTTGAATGTAATTAAAAAGTAATACGAAATTACCATACATGTATTAGGAATGAAGTGTAATTAAATTATAATCGAAATTGAATTTATTTTTGTTTACGTGGAAACATTATTATATTGTCCAGCAGAATCTGTCTAATTTATCATAAATGTTACAATACCAACATAAAATTTTAATTGCATTTGAATAAACTATTTCTTGGCAATTTACTTGGTTAAAACTATGTTTCAAATCTAAATATAACTAAATATGTTCGCAACGCTCGTCTAATTCGATAATTTATCGACTGACGAAGTTGGCAACGTTGTGCAGCATTTGCTATTTATCTTTTGCCATCGTTTGAACATATTTATGTTTAAAAACAAACAAAAAAGAAATTGGATTTAAATAAAAGTATTCTTGCAATATTCTTCTTGTATTCGAAGTTAATACTCGGTGATCGGCATTTTCTGCGTCAGTGTTCGCGTCAGTAATAATTTTGTTATTTGTAAATTAAATAAATATACAAATTGTGTTACAAAAAGTACAAATAGTAACAGAGTATAATATATAATTTAATAGTGCAGTATATAATTTCCGAAACTAAAGAGAAAAAAACCACAAATAAAAATCAATGTTTCGATTTTCAAACAAAATTCGGTATGTTTTTTTACAAAATCCTCCGTGAATTCCTTGCCTACGCTATGTGCTGTACTGAGACCAACTATAACTGCACCAAATATAAAGCGAGCCTGTATCGTCAGGTTTAGCGTCTGCTGGTGCAATTGTGCATTCATTGATGCTGCCACTTGTACTTAAAGTTTTAAACCAATTATGTATTTATGCATTACAAAATTTGTATATGAATTCAATTATTATAAATTCGTACTGTGCTTGTTTAAAGATTTTTAATAAAAATTAATAAAAAAAACATTTTATTTTGTTTTCAGGATTTTTTTTCAAAAATATTTAAATATGTTTCTATGCAAACATACTACTTTTTGTACTGAAACAACTGATATGTTTCACTGGAAACATATTTATATTCAGGTCGTTCAAAATCATGTTTTATTTTGAACATATTTATGTTTCGGTTCAAATATTTATTTTATTTGGATGTAGTAAATATTGTTTTTTTTCCATTAGAACGTACTCCATTTTAAGGGGCAAAATAAAAATGTTTCCGGGATATTATAATGTAAGTCGGAGCTTATTACAACACTGTTCAAGTCTCAATACAAGCGTGTTTACAAATGATTTATCAGTCAATTATATATTATGTTTACATAAAATTCCAAACAAACATGTAAATGACTGCAAAATTATGTTTGGGAGGACCCTTTTTTTGCAGCGTGTGTTTACGTAGAACGTAAACACAATGTGTACGAACACGCCCGCCAGACCCACTCGTTGCAGCAATACTCACTGCAATGAGTTTTTGACGTTTTTGAGTGCAAATCGTCACTCGCTACGTTTTCTTCCAAACGATCGCAAGTAAACCCACCCGTCTCCGAGACATCGTACTTTAAAGTTAATAAATAACATTTAAACTCACCTGTCACCGCGACATATCGGTCACCGCGACAAATAATACAAACAATTAATAAACACAAATCTACATTCAACATTCAACTATCAACACAATCACAACAACAACACCAAGGAACAAACCACTTCAACTGAAGACAGGAATTTCAACAAACACAACACCCTCCCATCACTTCAAACAGTCAAATCACAACTCGGGCAATATGGTAAATCTTTGTTATTCAAATCCGTCAAATTGCCTACCCGTTCACCACCCGAACAGCGTGTATGATAGATAAATCTGAATCCGAATGAAAATATCCGCTACGACGGGGCTCATGATTGCCCTGAATATCTTCATATCAAGAAAGAAAAAATTTGTTTTATGAATTCAACAATGTCTTCATAAAAAAATGAAAAAATTTTCTCCTGCGGAGTTTTTCAACACTAACTCAACTATTTCAACATATAGATAACGGTTATTATCTTTTCAATTTGAATTTCTTTCATTAATTATAATTTAAATCACCCCATTTTATTTCAACCAATCAGCATCAAGCACAAATTAATTCCATCAATTTTTCAAAAAAATACAAAAATTGTTTTTTTTTTAAATTAAATTATTATTTTTATACCCTACACCTATGAGGTACAGGGTATATTAACTTTGTGCATATATTGTAACGCCCCTTAGGAGGCGTGTCCGGTATGGAAAAGTATATATATTCTTGATCAGCATCACTACCCGAGTCCGTTTAGCCATGTCCGTCTGTCTGTCTGTCTGTCCGTCTTGCTGTCTTGCTGTCCGAATACAGAATAACTTTAGAAATACTGATCAGAATGCGATATTTCGTATTATTATATTTTAGCCAAAAGTAGGAACTGAGTTTGAAAATGAGCTAAATCGGTCAACGGACACGCCCACCTCCCATACAAGTCACTTTTATATAACTCTTTAGGAACTAATAACCCGAAAAGTATTCAAGATATAGGTATAAAATTTAAAACGTATTGTTATAATTCACCTAAAAATGTGTGGTCCAAAAATGGGCGTGATCCGCCCACTTTTTTTTTATTATTTCCCGGGTTTTCATAGTGAAAATTTGATTCGTAAATTATTAAAATGAAATCTATGAATTATTAGCCTTTCAAAATTTTAAATATAGACGTTGTCCGCCCAATTATATGTTTCTGTTTTTCTTTATTAGTTTGTTATACTTTTATACAAATTTTTTAATTTATGGGGATATAAGACGTAAATTTCTGATATGTGAATAATATTCTGAGGGTGGAGAGGTTCAGCATACTTAATTAAAATCTTTAAAATTAAGGACTGCAATTAAATATCCCACATTAATATCCCCACCAAAGGTGTAGGGTATTCCATAGTCGGGCCCGACCGACTATAAAAATCCGCCCCATGTAACCGAACTTACCCATGTGACCTAACTTTCCCAACTCGTTTTTCAATAAAAAAAACAGAAAAGAATAGACATAAAAATCTTATACATGCATGTTGTCGTCGTTCAATGAAAAGTCACTAAGTCCAAAAATTTAGTATTGAGATAAATACTTTCAAAGATATAAATTACCGTAACAAATCAGAATATTTTTCAATTAAAATAGTGCTAAGCTTGTAGTATAGACAACACATTCCGCAACAAAATGCAAAAATAAAAATAGTTTGGACAAAACACATGACCGATATTGGCTTCTTTTCTTTATCGCCCAGTCAAAAATCACTAAGTCCCATATAAACTGTAACAAGATGAAAGAAGTGCATAATATCTATATCATTTAATCAAATAATCGTTAAAATCCGACCAGTTTGGTGGACTCGGCACCGTTTTATTTGGATTTCTTCGATTGCCGTTCAGTGAAAAATCACTAAGTCCCATATAAACAGTAACAGTGCTCCAGTTCATTCAAATAATTGTATCTGATTTCAGTTTAAATTAGAGATGAAATGCATAATATCTCTCATTTAATCCAAAAATCGTTGAAATCCGACCATTTTTATACCCTACACTAAAAGTGAAAGGGTATATTCAGTTTGGTACGCCGTTTGTAACACCCAGAAGGAAGCATCTCCGGTATGGAAAAGTATATATATTCTTGATCAGCATGACCTCCTGAGTCGATTTAGCGATGTCCGTCTGTCTGTCCGTCTGTCTGTTGAAATCACTACTACTTAAACAATTGAAAAGTTAGATAAATCAAACTCATAATTTAGATTACTTATATACATACGCTGTATGTGCGAAATCGGTCAATTGTGACCAGTGATCTGACCATTTATATTGAAATACCTCATACTAAATTTACATCTACAGATCAATTTTACTGTATACGTGCTTAGGTAAACTTTTTTGGTCAAATATATATTGAAATCATGCTCAAATACATGGAAATAATTTTTTCCGACGATACGACTTGTGGGTCCCAAAAAAAAAAAAATCGAAATTCGGTACACCTACCCATTTGTAAATATGGGTATCAAATGAATGGAATTTCTTCAGCGATTGAAAGTTTGTAGTTATTTTCAGGATTCGTATACACTGATGACCTATATACCACTTTGAATGGTAACCACACATATGTGTAGGGTATTTATAGTCGGCTTAGACCGACTATAATTTTGATAATCCTAACTATCATAATAACACCAAATTTAAAATTTTCCATGTGATCTAACCTTCCCAACTGGTTATGGATTCAGTACGGTTTTATTCACATTTCGACGATTGCCGTTAAGTGAAAAATCACGAAGACTTTTATAAACTTGACTTATTTTTTACGCCGCGGTTTAATAGGCCCATTTTTAAGGTCTAATTGTGGACCGAATTTTTAAATATTTGAAGATAGAGATTTTTCATTTTTAATATTATCGGTTTGGTAAGATATAGGACTACGAGGACTTTTCCAACGTAAAGATGAGTTCGTTTTTATTATAGTGGCATACTTATCTCGATATTTTCCAAAAATGGACTTAACGATTTTTCACTGAACGACGAAGATATATTCTTCACTTATTACATACAAGTGCCTTATAACACATATGAGCATCATAATATCATATAATTAAGATTATAACAACAAATTATTTTGAAGAAATTGTGATTTTTTTAACATTTAAGGCGAATTTTGATATTTAAAGTGATCCTTAATTTTTGATATTAGGGGCACATACACTGACTCCATAAAGTCTCCGTACAGATACGAAAAATTTACATATCTCACTAAATAATCATGTTAAGAGTTTTAAGTTAGATAAATTATATTTTGTTACGAAGGCGCACTTATAAGGATATAGTTTTATTACAAAACATAAATATATTAATTTAAATATAGGAAGAATAATTCAATTAATTCGATTGATACAAAAAGTAAACCAAAAAAGTTTCCGTACAGTATAGTTTATACAGTAAAAAATATTTTTACTATAAGAAAATATGCACATTAATATGCAGTTAGTCCTCCTTTATTCATAACTCTTTGATTTAATCGGTTCTTCATGGAATTAACCAGCTTAATTGTTGTTTCTGACTCGATCTTTTCCCACTCCTCAATTAGTACCGCCTTAAGCTGATTTTGGTTGGTTATGTTGTCCTGTCGATTTTTTTTTCTAAGTGGTCTCACAAATGTTTCATTGGGTTGAGATCCGAGAACTCAATGGGATGCTTTAACTGATTTGGGACGTTGTAGAGCAACCATTCCGTCACCACTCCAGAAGTGTGTTTAGGATCATTGTCCTGCTGGTAATGGTAAAAAGGCCCTATACCCAATTTATTGAAAATAAATTGTATATTTTCCATTAAAATATTTATATATGCAAATGTATCTATTCTGGTATCTATGAAAACAAGATTGCCTACTCCGGATGAGGCCATACATCTCTATACCATCAATTACTGCCCCCGTACATGGTCAAATTCTTTGATTTCATTTCAGTGTTAGGTTTTCTCTACACTATTTGTATGGAGAAAGCTGAAATTATTAGTGTAACAGTGAAATTATTAGTATAAAGAAAGTCTAACACTGAAATGAATCCGAAAAATTGACCCCAACCATCAAGCACGGAGCCAGTAATTGATGGTATAGCGATGTATGTCCTGATCCGGAGTAGGTAATATTGTTTTCATAGATAATAGAATGAATAAATTTGAGTATTTAAATTTTTTAAAGGAATCTATATTATTTCTTTTTTAAATATGAAATAAACTAAATGTAAATTTTGTATGCATTGTTAAAAACATAACGTTAATGCTTCCACCTTCGTTAGATGAATCTAATTCCGTCTTATAATTTCTTTTTAACTAAACTGCCCTACAATAATTTTGGTGTAGTAAAAGTTTCAACAAATATTGAATACATTTATGGCACTGATTCTGAAAATGGTATAAGTTTTTAAAATTTGGCTCTAGTTTTCAAAATATAGCCCATTTTTTAATAAACCATTATTTTGGACTTCCTGTATTTTTAAAAATTCAACAAAAGAAAATTCTGAAAGTTACTTTTCGATATTAGACCCATAACACCTTGCGCTACAATAAACAAATTTGCTTTTATGCGTGAAAAATTTTATTTGCGAAATAGAGGCAAAATAAATTATATTTTTTTCAAAAGTGAAATATTGTATGAATAAAAGACTATTAGAAAAAATAATTTCTATACATTGTTATGTAGCGTCATATATCCCCTTTTAACCCCAGTTACGACTCTTGGTTAAAAAGTTATAAATACTAAATTAAATAAAAGCAACATTTTTTTTTACTTATTAAATTTAAATTTTCTGATATTGTAAATTTTGCATATTTAAATTTAACAAGTATACATTTTTTTTTACTTTATTTAATATAGCATTTTTAATGAACATTTGAGAATATCGGTTCATAATTTATGAGATACGAACATTCCAATAATTTACACTAAAATATCTCAAAACTTATTTGTTCACATAACGCCCTTCTTGCACCCACTCTTCAATTACTTATTTCACTTAAGATATTTTTTATTTTTTTTTATTTATTAATTTATTAATTTAGTGCTTATTTATATATTTTATAAAAAATAACTATTAGACGAAAGTGACATAATTTTAAACAAATTTATAATTTTCAAAGTCAAGTGACATGAAATTTTAATTCAGATAACCATTTTTTTAAATTGTTATTCAATTACAATCCAAAGTCAAATGATTTGTTTCTAAATTAATGAAATGTCGCAAACAAAACAAAATCAACCATATTTTCGATACATCAATTATTGTATATAATTAAGAACTGTAACTTATTTTAAAAAACTTAAAGTTATACATTAAAAATGTTAAAGCATTTTCATAAAAAAGTTTAATTAAGGGCCTCTTTCTCTATTTGAAAACGAAAGACTATTAGACGAAAGTGACGTAATTATACACTACACTAAGAGTATATTCAGTTTGGTACGCCGTTTGTAACACCCAGAAGGAAGCATCTCCAGTATGGAAAAGTATATATATTCATGATCAGCATGGCCTCCTGAGTCGATTTAGCGATGTCCGTCTGTCTGTTGAAATCCCTACTACTTAAACAGTTGTAGAGTTAGATAAATTAAACTCATAACTTAGATTACTTATATACCTACGCTGTATTGGGTAGATCGATCTATTGTGATCTGACCATATATATTCAAATACCTCATATTAAATTTACATCTACTGATCAATTTTACTGTATACGTGCTTATGTAAACTTTTTTGGTCTAATATATATTGAAGTCATGCTCAAATATATGAAAATAATGTTTTCCACAGATACGACTTGTGGTTCCCAAAAATCGAAATTCAGTACACCTACCCATTTGTAAATATGGGTATCAAATGAATGGAAATTCTTCAGCGATTGAAAGTTTGTTGTTAATTTCAGGATTCGTATACCCTGGTGACCTATATACCACTTTGAGTGGTAACCACACATATGTGTACAAGGTCAAAAATTCTGGATCATTTTTTCAACCTGTTTCAATTTTTTTTTGGTTTAAAAACGATTTTTAAACATTTAAATCTATGTATTTCAAACTTTCAACTTTAAAATTGAATTTCTTAACTTTAATATATATTTTTTATATTTTACTAGTCCATAAATTTAAACTTTCAAGTTGGAAATCCATTTACATTTAAATGTCAAACCTTTTGGTTTAAAATTATTTACTTTCCAAGTTGAAAACTTTAAATTTTTAACCATCTTGGTTGATTTTTATTTAACTGAATGGTTGAAAAATTTAGGAATTTTAAATGTTCAAACGTTTTGGTTTAAATTATGGAACATTCAAGTTGAAAACTTCAAATTTTAAAACATCTTGGTTGATTTTTATTTACCTGGATAGTTGAAAATTTTATGCATTGGAAAATTTCAACTTTCAAGATGAATTGCTTAATTTTAACATATATATTTTATACTTTACTGGACCATCAATTTAAACTTTGAAGTTGAAAACCCATTTAGATTTAAATGTTCAACTTTTTGGTTTAAATTATGTACATTTAAGTTGTAATTTATCATTCACTATTAGTGCTATATAAACAAACTACCGTCGAAAAGGACGTTTCGAATTATGTAGCGAGCATACGAGTGAATGTTACTGATATGGTGACAACGAATTTTGTTGAGTATCGCAGTTCGAATCTCGGCCAGGGTGATATTTATTTTTTTCCCTTTTTATTATTTTAAATTTATTATTTTTAAATTATTGTTTAAGAATTATAAAAAAATCAATAGATAGGAAATAATGAAAGAATAAAAGAAAATTATCACCCCGGCCACGATTCGAACCAGCGATACTCAACTAAATTCGTTCTCACCATATCAGTAACATTCACTTTTATGCACGCTATACAATTCGAAATGTCCTTTTCGACGGAAGTTTGTTTATATAGAACTAATAGTGAATGATGATAGATCATGACTGTTCTTCAAATAAGTTATTGGTTGTGCAGAATTCTCGAAGTAGCGGACAAACAAGCTGTGGTGGTGATGCAAATAAAAATATAAATGGTAAAATATAAAATAAATATCAATCGAAAGCGACGAGAAAAATAAAATGAAAAAAATGTATACAAAAATTAAATAACAACAAAAATTAAAATAAAATAATATATATGAATTTATGAAATAGTATGCATTTTTTTTTACTAAAAAATGAAAAACATTGAGAATGAGTTTTCAACTTCATAGTTGATATTTTTTTCTAATGCAGTTGAAAAATAATCTACGTGGTTGAATATCCTAACCATATTGTTTAATTTTGGATACGCATACAATTTTTCAACCTAATAGTTAATAAATGTAAACTATTTAGGACAGAATTTCGTTTAAATAAACTTCATAGTTGATATTTTTACTAATGCAGTTGAAAAATAATCTACTTGGTTGAATGTCCCAACAATACGGTTTAGTTTTGGACTCGCGTACAATTTTTCAACATAATAGTTTATAAATGTAACTCAAAGGTTTATTATGTTCAACATGCTCCTATACTTTTTAAACTTTTTAGTTAAACATTTTTATGTAAATTCTTATATACTTAAAATCAACTTTAAAAGTTAAAAAAACCAACTCGTTTCGGTTAGGATAAATATGCAAACTTAAAAAGTTGAAAAAATGAACCTAGATTTTTGACCGTGTAGGGTCGGCTTAGACCGACTATAATTTTGACAATCTTAACTATCATAATAACACCTACTATAAAATGTCCCATGTGATCTAACCTTCCCAACTGGTTTTGTTTTCATTTATATATTAGTACAATAAGAAGTGATTATTTTATAGTTCAACAATATTAAAATTACGTAGATAATCAAAAGGTCAGTTTATAAAAAAGTTAAAAATAAAAAAAAAAAAAAATTTAAGAATAATGTAAACATTGTACTCATATTTTAACATATTTAAAGAGAAATTAGATGTGTGGTTACTTATAAATAGTAGATTTAAGATGTTAATAGATTAATGTTCTGAAAAATGTATTAGTATATAATACCTAAATCTACATGTTCTGTTTATATTTTAAATACTAAGTGGTAATAAGTTCCAGAGTCGAATTGCGTTAATGAAAAATAGTATTTGCGATTGTATATAGTTAAATTTTGTCAAAATTTAATTGAGGCTTCTATTTGAAACGCTAAGACGTACCTTATCAGAAATATATGATGGAGTTTTGGAATATAACAACTTTTGCAGAAATATGCAGTTTCTTATATTCAGATAGTTTTTAATGCTACAATTTAAAAACATATCGCGTCACATTATTAAAATCTCCTCTTAGGAGGTCAGTAGAAATAGCTTTTAAAGTTTAGTTTATGGGACGTGCCACTCCGCTTTGTCCAATCTATCCATAGTGGCTATATAAACGAATCCTCATTATTAAAATACAAATCCCATTGGTGGTGCACTTAATGCATTCTCATACAAAACATAAAATTCGATTTTTCCGATTTTCCTTGGGAGTTTTCCGAACTCCCAGTATTGAGACGAATAAAACAATCATTCAAATCAGTCGATCTGTTCTCATGTTTTTGCGGCAAGTAATTTTTATATACATAGATAGATATATATATATATATATATATATATATATATATATATATATATATATATATATATATATATATATATCTATAAATTTCATTGTTTTTACGGAAAAATAAAAAAATATTTATATTTTTATTGCGTTTTTTGGCTTGTTTGTGGAACCGGAACTTGAATTGGAATCGTTATTTTATTTTTTATAGAACCGGAACCGGAACTGAAACCGACTTAAAAAATAATTTAAGAACCGGAACCGGTACCGGAACCATTTTTTTTATTTTTTTATAGAACCTGAACTGGAATCGCAGAGAATAGAATTTTGGTTCCTAGCCCTGATTTGTATACAGACCAACGAAGAACACTTTTTAACAACTATTCTGAATGAAAATTTTGTAAAACAAATACATAAAATAGTATTCTTGAAAAACTAGATTTTGTTTTTATAATAAATTGTATTTTGAGGAATTTCAGAATTTTGAGAACACTACAAGGAGTGATCCGCAAGCAAAACGGTAAGTGCGAGATATACATAGTGTATGAAGAAATTGTTTACTACACTATGATACATTCAAATATTAAAAAAAGATAAACAAAATATTAGATAAAAATTTCGAGAAAAACGAGGTTTTATAAAAAAATAGTTTAAATAAAATTTTTATTTTTTTAATTTGATGAGAAAAATCTTCTAGCGCACCACATAAAATGCCAATATTAAAATTTTCCTGGAAACTATGATCGATTATCTTTAAAATGAATGTAATATTTTGCTCTGGGCTATACATTGTAAAAGTTACAATTAAGTATACGGTTGTATACATTTTTGTAAAGTACATTTTGAAAACACCCTGTATATCATTGGGTGTTCCAAATATACCCTAACTCTAGAACGATTTTTTTCGTGAAATGAACCAAGGAACGAGTCCTTAAAATATTTGCACTCCAAAGTGGACCACCCTGTATATACCTCCTCTATTAAAAATTATATAAAAAACGAGTTGGGAAAGTTAGGTCATATGGGTAAGTTCGGTCACATGGGGCGGATTTTTATAGTCGGTCGGGCCCGACTATGGAATACCCTACACCTTTGGTGGGGATATTAATGTGGGATATTTAATTGCATACCTTAATTTTAAAGATTTTAATTAAGTATGCTGAACCTCCCCACCCTCAGAATATTATTCACATATCAGAAATTTACGCCTTATATCCCCATAAATTAAAAAATTTATATAAAAGTATAAAAAACTAATAAAAAAAAACAGAAACATATAATTGGGCGGACAACGTCCAATTATATGTTTCTGTTTTTGATTTTAATAATTTACGAATCAAATTTGTACTATGAAAACCCGGGAAATAATAAAAAAAAGTGGGCGGATCACGCCCATTTTTGAGTTTTAAATTTTATACCTATATCTTGAATACTTTTCGGGTTATTAGTTCCTAAAGAGTTATATAAAAGTGACTAACTCCTAAAGAGTTATATAAAAGTGACCGTTGACCGATTTGGCTCATTTTCAAACTCATTTCCTACTTTTGGCTAAAATATAATAATACGAAATTTTATCGCATTCTGATCAGTATTTCTCAAGTTATTCTGTATTCGGACAGCAAGACGGACATACAGATAGACGGACATGGCTAAACGGACTCGGGTAGTGATGCTGATCAAGAATATATATACTTTTCCATACCGCACACGCCTCCTAAGGGGCGTTACAATATATGCACAAATATATATACCCTGTACCTCATAGGTGTAGGGTATAAAGATACATTAGATACAAGCCGCGGCTCAAACGTAGCGAAAAGTTGTATTATGTCCAAATTTCGTTTGGGACACACAGAGAAATAATATGGTTGCGACATGATCGCGACAACCATGCTATGATCTTTACAATCCTACATGGTTGTCACAATCAAAGTATAGTATTTTCAATTTTATTTCATCAATAATAAGGTCGCTAAAATCATATTATAGTAGACAATTTATTATAATATGATTGTATTTCTGAAAAACCAAAATATGGTTGATAAGAATCATGTTATTATTAAGATAAAGACTGCCATGAACAAAGTATGGGCAATACCAATCATATTTTTTTTTACAGATTAACCAACACTCAGGATGCCCCCTATTTATGCAAAGCACAGTGTTGATCGTAGGAAAGGATTAGGGTTAGAGGAAGGGAGGAAAGATGAGGTAGTGTCGGTGAATATTTGTTTTGAATTTACCAATATCAAATTGTTCCACAAACGAATCGTGCGACTGAAGAACGAATTCTCTCTATAATGCGTGGTTCTGTTGAGAGCCGAGTGGACTACGAAGGGGTGGGCTTGGTTCGATGCCCGAGTAGAACGAGAGAACACACGAGCTGGTGGAATCAGGCCATGTATATCCCTCGAACACTTACCATTGTAATACCTATAAAATAGGCTTACACAACCAACGGTCCTTCGGTGCTCAAGAGAGCCAATAGAGGATGAAATATTTTTATCGCCTATTAAATATATTGAACGTTGTTGGATTCGGTCCAGGAACTCCAAAGAAGATTTAGAAGCCCCTGCCCATATGTGCGAGTTGTATTCCATCTTAGGCCGAATATAGGTAGTGTAGACAGTGCGTAAGTCAGCAGGAGTGAAGTATGTCTTACACCGTTTCAGAAAACCGAGGCACTTGGCCGCTTCTTTCGACACATCAAATATGTGGTCAATCCAACGGAGATCATATTGAATTGATATGCCCAGAACGTCAAGAGAAGCTGACTGCGCAATATCCACAGCACCCATATTGAGGGGAGTGAGGGGTGAATCCATTCTTTTGTGAGATAACAGACAACATTGGGTCTTGCTTGCATTAAAATCATCTCTATTTGCAAGACCCCACTCGGAGATTGATTTAAGGTCATCGTTGAGTGTGTCATTCATAGTGCGTCTTTTACTCTCAATCTCCAAAGAGTTTGGGCGCTTGTTGAACGAATATGAATGACAAATGTTACTGTCATCTGCAAAGGAATGAATTGGGTTCTGGGTCAATGACAGAAGGTCATTGATAAGACCAGAAATAGGGATGGTGGATAGGACGGAACCCTGCGGAACTCCAGAATTGATGGAATGTTGTTCGGAGAACACACCATCCATCGCAGCTCGTATTGAACGACCCTGGAGAAAACTCGATATCCATAGAGTAAAAGATTCACCGACACCATATGCAATTAATTTTGAGACGAGGGCTTTATGCCACACTCGATCAAAAGCCTTGGAAATATCCAGAGCAACAACCTTACTTTACCCGAAAAAGTGAACACAATTATTCCACTTTTCAGAGAGGACCGCCATCAAGTCACCTGTGGATCCGGTCCTACGGAAACCATATTGTCGGTCACTAAGTAATTCGTTTCGCTCTAGATAGTTCACAAAGTGGAAGTTAATTACGCTTTCCATTACCTTGGAGAGCGCAGACCATATGGCAATGGGTCGATAATTGGCAGGGTTCGTAGCCTCGCCCTTTTTCGGAACTGGCTGGACATTGGTAACCTTCCAACAAGATGGAAAAACTCCTGTCGTGTAGGGGATGTTGAAAAGGTTACGCAACGGACAAGCCAGCGTTGACGCGCACTTCTTCAACACATGGGCAGATATGCCATCTGGCCCAGAGGCTTTGTTAATGTTGAGGTTTGCTAAAACCTTTTTAACTGCCCGAGTTCGAAAATGAATCTCCGGCATTGCAGAAGAAACAAAATCGACATCGGGCAGTGGTTGATTGGTATCTGGGAGCGTTGAATTATTTGAAAATAATTCTGCCAAGAGATTAGCTTTATCAACCGGGTCAGTGAAGGTCTAGCCATTCATAGTAAGAGTTGGAGTAGACGATGTCGTCTGATTCTTAACCCTTTTTACGAATGACAAGAAATTTTTAATACCTCTATGGTAGAGTAGGACCTTTTTACGCGCGTTTTGTTCGTGAAGAAACTTTTCGCGCGAGATCACGACATTACAGCGATTCCTAGCCTGTATGCGAAGTCTTTCTGTATCAGCATTCTTGTTAGAACGCCAATATTTAAAGGCTTCTTCTTTCGACCTGACTGCAATCCTGCAAGTCTCATTAAACCATGAGTGGTCCTTGGGTTTAATGTTTATTTTTTTAGAAGGTATGAAGGACCGCATACCTAATAAAATAATATTTTGTACCATTAAAGCCGCGGAATTTATGTCTCTGTCTGCGAAACACAATTTCCAATTAAAGTTGCGAAAAAATATCATTTAACGCAACCCAATTTGCTTTTTCGTAAAGCCATACAGTCCTCTTCGGGGCTTTAATCGAAGAGGCGCGTAAACTAGAATATGAAAACTCAGTACAGTGGTCGGAGTTACCAAGAGGTGCAAGGACTTTTACATCATATTTTTCATGATGTGAAGTCAGAAAAAGGTCTAGGAATTTTTGGCTTTGCCCACCTACGCGTGGGAGGTACGTCGGTTCCTTCACAAATTGAGTGAGTTGATTGCACTCTGCAAACAGCTCATCTTAACAACCCTCCTGTGTTGGAAGACCCGAGTGGCTCAACCAAGTGGCGTTGGCACAATAAATCGCCGTCAACAACAATTTCACTGCCTGGAAATTGCTCCAATATATTTGAGATCGAATCAGATAAGACATCCAGCTTATTACAGGTGGAAACCCTATCTAGATTCGGACTCCTACAAAGAAAGCACAAGTGCATGATGTGTGTTTGGATATTGAATTTAACCCAAATTGTATTAATTTCGCTATCCGACACACTATGTTGTTGCTGCAGTTGAAACACAACGTCACTCCGAATAAAAAGAGACCCCTATGGGCAGAAAATAATGGCACTAAGTGATACCCAGGTATTTGAAAATCTAGTGGATCTGTATCCTCACTAACCTGGGTTTCACTGTGTGCCATTATTTGTGGCCTATTGACGGACACATACGCATATATAGAGAAGAAATTTGTTCTCAGCCCACGAAAGTTGCAAAAATCTATGCGAAATTTTTGCGACATTTTTCCTACTGGGCAACTTCAAAACAGTCATACATACTACAAAAGCGCAGCAGTTGATACAAACAAATGAGAGCGTAAGTCAAGCCATGGTGAGTGTTAGGCCTTCACCACAGCATAGATCACGCACTCAGTGCAGCCTCAACTTTGAGCGCTAGTAGCGTGGAGTAGGATGAGGAAGGGAAGGGATACGAAACAAACCTGTACAAGTGCAGCAAAGAGCATAGAAAAGCCCTTTGCGTTGGCAATTGCAAAAAAAAAACGTTGAGTGCAGCAACTCAACAGGCAGCGCGAAACCGGTTCTATTGTGTTGTTATTTTATTGTTCTATTTATTTGGTTGGTATTTATTAAAATGTAATTTTGTTTTAATTTGTTTAATTTAATTTGTGTTTTATTTTAGTTTTGTTTTTATTGTTATTTTATGTTATGTTTAAACACAATTTTACGCGAAATTAGACTTAACAGCGACGGACGGAACACACTTAAAAGACATGAAGACGACACGTCCGTCCCTCATGGCAGCATTGACACAATACCAGTCATATCATGATATAGACTGATCATAATATAATAATTATTATTTACAACCATATAATTCTCACTTAATGGCATTTTTTATTCTCTCTAACTCACTTTGATGTTGGCTATGGCAATGTGCAGTCGAGTTTTTTTTTTGTCGTGACAAAATTTCAGTGATTAATTGTGTGCTCGCGTTGTGAACTTCATGACGGTGACGCTGTACTTAACACGAAAATTATTGTGCACGATAAAACTCGAACGATGCTGTCCAGCAATTGCAAGCAGAGCTTCGCACAGAGTACAGCTTCACGGAGTTTGCAAAATTGTGTCTTTTATTTTAAAATATATACTTATAAAAATATATACTTATAAAAAATGTCGATAAAATAATCATTAATTAAACATGTCTCTTTTTTATTTATAATTTCTTTTCAATTCGCTTTTCAGGAATTTAGGATAATCATAATATATTAATATGATCACTGGTCACGTAGGACCATAGTATGGTTGTATGGAATCGAAATTCGATTACTGACAACCTTAGTATGGCTGTGTGGAATCATACTATATAGACGGACAACCATACTATGGTCACTAACAACCATACTATGGTCACTCACAACAATACTATGGTCATTGACAACCATAGTATGGTCACTGACAACCACAGTATGGTTGGATCATATTAGACAAATTATATGAATTCCTACAACCATAACCCGCAATCATAGTATGATGCCCTTCAAATATGATCACCACAATCATGTTTTTTCTCTGCGTGGATATATTATGCTACATATATATATTTTTTTATTCGGATATTAGGAAGAGATTGTATTAAAATTGTAGCGATATCTTGCAAGCCGTAGCAATAGTGATGACTAGAACGACATAAAACGTGCGCGTATCATCGGTATTTCTGATGTTTTTATTACTTTGGTCACATGTAGCAAATCGACGGATCAACTTATGAACTCAAAAATGGTTAGGATTTATTAATTTAACTATTCCTAACAATATTCAATTAAAATGTAAAATATCAAAAACAACAAATTATTTTTAAGGTTAAAAGTTTTCTGGATTCACATACTATTAAAATAATATAAATAATATCTGATGGCCGCTAAGATTGACACATCGACAAAATAATTAACGATTTGTAATCGTGACGAAATTATCTTTTGAGTACCCATATGTAATTGTAAGTAGGTGTACCGGTTTTTGATTTTTCAAGGTAACCGGGGGTTCGAGCGACATTTTTTAATTTTGTTATTATACACTACACTACGAGTGTAGGGTACGCCGTTTGGTACGCCGTTTGGTACGCCGTTTGTAACACCCTGAAAAAAGCATCTCCGGTATGGAAAAGTATATATATTCTTGATCAGCATGACCTCCTGAGTCGATTTAGCGATGTCTGTCTGTCCGTCTGTCTGTCTATCCTTCTGTATGTCTGTTGAAATCACGATTACGGAAAAAATTGAAGAGCAATTAAACTTTTGATTTAGATTATCTAATTATCTAAGCTGTCTGAACAAGAAAATTGGCACGATCGGTCTATTGTTACCAGAGAACTGACCACTTATGTTCAAATATTTCATATAAAATGTACATCTACAATCAATTTTACTGTATACGTGCTTAGGTAAACTTTTTTGGTCAAATATATATTGACATTATGCTCAAATACATAAAAATAATTTTTTCCTACGAAACGACTTGTGGTTTCAAAAAAAACAAATCGAAATTCGGTACACCTACCCATTTGTAAATATGGGTATCAAATGAAAGAAAATTCTTCAGGGATGGAAAGTTTGTAGTTATTTTCAGGATTCGTGACCTATATACCACTTTGAATGGTAACCACACATATGTGTAGGGTATTTATAGTCGACTTAGAGCGACTATAATTTTGATAATCATAATAACACCTACTTTAAAATTTTCCATGTGATCTAACCTTCCCAACTGGTTGTTATTTTGCGAAAATAAAAGAGGTGGCAATTTTTTTTCTAAGTGGCCAGTAAAGTGAACTTCTCCCGAAATTTTAAGCACTCAGGGCAATCATGAGCCCCGTCGCACATTGGGGCAGCTTGTACCTAAAGTTGGCGAAAACCTTAAAAGTCAAATTGACCTTAGACACTGTTTTTTTTTATCACTGTGCGTCGTAGTAGGAGACTCGTAGTTATCTATCATACGATCCGAATCGAATTCGGAAATATGACATCACAAGTTCCGTCGCAACGGTTTTTTTGACAGATTTTTTACGCTATTTCTACGAATGCGTTGTTGTGTCGGAATGTGATTTAGCTGAAGTTTATTTTATCGATACAGGCCCGGAAAACAGGCCTAAAAATTACAAAAAAGAAAAAAATAAACTCAAGGTCCCCCCGTAAATTTAAAAACCACTTTTTCTTCAAATTCACTTTTCTGAAATAACAGAATGGCAAATCCGAAAAACTTAAAACCCATGCGTACTCGTAAACAAGGACCCATAAATTTCTGAAGCCTAAAAAAAAATAAACAAGGAAACCTAATGTGATAAAAATGTTATCAAATTTATTTGTCAATTTTTTAAACAGTCAACATCTGCGAACGCATACAGCGCGATTTGCGCAATAATGTGATCAATGCCTTGGAGTGCTGCCGTGACGCAGAGTCCACTGTGCGACTGTGTCTGGCCGTAATCGACTGGTAAATCTGTAGCTGTCCGCGTATCACTCGAGAATTACAAATGGCAGTTGGTCTAAAATCTATTACACTTCTTGAAGGCTAATAATATAATAATAGTTTGGCACTACAGCCCTATAAGAACTTAGGCCGAGCTCTCTCACCATATTGAGCTGTGCGTGTTATATTTGTACTCAAAGTGGTGGGACCTACAGTTTATTGCCGAAACCGACCGGCGGGTGAGAGCTTTTCATAGGCAATGTTTTACTCTCGTAGGTTTGCCATTTACTGCCGAGAGGTAGCGCGGTATAGAAAAATGTTTCTATGTAAAGATGTTGTTAGCCCCAGTCCAGACTTGAACCGGCGACCTTTCGGTTCGCAGTCTAACGCACTAACCACTGAGCTACCGCGAATACGGGGCCAGTGATTACGAATTCGAAATTAAAATTTTAAAATTCAAAATTATCTGCAGAGCTCGATCAAGTATATTTATTCGCGTACGCATTCGTTTTGCAATGACTTCTAGTACATGTTGTCGATGTTTATTTATGAACTCTTCCAAGACTTCACGCATATCATTAAAAATTTAAATTATTTTATAGTAGCCATTTTTTAACACTCACTGAATTACTACCTAAAAAATCACCATGATATGTCAAAGTATTCTCAAAGAGAACTTTGTTTAATTTGCATTAAGATAATATTAATATAAAACCACTTACAAATATTAATGGTTGAAGTATATGGTGTAAGTATACTATTTAAGTACACAGACCAAAAGAGCTGGTTGTGTTTTTTTATATTTGGTCACCACTTGTATTTTATTATTACAAATTTAATATATGTGTATTTATTTGTATTCTAATATTCCTTCTTCACATTTAAATTTTCACCAACAGATAGTTTCTTAAAATTTACTTCACCATATCTTGTGACATTAAAAAACATATTCATTAATGTTCACGTTCATAAATATTTTTCACGCTTTTCGTTGTTGTTCAATAATTAGTAATATCATGAATTCTTTTGTATTTATTTATTACCTTAAAAACATAATAATTACATTAAAATTCTTGCATTTCTTGCAGTGTTAGTCTTGCACTTGCACTTGCTCTGGTTCTTGTATTTCTTATCTTGCTCATGTTCTTGCAAGAAATCTCGATCTTGTTCTCGCTTGGTTTTTATTTATTGTATTAGTAAAATAAATTTTATACATAAATTTTACACAAAAACCGAAATCAAAACCGAAACCGTAACTTGGAACCGGTATACCGAAACCGTAACCGAAACCGAAACGCGGAAAACCGAAACCGAAATCGAAACCGATATTCGTTAAGGTTTCAATCCTTGCTTTAAACAATTAAATGTTTAAAATTTTTTTTTGTTGGTAAATTTTCACTGATTTGACAGAAACAACTGATTTCGAATTTTCAAAGTTACGTTATATTGGCAACGCTGAGTTCAATTCCGAACGGATTCTATGATAGCTAAAAATTCGTAGCGGAGATTCGGATTAGGATTTTCGCTACTTTGGAACCAATAAAAATTGAAATTTTTTTTGTATTTTTTTTTTCTTATGGCGGGTCATGTTTAATATATAGTGCGAATTTATATTTTTTCAAAAAAAAATGTTAAACCCGCCGAAAAATACATCTAATTGTGAAATTATGTATAGGGGGCGTATACGTTAATGGAATGGAACTATTTTAACATGGTTAATACTTATAAAAAGTTTTAAATATATAGTTCTTTTAATTTTCTTCTTAAATTGTTCTCCGTGTACAAGCGGACGGACGCACATTATTTCAAATTGATGTATACAGGAATGATACTTTTTTAACATATTTTATACTTAAATACGTATTTACTAAAAATCCAAATCCGTCCTAACGTGTTTTTCGTATACAAGCGTACGGACGGACATTATGTGAAGTTGATGTATATTGGGCGTACCCGTTAAAAGAATGAAACTTATGGATTATATTTTATACTTACATACACGCTGAAAAAAAAAATGACTCTCCCAAACATAATTTTGTATGTTTGGAATTTTTTGTAAACATAATGTATATTTGACTGATAAATCATTTGTAAACAGGGTTGTATTGAGACTTGAACAGTGTTGTAATGAGCTCTGACTTACATTATAATATCCCGGAAACATTTTAATGTTGCCGCTGAAAATGGAGTATGTTCCAATGGAAACATAATAATTACTGCATCCAAATAAAATAAATATTTGAACCGAAACATAAATATGTTCAAAACAAAACATGATTTTGAACGACCTGAATATAAATATGTTTCCAGTGAAACATATCAGTTGTTTCAGTTTAAAAAGTAGTGTTTGCATAGAAACATATTTAAATATTTTTGGAAAGAAATCCTGAAAATAAAATAAAAATAAAATGTTTTTTTTTTTATTTATTTTTATTAAAAATCTTTAAACATGGACAGTGGGAATTTATAATAATTGAATTCATATACAAATTTTTAAATGCATAAGTAAATAATTGGTTTAAAACTGCAAGTACAAGTGACAGCATCAATGAATGCACAATTTCACCAGCACACGCTAAACTAGACGATCGAGGCTCGCTATATTTGGTACAGTTAAAGTTGATCTCAAGCACATAGCGTGCAAGGAATTAACGGAGGCTTTTTTTTTTAAATGCCAAATTCTCTTTGAAAATCGAGACACATATTTTTATTTGTGATTTTTTTCACATTAGTTTCAGAAATTATATACTGCACTATATTATACTCTGTTACTATTTGTACTTTTTGTAACACAATTTATATATTTATTTAATTTACAAATAACAAAATTATTATCGACGCGAACACGTTTTCTCAACGAACTATAAAAGGCACGTTCGCAGAAAATGCCGATCACCGAGTGCCAACTTCGTACACAAGAAGAATGTTGCAAGAATACACTTATATAAATCCAATTTCTTTTTTGTTTGTTTTTAAACATCAATATGTTCAAATGATGGCAAAAGATAGATAGAAAATGCTGCACAACGTTGCCAACTTCGTAAGTCGACAAATTATCGAATTAAGACGAGCGTTGCGAACATACGTTGTATTTACATTTTATTAGCATTTTCTGTGTTTCGAAACATAGTTTTAACCAAGTAAATTGCCAAGAAATAGTTTATTCCAATTCATTTAATATTTTATGTTGGTATTGTAACATATTTATGGTAAATTTGACAGATTCTGCTGCGATGTGTTCTTTGGCGGAATTCATACAATTTTAAAGGGGCCTTTTTCGTTGTTGGAAGATTCAAAGATTTCGTCGACGCGTCACGAAACGTATGCCCTCTCAATGCCATCAATTTTATAATTACTACAATCCTTTTGATGTTTATTGAAATTCTTTTTTGTTCGTTCTATTATTTGCTCCCATATAAATTCTGGAAAAATTTAAAGAAGTCGCAATCTTTGTTTGGAAAAACGAAGACCTTTTACAAATCAAAAATTCACATTTATTTTTCGTAAATATTATATTCAAATAATCGCCACACACTCGGAAAAAACTGTTATTAAACGGCGTTTACTCAGATTTATTTCACGATTGTTATAAAGGCCATTCCACACCAAATCGACCAGCGGTTGGAACTCACCTTCTTCGATTTCAATGAAATTTGGGCAGCTGATAAAGTTTATTGAGATATGCTTTGATCAATTTTTTTTTTTATTTATTCGACCTCTATTTTCAGAGATACAGTGCTTTAAAGTTACAAAAAATTGGCCAAAAATCACTTTTGTATGGTTGTTTATATTTAAATATCTCTTAAAGTAGAAATGCTAGAAACTTCGTTGATGGCTCGTTTTAAAGGTAGTAAAGAAAAATTAAGTTGTAAATTCAAATCTTTTTTAAGTTGTAGATTCAAATTCAAATCTTGATAATTTATGTGGCCGGCGTGCAATTTTTATTGTCGAAAAAAACATTTTTTTTTTCAATGCAAAATATAAATAAAAATTTAGAAAATTAATTTTTAAAATATGATACAATCAAAATACCATATTGAAATTTGGCATGAACATTTGTATTAAATCAACCAAAATTTGTGATTTTTTTCAGAATTTTAAAAAGGGTCCTTTTTAGGGACATCGATTTTGAAGTGCTAAGATAATGACTGCTACATTTTCAAGTTTGGATTGTTCTAAAAGCTTGTTTCATTAGCTTTAAAACGAGCCATCAAAGGAGTTTCGAGCATATCTACTTGAAGAGATATTGGAATACGAACAACCATACAAAAGTGATTTTTGGCCCATTTTTTGTAACTGTGAAGCACTGTATCTCTGGAAGTAGAGGTCGAAAAAAAAAATGGTCAATGCATATCTCAATAAGCTTTATCAGCTGCCTAAATATCATTGAAATCGAAATGGTAAAATCTCACAATTTTTTTTGGTCGATTTGGTGTGGAATCGACACTTTAAACTGTTAGTATTTGAGAATTTGTAAATAAGTGTAATTTAAAATTTTTAACGAAAAAAAATTCTAAGAAATCTGTGTATATTTATTGTCAAAAGTGATTGTGTGATTAGATTTTTTGCATAAAAACAAAAAGTTCATACTATCAATGAATTTGTTCATCATTTTGTCTTTACGACTCAACCATTTATGAATCGTTCATAAAACCGTAATGAAAAAGTTCATAATATTGATGAATGCATTCATAATATTTATGAAAAATTCATTATATTTATGAACTTTTAAAATATTTTAAAATAAAAATAAAACTATTTTCGTGTATTATTTTTTATACCCTACACTAAGAGTGAAAGGGTATATTCAGTTTGGTACGCCGTGTGTATCACCCAGAAGGAAGCATCTCCGGTATGGAAAAGTATATATATTCTTGATTAGCGATGTCCGTCTGTCTGTCTGTCCGTATGTCCCTCTGTCTGTCTGTTGAAATCACGATTACAGAAAAAGTAGAAGAGCTAAATCAATGAAACTTTAGATTACTTATACATCTAAGCTGTCTGAACAAGAAAATTGGCATGATCGGTCTATTGTAACCTGAGAACCGACCACTTATGTTCAAATATCTCATATAAAATGTATATCTACATATCAATTTTACTGTATACGTGCTTAGGTAAACTTTTTTTGGTAAAATATATATTGACTCATGCTCAAATACATGAAAATAATGGTTTCCGGCGAAACGACTTGTGGTTCAACAAAAAAAAAAACGAAATTCGGTACACCTACCCATTTGTAAATATGGGTATCAAATGAATGGAAATACTGCATCGATTGAAAGTATGTAGTTATTTTCGGGATTCGTATATCCTGGTGACCTATATACCACTTGTAATGATAACCACATATATGGGTAGGGTATTTATAGCCGGCTTAGACCGACTATAATTTTGATAATCCTAACTATCATAATAACACCTACTTTAAATTTTCCCATGTGATCTAACCTTCCCAACTGGTTTTATTTTATAATATTATTTTTTATTTTATTATTTTAATTTATTTATAATTTTAACTACTTACATTTTATTTTATATCTACTCTTACTGTTGCTGCCTATTGCTGCTGTTTGTTGTTGAAAGGATTTGCTCTATAAGTACAAAATGACATACGAATAACAAAAAACAAAGAACTGTATCTGCCATCATTGACTATCGATTCGTCGCGACAAGTAGTGAATATAATCACTGCCGGTCATGACACGTCAGTAAAATAAAAATATCTATTTATAGAATGGTCAAAATTAGCCAATTTAATATTAATTTTTTGTTTTTAAATAACACAAAATGAAAAAATAGATATGAAATTTTTAACTTTATCATCGAAAATAACTTGTAATAGGTTTTAATAATTGAAAAATTTGTAATAAGTTGGTTTGCTATCATAAGGTTAAGGAGGCCTGGGCCCCAAGTAAAGTGTGTGAATGCGTAAAGACGACCCTGCATATACTTGATCAGCATGACCGCCTGAGTCGATTTAGCGATGTCCGTCTGTCTGTCGGTCTGTTGAAATCACAATTACAAAAAAACAGGAAAAGCTAGATCAATCAAACTCCTAAATTAGATTACCTATATAACTTTTTAGTACGTATAGTACGTCCGATATGTGTCACATTGTTTCGCGTTCCCATTGAACGGTTCTTGTAATTTATACGTATTATTGACTATAAAGACATATCTCAGAGAATAATAAATAGAAGCTCACGTATGGCATATTTTGACGGTTGTGCATGATCTGTAGAACTAAATTCGAATGAAAAAAATTAAAGTAGACACTTTCTTCCTCTAATTGACACACAAACCATTCATATTCTTCGCAAATGTCGTTGTGGTATATTAACGAAGAAGAATTGTAGAATGAATGTCTGCATTTAAAAGTATGTTTGAAAAAAGTGGAGATTTTTGTGAATGACGTAACTATATAATCTTTTATTTGTAGATAATCTCAGAACTAACTACACCGCATCATGAAAGATTAATGATGATGAAATTGATATGCTTAAAAAAGAGACATTGCTTAAAAAATAAACTCTGGTATAAATAAAATATTTTAAAGTAAAAAGGTTAATAAAAAAAAATTACATTATTTTCACATGTATTCGCCTTAATGTATCATATAATACCAAAATATATTTTTATAGTACGCAAATAACTACCAAAACGTACGTTTCACGGCTTAAAAATTGAATTACAATAAATTTCTTTTTATGTTAATTATGTTTATTGGATATATAAAATAAGTTATCGACACATTTTAAGTATGCATCAAGATGGCGAAAATGGGTGTGAACTATCTTTGAAAAGTATATGTAAAAATCGGCGAATAAATTATTTATAGTCGGATCGAAATTTTGATAATTGAAGAAAATCGCGATGCGCGACCTCTAAACGTTTTTCGATTTGGTCAACATTTTTTGTAAATTACTTTTTTAATCTGCTTAAACTTTTTAAGGGGGGTGCCGTGGGAATTTCAAAAAAGTCGTTTTTTTGAACCACTCTAATGTACCCATATGAATTTCTATTTTATTTTGGAACCAAAAGTCGGTTCGCGGCAAAACATTATTTTCATATATTTGAAGACAAAGTCAATATATACTTGACCTAAAAAGTTCACTTAAGCCCGTATAATGTAAAATTCATCTGTATATGCAAATTTTATATGATGTATTTGAACATAAGTGGTCCGTCACATTAGACTGATCATACCCATTTTCATTGAAAGACACCGTAGGTATCTAAATTATAAGTTTTATTGCTCTAGATCTTCTAGTTTTCTTGTAATCGTGATTTTATCAGACAGTCAGCCAGACAGACATCGCTAAATCGACTCAGGTAATAATGCTGATCAAGAATATATAGGAGAGTCTGGGGTTAAGTGGGATACGTGTTGATCTTCTTCAAAAAAGTACATTTAAACTTTTTTTATTCTTTTCCATAGACTGATTCATGTTAAGTTTGCAAATTTCAAGTATACATGCCATTTGCAGATTGGCAGTTTACTGAATTTTTAATATTTAAATTCTTCGAAATTTCATTCAAGCAAATTGTACAAAATTCTTCTTCTTCTTCTGATAAGAATTTACCGATGTATTATTGTTGGTCCTGTTAAAGGTTCGCTTCGCTTCCTTTGAAATTTATAACTTATCCCAGGTGAGGTCAAAATATTGCTTTTGATTGGTTTTAGAATAGACTGAAGTTTTTTTTTTGTTTGGCTAAACCAATTAAATAATTCATGTAATAATAATAATAATAATATAATAGTTTGGCGCTACAGTCCTGTTTAGAACTTCGGCCGAGCTCTCTCACCATTTTGAGCTGTGCGTGTTATATTTGTACTCAAAGTGGTGGGACCTACAGTTTATTGCCGAAACCGACCGGCGGGTGAGAGCTTTTCATAGGCAATGTTTTACTCTCGTAGGTTTGCCATTTACTGCCGAGAGGTAGCGCGGTATAGAAAAATGTTTCTATGTAAAGTTGTTGTTAGCCCCAGTCCAGACTTGAACCGGCGACCTTTCGGCTCGCAGTCCAACGCACTAACCACTGAGCTACCGCGGCTACATTCACGTAAAAATATCTTTTCCCTAAAATTACAACAAATATTGCTTAAACAACGTTTCCCACTTCATCCCAGAAAATGTTTCATACTTTACCCCAATATCACTATTTGAACATAACTTAGCACCATTTAAGCAATGTCAAATTATTTGCAAAATTCTTTGTATTTTAAAAGATATAGAATATTCGACCGTCTTAATTAAAAACGAAAAAAAATCGTACTTTTTGATAGGAAACAACACCACTCTAAAATTTCACTTATTCTCGAAATGAAATAAAGAGGAATAAATTTGATTATAAACATGGATGAAAAAGTTGATGCATTCAGAACCATTTTTTTTATTTTTTTAAGTGCAAGAACATGTCTAAAAATTGCAATGTCCCACATTACCCTATGTCCCACTTTACTCCAGGCTTCCGCTCTTATCCGTACCGAATATGTTTCCTTATGGGTGTGCCAAACTGGCGTACCAAACTGAATATACCCTTTCACTGTTAGTGTAGGGTATAACAATATTTTCTTTATTTCATTATTTCTCTATTTCTTTATTTCTTTATTTGTTTATTTCTCTATTATTTTATTTCTTTATTATTTCTTTATTTCATTATTTAATTATTTCTCTATTTCTCTATTTGTTTATTTCTTTACTTCTTTATTTGTTTTTTGTTTATTTGTTTATTTGTTTATTTCTTTATTTGTTTATTTCTTTATTTCTTTATTTATTTATTTCTTTATTTCTTTATTTCTTTATTTCTTTATTTCTTTATTTCTTTATTTCTTTATTTCTTTATTTCTTTATTTCTTTATTTCTTTATTTCTTTATTTCTTTATTTCTTTATTTCTTTATTTCTTTATTTCTTTATTTCTTTATTTCTTTATTTCTTTATTTCTTTATTTCTTTATATCTTTATTTCTTTATTTCTTTATTTCTTTATTTCTTCATTTCTTTATTTCTTTATTTCTTTATTTCTTTATTTCTTTATTTCTTTATTTCTTTATTTCTTTATTTCTTTATTTCTTTATTTCTTTATTTCTTTATTTCTTTATTTCTTTATTTCTTTATTTCTTTATTTCTTTATTTCTTTATTTCTTTATTTCTTTATTTCTTTATTTCTTTATTTCTTTATTTCTTTATTTCTTTATTTCTTTATTTCTTTATTTCTTTATTTCTTTATTTCTTTATTTCTTTATTTCTTTATTTCTTTATTTCTTTATTTCTTTATTTCTTTATTTCTTTATTTCTTTATTTCTTTATTTCTTTATTTCTTTATTTCATTATTTCTTTATTTCTTTATTTCTTTATTTCTTTATTTCTTTATTTCTTTATTTCTTTATTTCTTTATTTCTTTATTTCTTTATTTCTTTATTTCTTTATTTTTTTATTTCTTTATTTCTTTATTTCTTTATTTCTTTATTTCTTTATTTCTTTATTTCTTTATTTCTTTATTTCTTTATTTCTTTATTTCTTTATTTCTTTATTTCTTTATTTCTTTATTTCTTTATTTCTTTATTTCTTTATTTCTTTATTTCATTATTTCATTATTTCTTTATTTCTTTATTTCTTTATTTCTTTATTTCATTATTTCATTATTTCATTATTTCTTTATTTCTTTATTTCTTTATTTCTTTATTTCTTTATTTCATTATTTCATTATTTCTTTATTTCTTTATTTCTTTATTTCTTTATTTCTTTATTTCTTTATTTCTTTATTTCTTTATTTCTTTATTTCTTTATTTCTTTATTTCTTTATTTCTTTATTTCTTTATTTCTTTATTTCTTTATTTCTTTATTTCTTTATTTCTTTATTTCTTTATTTCTTTATTTCTTTATTTCTTTATTTCTTTATTTCTTTATTTCTTTATTTCTTTATTTCTTTATTTCTTTATTTCTTTATTTCTTTATTTCTTTATTTCTTTATTTCTTTATTTCTTTATTTCTTTATTTCTTTATTTCTTTATTTCTTTATTTCTTTATTTCTTTATTTCTTTATTTCTTTATTTCTTTATTTCTTTATTTCTTTATTTCTTTATTTCTTTATTTCTTTATTTCTTTATTTCTTTATTTCTTTATTTCTTTATTTCTTTATTTCTTTATTTCTTTATTTCTTTATTTCTTTATTTCTTTATTTCTTTATTTCTTTATTTCTTTATTTCTTTATTTCTTTATTTCTTTATTTCTTTATTTCTTTATTTCTTTATTTCTTTATTTCTTTATTTCTTTATTTCTTTATTTCTTTATTTCTTTATTTCTTTATTTCTTTATTTCTTTATTTCTTTATTTCTTTATTTCTTTATTTCTTTATTTCTTTATTTCTTTATTTCTTTATTTCTTTATTTCTTTATTTCTTTATTTCTTTATTTCTTTATTTCTTTATTTCTTTATTTCTTTATTTCTTTATTTCTTTATTTCTTTATTTCTTTATTTCTTTATTTCTTTATTTCTTTATTTCTTTATTTCTTTATTTCTTTATTTCTTTATTTCTTTATTTCTTTATTTCTTTATTTCTTTATTTCTTTATTTCTTTATTTCTTTATTTCTTTATTTCTTTATTTCTTTATTTCTTTATTTCTTTATTTCTTTATTTCTTTATTTCTTTATTTCTTTATTTCTTATTTCTTTATTTCTTTATTTCTTTATTTCTTTATTTCTTTATTTCTTTATTTCTTTATTTCTTTATTTTTATTTCTTTATTTCTTTATTTCTTTATTTCTTATTTCTTTATTTCTTATTCTTTATTTCTTATTTCTTTATTTCTTTATTTCTTTATTTCTTTATTCTTTATTTCATTATTTCTTTATTTCTTTATTTCTTATTTCTTATTTCTTTATTTCTTTATTTCTTTATTTCTTTATTTCTTTATTTCTTTATTCTTTATTTCTTTATTTCTTTATTTCTTTATTTCTTTATTTCTTTATTTCTTTATTTCTTTATTTCTTTATTCTTTATTTCTTTATTTCTTTATTTCTTTATTTCTTTATTTCTTTATTTCTTTATTTCTTTATTTCTTTATTTCTTTATTTCTTTATTTCTTTATTTCTTTATTTCTTTATTTCTTTATTTCTTTATTTCTTTATTTCTTTATTTCTTTATTTCTTTATTTCTTTATTTCTTTATTTCTTTATTTCTTTATTTCTTTATTTCTTTATTTCTTATTTCTTTATTTCTTTATTTCTTTATTTCTTTATTTCTTTATTTCTTTATTTCTTTATTTCTTTATTCTTATTTCTTTATTTCTTTATTTCTTTATTTCTTTATTTCTTTATTTCTTTATTTCTTTATTTCTTATTTCTTTATTTCTTTATTTCTTTATTTCTTTATTTCTTTATTTCTTTATTTCTTTATTTCTTTATTTCTTTATTTCTTTATTTCTTTATTTCTTTATTTCTTTATTTCTTTATTTCTTTATTTCTTTTTTCTTATTTCTTTCTTTATTTCTTTATTTCTTTATTTCTTTATTTCTTTATTTCTTTATTTCTTTATTTCTTTATTTCTTTATTTCTTTATTTCTTTATTTCTTTATTTCTTTATTTCTTTATTTCTTTATTTCTTTATTTCATTATTTCTTTATTTCTTTATTTCTTTATTTCTTTATTTCTTTATTTCTTTATTTCTTTATTTCTTTATTTCTTTATTTCTTTATTTCTTTATTTCTTTATTTCTTTATTTCTTTATTTCTTTATTTCTTATTTCTTTATTTCTTTATTTCTTTATTTCTTTATTTCTTTATTCTTATTTCTTTATTTCTTTATTTCTTTATTTCTTTATTTCTTTATTTCTTTATTTCTTTATTTCTTATTTCTTTATTCTTTATTTCTTTATTTCTTTATTTCTTTATTTCTTTATTTCTTTATTTCTTTATTTCTTTATTTCTTTATTTCTTTATTTCTTTATTCTTTCTTTATTTCTTTATTTCTTTATTTCTTTATTCTTTATTTCTTTATTTCTTTATTTCTTATTTCTTTATTTCTTTATTTCTTATTTCTTTATTTCTTTATTTCTTTATTTTCTTTATTTCTTTATTTCTTTATTTCTTTATTTCTTTATTTCTTTATTTCTTTTTTTATTTTTTCTTTATTTCTTT